>JABFEA020000001.1:33215445-33254422 GCA_019775915.2 Cyphomyrus plagiostoma
TCTAGTTCCATCAAAGATGCACTGGTCTTGTTCAGATTTAGAAAAAATGGCGAAAACATGTAGCTGTTGTCCATAAATACTTTTGTAACATTACTCATGGTAGTGGATATATTGTCAAAGCCCTGTGTCCAAATTAAACTGAGGGGCTTCAAACCCAAGGCATCCAGTAGTTCCTCTAGGATGGACAAGGATGGTTGTCTGTCAAATTGCTCTACAGAGAGTATGCCTGATAATATTTTTATGTTGCGCTCCAGTGACATGACAAGGCTTTGCAGGAGGTTCTCAGGAGACATATCACAAGGAAGTTGTCCCATGGACTGTATAGAAAAAGCTCGATAGATTGCATCCAGGAATGCCACAGAACCTTGGACAAATCTGTTGGAATGAACAAAAGTATACTGTTGAATCAGCCAACTTTAATAAGTCAAAAAAGCCATATCTCCCAGCATGATTTAAATATATAGATATGTACATTATACCCCCAACAAGTAATATAAAGCGATGACAATGCTAATAAAATATACATAATTTTCTATTATATTTTTCAAACACACCCATACTATGACTTCCAAAACATGAGCAAATTTTTTTCACATACAGTATTGTTCACTACAGAAAAGTCTGTAATGTTACTACAGATCTCAGTCAGAGATGTTGTTATTGTTCTTAATGTAAAATTACTTAAATCTGCTTCCATGGTGGTATTCAGGGGTAAGATTTTTAAAGTTGAAGGATTATGCTAAACATATGCTGAACCAGACACATGGAAATTACAAAATAATTATCCCAAGAAAGAAAAACTTTCCCTAAATATTTTAAATATAACCCCTGTTCAGTATAAGTAGCTGAAAGATGGGTGGTTGGAAAAAAGGATGGATGGACAGATTGACGGATGGAGATTAAACATGATATCACATAACTAGATTTGATTAACAATGTGCACCCAAAGACCCTCTCGCTGTTATGACCCTGACCCTGTGGCAAACATACTTCAAGTAAGGCTCATCCATCGTTCATAATTGATTATCCAGTACAGGGTGATGGTGTGCCGCGAAGCACAGGAACCAAACCAATTTGAAAGCACGAACTGACCAAACTGCATGTCTTAGTCTTGAGAGAGGAAGCTAGAGAAAATGCAACTTCAAACACACAGAGCCAGTGTGGAAATCAAACCACCAGCACTGGAAATGTGAGGATACAGCGATAATCACTTACTTTTATGAAATTTGGGTTTTATACAAATTGTTCAGCAATTAAACAAGCGCCAATTTTTATGCATAACCTTATTATAAAGTTATAAATACTTACATCTGATTCCAATTGTCTTGTCCACCAAGCTGAATGATGCTCTCCATGTAAGTGATAAGGGCCTGTGTCATCGGCAGGAGTATTGGCAAGGACTCATTGGGGGCAATCACCTTCATCAGGCTTTCCCCTTTCAAAAGGATGTCCAAGGTGAGGCTCACTTTCTCTGTATAGCTCATGTTAGGATTGAACATGAGTTGCAGGGCCTCATATATAACACCTATGGCATCACTGGTCACAATGTCTGGGAGAGGCCATTGGTCTGTGCTCAGGTTCCCTATGACAATGCTAAATGCCTCCATTAAGTCTCTAGTGAAGTTCACATTCTGGACTCCATCTTCTTGAGTAGCTATTAAAAGTGCATGTTTAAGGACCTGGGACACTTGTCCAACTATGGAAAGATAGTGAAATTGGGATTCTGGTAAAAGATGCACTATATCATAAAGCCAAAAATTGTCCATGTTCATAAGGTCAGGAGAGCTTGCATTCTGTTGGAGGATTTCAGCCATAATGGATATCAGGTGGGTATCCTTCAGAAAATCCTCTGTGATATGAAGATACTTCTCTACCTGGGTCTCAAACACCTCTAAATTGACATTTGATGCATTGTATCCCATGGCTAAGGACAAATTCATCTGCAGTTCAGCCACATGTTTTGTTATCTTTAGCTCTTCAGAGAGAACAGAAATGACATAATTCTCAATGTCTTGTACGTCTGACTTGCTTAAGGGAATATGTATGGACTGGATCAAATTTTCGGCTCCAAGCACAATAGATGTTATGAAGTGTGATTCTGCAAGAGAGGTAGCCAATTGCATTTCCATCATTCTGAATAAGGGGTAAAGAAGGTCAGAAACATTTCTGGTATAAGTAATATTCTCAAGCTTCCTCAGGTACCACAATGCAATGTCCATATAAACGTCTGGAACATACTCTGACTGGTTAGGAAGGGTAGAGTTGATGGAGGGGAAAGGATATGTCCCATTAACAAATTGCTGGATGATATTTTTAAGAACTTGGATAGCAGTTGTGACTTCGTTCCAGGACTCCAAGCCATAATCCTGCAAATTCTCATGGATCTGGTCCAGAATAACTGATAGATCACCGGAAGAAGACACAAGGTGGTCATAATAGGTAAAATGTGTCATATTACTGCTTCCTTCATGCTGTCTTCGCCAAAATTGTGTAAGGTGATTCATTTGCATAAAGAGCCAATTCATGTCCTTATTAAGGGGTATGTCTTGTAAAACCTCTGTTGCCTCCATAATCAGCTTCAACAAGCAATGGGGCTCAGTCAAGTTCACTAGCTCTGTTTGCATTGTTGCATTATTTAGGCTGAAACAACCTTGAGCATTAATTACACTACTTAGATTTGTTAACACCATCTGAGCAGTAGAGGATCCTGCTAACTCTGCAACAAAGACTAGGTCCTCCAGGCTTAAATTGGACATCTGAAGACCATACTGCAGGGAGGACAGACTGATGTTGTGTGTGGGTGGAATTTCATCAAGGAAGACCAGGATCCTCTGTATAGCTTCTGAAGTCAAGGACACATTGGTGCTATTGATCAATGGAGAAAGGAGTGCAAGAAGGTCCACAACTAGAGGGAAAGTTAGGTTTCTTTCAAATGTTAGGTGGGAATTGATAGTCATCAGTCCATTTGTGATGTTCTCACTTTGTTGTAGCATTTTAGCAGCCTGCTCCAAGAACAGGAAAACTTTGCTGACATCAGCTGCACAGTCCTGGCTGCTGGCTGTGCATAATGTTAGTCCTCTGAGTAGGCTATAGGTATGATTTATCAGTTCTTCGTTGTTGTAGCGAAACTCTTCTGGTAATAATGCTATCACTCGCCAGAGAATGGCATCCAGCATACTGACGTTTCTAATTTGATGTCCACCCTGAAGAAATGTCGTGAAATTTAACTGAAGGATCTCCAGGGCAGCTGGATGAAGATCTAATATCTGTGAAATGTTCTTTAGCTCATCAAGCATGAAAAATGACTCATTGCTGTTTAGCTGCAGAGAAGAGGCTAAGAAATTCTGAACCTGCCATAGGTATGTCAGTATCAAGGCTGAAGCATTATGTGAGGTCTCAGTTGCCTGATTCAGCACCTCTGTGGCTTTGATAAGAAGCTCGAGTACATCCCTTTCATTATCATTGTTTAAATGCTTGAGAATCTGTTGTAGGTAGGATATATGTGAAGCATTCAGGAAAGCAGAGTGGTTAAGAAGGGCGTTGCTAATACTAAAAGACAAGGGACGATAAAGATTACCATCTACATTTAACCATTGAACAGTCAGATTGTCTAGTTCCATCAAAGATGCACTGGTCTTGTTCAGATTTAGAAAAAATGGCGAAAACATGTAGCTGTTGTCCATAAAAGCCTGGATGACATTCTTCATGATGAAGGAAGTATTGTCAAAACTTTGCTTCCAAATGAAACTGAGGGGCTTCAAATCCAAGGCATCCAGAACCTTCTCTTGGATGGACAGGGATGTTTGGCTGTCCAGTTGCTCTGTAGAGGGAATGTCTGATAATATTTTCAAGTAGAGATCAAGTAATTTGATTAGACTTTGCTGGGGGCTTTCAGGAGACATATTGCTAGAAAGTTGTTCCAAGGACTGCTTAGTAAAATCTCCATATACTGTATCAAGGAATGCCACAGAACCCTGCACAAATCTGTTGGAGGCAAAGAAAGATACTGTAGAGTCAACTAAATTTGTCAAGTTCAAAAGGGCATAAAATCACCCATATAATGTACAACATTAAGATAATTTTGATACTGTTAGCATAATTTTTGGTAATATATTTCAAACATAAACTTATGAAGATGACCCAAAGCTGCAAATTCTTTTCACAAATTAATCACCTCAGAAGTGCTTCAGGGTTAATGCAGAGCTCTATCAGAGATGATTTTAGTGGAAGAATCTCCTCCCAAGTAAAATTGCTTTGGCAAAGGGGGACGCCAGTAGTTCTCTCAACAGTGCCTATAAAAATGGCAAAACTATTAAATAAAGAGAAGCAGAAACTGGACACAGTAAAGAAATAACCAGCAATGAACCAGGCATGAAATTTATTCTTGCCATGTGTGTATTTATTTACATCCAAGCAGTCAATTCAAGTGAAAGCAAAACAACTGAGTGCATCAATGCAGTCATGAATGTACTCACAATTTGGAGGTGCAGTAATATTGGGTTGGAAAGTCATAATCCAATGGACAATGTAGAAGAATGTCTCCACTGACCACGTGGGGCTTTTCTGCAACTTAGATCCCACCATCTCAAAAGTATTGGTGGTCCTAGAGCACAGAGGTATTTTTTCACAGAATCAGTAAAGAATGACTCGTATGGAAGATTGAGATACATTGTTAATATCCATGTAAAACAGAGCTACTTTATTTAAAGAGAAATTGGATAGTTTTCACATAGCCCATCTTGCCATCCATGAGAGACACAGATACATATGTACAATATTTTTGGGGTCAGAGCACGGGGTCAGGCAGGATGCAGCTCTCTTGGAAGAGCAGAGGTTAGGAGCCATATTCAAGGGACTGATGCCAATGCTACTACTTTGCTGGTCATAAACATTCAGCACATGGGCTTGGAACCCAAACGTACTGTATACATTGCCTCTTCTTCCAACAGTTTTATGATTGGGATTAAGTTCATGAATTAAGTCCATAGTATTTCTTTCACAAGGGCATGTTAAAATTAGCCGAAGCTTTATGGATTTATGGATGCTATATATCAATGTATCATTATCTGAAATTTCAAAGATAAGAAAATTAGAAACTTCAATAAACTGTTGAAAAGGTACATTGCCTGATGGCATCACATCACAGAACTGAACGCAGTTCCAAGCAATCATATGGTAGGCCCTAATGATCAAACAACCTAAGCCCAGCAAACGCACAGCAAGGCTGATTGAGTTTGTGGAGCACAATGCACACCATTGTTTTGGTAATATCACAATTAAGAGTGGTCCCTGAACGGCAAAGAGTGTGACACAACTCGGCACCCACATTTTTAAAAAAATAGGAGATACTGTGGTTAAAAACACTGTTGGCATGGCAGTACTTTGTGCAGTTTTAAGTCCAACATGCAACAGACTGGTGCTGTGTACTGTAAACTCTCCCGAAAGCTTGTGCCAACTAAAACTGGAAATATTACAAACTTATTGCATCATTGGCATCCATTAGAACAGCTAGGTCCAGCTACAATATAAAACCTCAGCTCAACGACGTTTTCTAAACTTGCTGAAATAGATTGAATAGAAGACAATATTAAAAGTGTTATTGATGAAGACTTGAATATATAACCAAAATAACTATAATATAGTGGTTATTAAAATTCACCACAAAAATATTGCTTTGCTATTATTCATGAATTTGTTTTTCACTGATTCGACTCTTTTATAGGTATGGAGGAAAATAGCTGGGAAAACATAGCTGGGAAAAAATGTTCTGCACACAATACACAAGATCTTGTGTTGTTATTCTAGCATGCTGTCATTATTTTGCTATTTCTTGAATGCATATTACAAACAAACCATTACTTTTTGATTTTCATTACTTTCAAAACAGACCTTAAGAACACTGTCAGCCAGTTTACTGTGGTGTTCCCTGGAATCCAGGCTGTCCAGTTGTGCTCATTCATAGCATCATATAGTTGCTTCAAAGATGCAGAAAATTGCTCATAGCTGCTGTTGAGATTTTTCCAGTCTGACAGGATGGTTGTGACATTGATGCCAGATTCCTCAGGGGTCTGGAGCAATTCCAAAAACCTGTTTCCCTAGGTTTAAGATGCAAAAAGATATATGTGTTTCGCTTGAAATTGAATTACAGAAAGATCATTTTTAAGAAAAACTACTAAAACTACAATTAATACAACCCCATTTCCAAAACGTTGAGATGCTGTGTAAAATGTAAACAACAGAATGCAAGTTTACAAATCATATAAACCCATATTTAATTGAAAATAGAACAAAAACAACATATCACATGTTGAAACTGAGAAATGCTATTTGTTTGAATTTGATGCCAGCAATACATTTAAAAAAAGTTGAGATGGGGCATGTTTACCGCTGTGTTGCATCACCTCTTCTTTTAACAGCACTCTGTAAACATTTGGGAACTGAAGGATCCAGTTGCTGGAGTTTTGAAAGTGAAATATTGTTAATTGGCAACAGGCCAGTAAGATGACTGGGAATAAAAATGGTCCTGCACAACGTTTCTGTGCAGTGAAGATGGGGAGACGTTCACCACTCTATCAAAGAATGTGCGGGAAAACTGCAACAATTTAAGAATAGTTCTCCTTAAAGTAATATTGCAAGGAATTTATTAATTTCATCATCTACAGGACATAATATCATTAAAATCTCTATATACAAGGGACAAAGTTGAAAACCCATATTGGATAGCCATGACCTTCAGGTCCTCAGATGGCACTGCATCAAAAACAAACATCATTCTATTATGGAAATCACTGCATGGGCTCAGGCACACTTATAAAAACCACTGTTTGTGAACACAGCTCATCGCTGCACTCACAAATGCAGGATGAAACTCTACCATGCAAAGAGACCATACCTACACATGATCCAGAAATGCCATTGACTTCTTTGGGTCTGAGCTCATTTAAGGTAGCCTAAGGCAAAGTAGAAAACTGTCCTGTACTCTGATGAATCAAAATTTCAGATTCTTTTTGGAAATCATGGCATCGTGTCCCCCAGGCTAAAGAGGAGAGCAACCCTCCAGATTGTAATCAGCGGACATTTCAAAAGCCATCATCTGTGATGGTATGGGGGTGCATTAGTGCCCATGACTTGGCTAGCTTGCACATCTGGGAGGGCACCATTAACCCTCAATGGTTCCTTAGGGTGCGTTCTGCACCCCCTGGCCATTTCTATGGCTACTACCATGTTGTTATTAAAATTACAGCAGTTATCCTCTAGGACATTATTAGTGCACCAGTTTTACATACGATCATGCATTAAATTATAGAAAAAGTGTTGATATCAACACTTAATACATTAAAATTCTTTCAACTTTGCCCAGACGCTTCCACAGTCGCTCACGCTCGGCCTCAGATAGAACACATGAAAGCCAGGGGGAACAACAACAACCCACAGGTGACCATCAAGTGCTAACGGCTTGAGGATTCCACAGGGTTCATCTCCCTGCTATACTAACCAGTCAGTCAGAATAGAGAAAGCACTCTGGATGGACTGCGAAACGTCTTCTGAGAAAAACAAAGTCTAGTTGCTATTACATAACCCTTTTTTAGGCTTAATTTATGATGTTGATATTATCGACAAATTCAGTTAATTAGTGCTATTTGCTACTATAATTTTTTATGTTATTATATTCTAGAACATTTTGGGATCTTAGTTTACCTTTTTTTTTTGTTTACATTTCAACTGTTAGAAAATAAATAACACCGTGGTTAGGTATTCCACAGCTGAAGCTCTTCGACAGATTCTGCAAGAGGATACAGACGGAATGTGCATTATACGACCAGTTCCCTCTGCTTCCCCCCCACTGCCGCAACCCCTTTAACTGCACTATCTCACTGCAGAAGCTGTGCATGCATCATACAGTTAACTGATAAAAATGTATCTTAACTTTAGTTAATTGAATTTGAGCTTGGTACCATTGAATTATATATTCCAACGAATAGGGGTGCAACTTGAACCCCAAGGACTTGGAACGTAACTTTCTCACAAGGACCCATTGAGGGTTAATGCTGGATATATACAGGTTTTGGAGCAACAAATCCTGCCATCCAGACCATGTGTATTTCAGCAAAACAAGGTCGAACCACATTCTGCGAGTATTACAAAAGCATGGCTCCGGGTGTTAGAGTGGCCTGCCTGCAGTCCAGACCTGTCACCCACTGAAAACATTTGGTGCATCATGAAACAAAAAATACAGCAAAGGAGACCTTGTCAGTATCAGGCAAGAATGGGACAACATTTCACGTTCAAAACTCCGGCAACTATTCTTTTCAGTTTCCAATCATTTACAAAGTGCTGTTTAAAGAAAAGGTGACGCAGCACAATGGTAAAGAAACCATTGTCCTAACTTTTTATAAACGTGTTGCTGGCATGAAACTGAGCATATAATTGTCATAAAACAATAAAATCTCTCAGTTTCAGCATCTGATATGCTGTCTTTGTTCTATTTTCAATTAAATATGGGTTTATATGAGTTTATATCATTGCATTTTGTTTTTATTTATATTTTATACAGTGTCACAACTTTGTTTTTGTTGTAGTATAGAATTTGTTGAGGCTGCAACCACAACATACAGAACATAAGTATGCCATTATCAATGTAAAGGAATCATGAAAGAATGGCAGGAGTATGTAGTGAAAAGTAATACAAAAGAAAAACTATCGAGACTTGCCATGTGGGTGAATCATCAATATGCAGTGCTAATGCACACAGAACCAAGACCACTTTTAATTTAATTCAGATAATTTAGAAAGATATGTTTCATCTGAAGACAAAAATCTATAAAACTATGTGCAACAATGTTGTCTAGTGTATTTACCTTACTTACTTTCTCCACCAATGGCATCCACTGGGCAAGCAGAGTATTTGGCAAGTAAGACCTGTTGCAAAAGACTAACTCCCACATGAGGGGATCCCCTGAAGGCAGACTGGACTGTGAGGACCACTGACTGATGACATCACTACAATTTAGGGATCCCTGTAACAAGGACATTTAGAAACAGAAACAGTTAATGTAAAACAGGTTATCTTAAGAGGGAACAGTAATGATCTGTTACCGATGATCTGTTTTGAATACAAATTGAATAAATGTTTAGAAGCATGCTTATGATAAAAAATTTTTACTACCTTCACAATGGTCTTCACTATGGCCTTTGGGAGTCCCAACAGCCAAGTATTTGCCTGGAACCCATTGGGCAGGACAGGCCCAAACACCTGCTGAATGCCACGGGCCTCACTCAGCAGGAAATCCATTTGCTCTGTTTAGTAAAAATGGTCATTCCCCATAGTATTCAGTCAAGTATTCATTTACTTAACATGTTCAGTCCTTCCAGTTGCCAGGTAAAAGCTGACCGATCTTATATGACAGACATGCATATATCTATATTTGAATCATTGTCATGGTGACAGATGCCACAATCCAAATCATTCTCAATATACACATAATAGATTTGCAATTAGGCATCCATTTGATCACATATTTTCCTCAAAGCCTAAAAATCTATGTTCTTCAAAACTGACAGAGTTCAAACTTAATACAAATATTAGCAATCGAACATCATAACACAAAAAGATGTGACTGTAGTTATGGTAAATGGTCTGCATTTATATAGCGCTTTTCTACTCTTCCGAGTACTCAAAGCGCTTTACAATACATGCCTCACATTCACCCATCCATACACCGGTGGCGAAGGCTGCCATGCAAGGCGCCAACCTGCACACCGGGAGCAATTTGGGGTTCAGCGTCTTGCTCAAGGACACTTTGATGGGGCCAGGAGAAAGCGGGGGCTCGAACCGACAACTCTCTGGTTGCCGAACAACAGCACTGCCTTCTGCACCACCATCTTCTTAGTTAAGATCAGTAATTCATTTTTTATCAGCAAATCATTATTTCATTTAAAAAAGCTTCTCCATCATAAACATGTACTCATTAGCCAATATATGTGAAACTTACAGAAAAATGCTTAAATACAAGACAAGTGGTCTGACTTGCCTCTCAGAGTGTCAAAAATTTGCATGGCCAAATCCATAGAGATGTGACTGCCTGAGAGGAAGGTGTCCAAAGACGACCAGCCTGGGAGCCCCCCCAGCATTTTCAGTGCTGATATCACGCCAAGAAGCCTTAAAGAAGACACACTAACTGTTGCTATCCATCATAATATCCTACACACCTCTTAAGTTATGAACATTTACAGGTATTTGTTGTTCATTCAATCAAATTTGTAAAGTTAAACTGGGTTACAGATATATTTAAAATTATACATGAAGAACAACTAAAAAGGTTGCAGAAAATTTTATAGAAATATGTAAATGCATATGGATATTTAAATGGGTTAAACTACTTGGCATCACTATCCATCAATTAACAGCTATTATGTACCCCAAACTTGGTTTTTCAGCTACTATTTACAAAATGTAAAAGAGCTGAAGTCATGCACATTATTGTTAAAATTACTGTCTCTTTGTACAATGTATTTTCTTAATTTACAGTTTGTTTACTTGTATTGCACACATAAAGGACATGTCCTAATCATGGGTTAGATCAGAAGTGTAAAAGATCATGTTTGATCGATTGTGAAAGGTAATTGTTAGGCTAGCATATGATTTCATACTTTTCCTCATCCTGGCCCCCATACAGCTGGCTGCTGCTGCCTGGATTTTCAGTAAAATTCTGAACACTTGAACTGTAGATCTGCAGCAGGTTGTTTAACAGCCCTGTGGTAATGGTTATGCCAGTAGAAGCTGCTTCATTGCTCCACGGACGCAGCAGCTGCAGAGAGAGTACATGAAACAGATCTACATTCATACAAAGGTCAAGCACTAAATTATAGGTTACATTTAGCAGAGCCACAGTTATGTTGTATAGACAACAAGAAGGTAAGGTGACAAAGATTTTATTTTGCAAATGTACAAGCTTGTGTAGTGGATACTAGAGAAACAGGTAAAGCACCCGCATCTGATAACATCAATCCCACAGAAACAGGAGTAATACCCTGTTGTCCATCTCAAACAGGAGTAATACCCTGTCGTCAACAGTTATTGCTCAAAAGAAAGATTATAGAAGAGAAAGGATACAGAAAGCTTGGGTGGGGTGAGAGAGACATTGTAAAGAAGCAGAAAAGAGCAAGACAATAACACATTGCTTGGGGTATGCTGCATTGTAAAACATTTTTGACAGCATTAAGAACTAATTAGAAAAAAATGTCCAGAAGCATACAACTACAGGGCTCTTTAGTGGTATTTTGAGTCAAGATAAAACTGTCAGGACAGGGCAAATATAGTATGACTGGTAAGACATGAGGCTCAGTCACGGAACAATGTGCCAAATCAGGTTTTACCAAATGCCTTGGTGTGACCTTTTAAAGATATTTTTGTCTTTACTTCTGCAATTCACTCATAGAATAAATATAGGAATGCTAAAAAGTTCCATAACAAATTGTACTAGCATTTTTAAATTTCATTTTATACTGTATATTATTACGTATATATTAGTTATTACTTATATACATTTTACTTTTCACTTTGCAATAGATTTGTTGGAATAAACACATGTGCGTGCACACACACACACACTGCATATTTATTGGTACATAAAAGGCATTTATCTAAGAAATAAATTATTTCAGTATTCCGTAACTACTACTTTTTGAACGTGAACCAAAGTGCTGCTGACAGAAATGCAGAATAACAGAAAAGAAGAAAAATACGAGGACAGAAATGACAAAACTTTTTTTTTATTCTACCTTGAAAATGTGTGATTAAATAATCAGATATTTAATTCTGTGCAAAAATATTAGGCAGACAAACAAAATGTTAAGGCTATGTATCTAGGTAGTAAGTGTATATTTACACAGAAAAAACACTATTTAACAGAACACATGCAAATTAAAAACACAATAAGAAATAAAAATAATTAAATAAATAAATTGATGAATGAATAAATAAATATTTCTTCCATTTTTAGATGAACACCGATTCAGTTCCCAATCCTGTTTTCGTGGCATCTCAAAAATTCCATGTGTTTGTTAATTAAACAAAAAAAGCATTCAATCTATTGATTGATTAATTAACTCAATTAGATATTGATTATCCAAACATGGTAAAGTGGCCAAGTCAAAAAAATTCAAGGGGATATTGGATGGTTACTGCAACAGTCTGCAACATTTTGAAATAGCCTAAGCCACATGTGTCAAACTCAAGGCCCGCGGGCCACATCCGGCCCAGCGTACAATTATACCAGGCCCGTGAGATCATTTTATACTGTATATCTTTTTTTTTAATGGCCTGGCAATATGAAGCACCGGTAACACACAAACTACAAATCCCATAATATATCGCAACTGCTGCCTTACCGAACGATAGACTACCTGCGTCAATTAAGTCAGATGAAACAAGCATCTGTTGATGTATACAACCCTAATTTCAAGTTAAAGCTAGCCCCTAACAGTGGCCAAGACAAAAGTTGATTCTGAAAACAGCCTTTCAAAACCAGTGGGAGGCTGAGTATATGTGTGACAGAGTAGAAAAGCGCTTGATTAAATTATTTTAAATGGTGCAAAGGCGCTGGCTAGTGGTAGCATGGTACAGTGTTGCTGTTGGGAAATTGCGAGAATTTTCCCAAAGCAAGTATGGATACTGAAAGGGTAGGTACTAGGTAGTGTTTGTAAGGGGTCCGGGATAAACTGTGTTTTACTAGCTTAGAAGTGCACAGAAGCTATGGTTTCTCATGCAATGTGTTTAGTAAATTAAACTCATTACCTTGAGATGACTCCTCAATATATGTGTATATCAATAACTTTATGTTTGATGAGCATGCTAACGGCCTTATCTAAAGGGGTTTATCCTGAGTCCATTTGAAACCTCCATGACTTCACTGTACCGACTACATTTATTGCAGCAAATAAAAGGGAGCTTGTGATCTGTCTGGCTGTCTCAGTGTATGATGTTGCGTGTGAAGCGGTAGAATGGCGCTGCATGGGTGAACCCGTCACATATGTTTACCGACTTTGCTGGTAAACCCGTGTGTCTTATTCGTTGAGCTAATGTGGCTGATAGAGCATCTCCACAACACAGAACCTTACGCCAAACATAAACAATCAGGTTTTTATGCAGCATATTCATATTTTGAATTTGTATAATTTTGACAGAAGATATTTTTATGGCGAGCAAAATATTTTGTTATTTTAAATTTAAGTTTATTTATTTTGGAATAATATTATATCCTGTCTGTTTTGATTCATATTTATGTTCAAAAAATGTTTAGTTTTAGTCTGTTCAATAAATATTTATCCTGATTGAGTTTGACACCCCTGTCCTAAGCCAACACTCTTTGACAGGCATCAGAGTTTTACACCAACACAAAGATCATTTTATTTTGACTGCCTAAGACTTTTTCAGAGAACTGTATGTTCACAAGAAATATATGAGTGAGCTGTAGTTTATGCTTATATTATCAATTAACAAATATTTAAACATATTTAGAAACATGTTGTAGTAAGAGAGAATACCTTTTGGATTAGAGCACTTTCCGTATTGACCATGCTGAAGCCATCACTAAGAGGTACATCAACACCTGCATAAGAAAAACACACAGAAAAAATTTCTTCACATTAGATGGAATCAAACAGAAAGAGGAAGAAGAGGGCATCAGAAACTATAGACATATATTCTGACTCCCATAAAATGTTAAAGAGGCATTTCACCCCAAAACTAGGTTGTTGTTCCAGCCCATCTAAAACATTTTTTTTCAGTGCATAGAGCACGAGCACCCCCCAGAAATCTTCTGCGCAGTTATAAGATTGGTGTGTGGAGTTTGACAGATAAAAATATTTCCTGCATTAAACTGCTCACTACAAAGTCTGTGGATTATCTTGAGTAACTGGCTCATGATTTCTGGTAAGAGACATTGCTGTTGAATTTTTCTATTATATTTCTTTTTCATCACTTTAAATGCCACAGAAAGAATGCCTTTCAGTCCCATTATATTTCAGAGAAAACTGACATTTCTACGACCAACAGCTCCAAAGCTAGGCAACTTCCAGCAGAACCAATAACCTTAGACAGATAGCTCTAAAGCCCCTCAAAAACATACCTTTTTCAGTTTTGGGGTGAACTGGCCCTTTAATCTGTAAACTACTTTCTCCTCCTCCTCATCTCATTGCTTCTGTTTTAGCAGCTTCCCCCTACCCTTATACATTTGACCCTTCTGCATCTTGAATTTCCCCACTGCTGTTTCGGTATATAGTGAGGTTGGCATAAGAAATGAAATGGGAAAATTATGGTTTGGAGGACGCCAAGAGTGTTCATGAAAGCCTCTCACATTATATCTAACAGCCACCTCAAAGTCTTTGCATCTCACTTCGCTTTTCAAGGAAACACATTTCCAGATCGCCAGGGGTCTACACTCCTGCACCCTGCGATGTGGAAGGGTTTGACTATAATTTTTCGCCAGATTTTTCCCCTAACCAGCACTATGGCATATTTATCTTGTCAAATTTTTACTTTTTAATCATGACAACATATCTCATTCGGTAACCAGTGAAGTAGCTGTTCATCATGACATCAGTGGTGGCTTACTCAGACAGCAGTCTGAAATGATACATTTTTTGGGGGACAGTATTCAAGTGTCACATGTATTGTTTTCAGCTGCCACAATGTCTACACAGCTGATACACTGTACCTACACTGTGCACACCATACCTTTCATAGACCATGTCTGGATGTACTGTAAGATGTTAGTAACAGCATCTATGGACATGTTGATCATAGAAACAGGAATTTTAATTTGGGGGATGTTTCTTTGGATAGTGTTTGCAGTCCTAAAGTTCCGAAAACAAAAGCAAACAATGGGTTTTAATGGAGTGTTTCAGAAACAAAAGTTATGCATTTCCCTGCACAATCACACATATCAATTTACTGCCATAGAAACAAGGCTTGAGACACAGTGTTACTTAGATATTTATGCATGTATTTAAGCTTGCATATAAACACAAACTGGCATATACACAAACACACACAAACCTACTGTGAAATGGAATCTTAACACCCTTGACAAACTGGTCCTGCAACATTTACTAACAGGTGCAAAGGCAAATCCGTGCTAAATGAGAAGAAGCT
Source organism: Cyphomyrus plagiostoma (assembly GCA_019775915.2). NCBI lineage: Eukaryota > Metazoa > Chordata > Actinopteri > Osteoglossiformes > Mormyridae > Cyphomyrus > Cyphomyrus plagiostoma. Next base: position 33,230,600 of record JABFEA020000001.1, read on the forward strand.
CTGCGGGCACCACGCCTGCTTTTTAAACCTGACATAAAAGCTTGTATTCTTATTCATACTTCACAAGGAAACACTTCTATAATAAAGTAAATGGTAATCTTTTCAAGAATCTAAGGTGAATAAAAGAATCAACAGTTAGTGGCACAGTGTAAACACGTTTAAAAACTATAATGACAGAATATGTGCCCTCTCTCATGCCCTACCTCTTTATGCTGTTCAGCAGCATGGTCACCTCATTCAGCTTGTCTCCTGCACTGGAGGGAATGAAAAGCTCAGGCAGGCCCAGAAGGGCATCCCAGATTAAAGGGTCTGACTGCATTTGTTCAAATGCTACTACTCCCTCTCCCATGGCCTCCAGCAGCTCCATAGGTTTGGTGAGGAGCAGATTGGATGCCACCTTAAATTACAGAATACAGAGAATCAAAAAACAAAGAAGTCACGCAAAATCTCAAAATGACTGTATTCTTTTTTAATCATTAAATTTCACTACGACCATTTCCTGGATACGTGTATGAGTGTTTCTAAAGATGGATGACACATCTAAAATAACAGCTAAGATATGTTTTCATAAAGAATTTTGTTTTTATGTATTTGTATAATGAGAAACATTAATGTAAAGCAACGTAAGTAATCAACCTATACAGAATCCATTAAGTTTCTATACCCGCATATCTTGTGGTGGGTCATGGAAGTACAGAGACTATCTCAGAGGCTACAAACTCAAGGTAGGGATTCTGGGGCACCAAACCATCACAGGGCAAATGAAAACACACACACACACACAGGTTTGTAAATATATCTTTGTGGGAACTCTCCAATTCATTTCTATGGGGAAAACTGTAATTGCAACATGACAACCTTAACCACTACCTAACCTTTACCATAAGTAACCAAACAACATATGAGGGTTTTGGTATTTTTACTTCACTGATCTTTGTGGGGACCGGAAAAATGGTCCCCCACAATGTCAAAAAAACTGGTTTTTATTACATTGTGGGGGACATTTGATAATATAAACCTAATACAAACACACAGAGATTAGGTACCTGTATCTTTGTGGGGACTCTCCATTCATTTTTATTGGCATACCTCTAATCCCAACTACACTGCCAGAAAAAAATAGTACCAATTTTTACCTGTGCTTGTCACTGGGTCTGTACCTTATTGTATGGTCTGCCAATTGTACCCTAGCCGTTGGTTAATGTACAATTGGCTGACCCATGAGGGCACAGGCCCAGTGACAAGCAAAGGTACAAACTGGTAAAAAAATAAAATTGACAGTGAATGAAAATCTTTACCCCTACCCAACCCTAAACTTGACCATAAGCAGCCAAACAAGATACAAGATGTTTGGTGTTTTTAGTTTTTTGATTGCATTCAGTTTTTTTTTTTTTTTAAAAAGAGATTTCCATTGTGGGAAAGTTCCCCACAAGGTCAAAATAACTGATTTTAAATAACACAGTGGGAACATTTACAATGGCACCAGGGCAAACACTTGAACCCATGTGAAACAAGAGTGCTGATCATTGCACTACTGTGCCTTGCTCCTCTGGTCCAGAATGTGGCAGAAAAATATATTCAAGCTATTACATCGGTCCTACTTTACCTGGTTCAGAGTTTGCAGGAATGCTTCCAGAAGTGTGTCACTGGAATTACAGAAGGATACCAAACCAGAGGAGAAGGGATCCGAAGAAGTTTGGTATGATGAATTGAGGGCAGACAGGACTGCAGTACAAAGATATTTCTTTAGGATGTTGACAGAGTCCTTCATCAGCACCTCCTTTGGGAAAAGAAACAAACACTTCTGTGAAGACGCATTATTCTTCCCATTTTGCATGAATCAGTTAATGCTTTAATTAATTTAATCTATTATACATAGCTTAGAATATCGATAAAAGCTTATGTCACAGGTCAAAACCAATTTTAGTAACTGATAATCAGTCTGTCAAATTCCCTGCCACGTTGCCCGCACCCGACCTTACTTTATTTTTCGTTATGGAAATATGCAAGAATTCACCAAGAGTTGCCAAAATTATACATATACACACACACACAGTAGGACGTTGGAACTTGAAAGCCTCTTAACCCGATACGGACCTCGAACGAGTCATTGAGAAAAAGCTAGCCACAACTTGACCGAAAACTCAGGACATGTCAAAATAAAACAGACCAGCTAAAATTTGTATCGCATTTCCTCTTCTAAACAATAACCCCTCCACCTCTCCTCCTCCACGTTACACTTCCATATGTCATCAGCTCATCTCAATATAGGTAAAATGGTCATGTGTATTAGTTTTATATTAACAGAAAATGGGTTGATAATTTGCAAGTAAATTCTTTAAAAATCAGACAATGTGATTTTCTGGATTTTTTTTTCTCATTTTGTCTTTCATAGTTGAGGTATACCTATGATGAAAATTACAGGCCTCTCTCCTCTTTTTAAGTGGCAGAACTTGCACAATTGGTAGCTGACTAAATAATTTTTTGCCCCACTATATACACATAAATAGGAAGGCTTACTTACACAGCAAGTGATGATTAAAAAAAAGAGGCAACTATCCAGATGACCCACCTGATTTGTCAAAACAGTGTTGTTAATGACATTCATGATTGTCCACGTGAAATTTAATGGATCTTCCTGGCTGGAATCTTAAAAACAAAACATTTATTTGAAAGTTAATTTTGAAAGTCAAAATCAGTGCTACACTTCTTTAAAAATTGAATACATCATATTTATTCTTTTCTCTGAAATTAATGGGTCAGTTTGGTTAATTCAGAACTTATCATAAAGTAACTTAGAGCTACTAGTTTTGGATGGATGAAGTAACCAAAACTAAACTAAGTACAGTGGTACCTCGGTTCTCGAACTCATTAGAACTCGAATTTCTTGAAAGTCAAATAGTTTGACCTAGAACTCGATCTGAATATCAGAAGTTGAACTGTGAACGCTGACCTAATATAAATTGTACGCACCAGGAAATGAGTCATACTACAATGCCATTCTTAAATAAATGCCTTCTTCACAGGCTGGACGATTAAATAAAGCAGCGCAACATTACAGTAACTAACAATAAATAAACCACTAACTTACGTGTACTGTTACAGCATTTATATAATTTATTTAAACTTTATTTTACCAGGTAAATTAACAGAAAACCAGTTCTCATTGCTTTATGTGATATTCGGGAGAAATAGCAGATTACGCATTGGAACTGCTTGGGATACAAACTCTTCAGCCAATAAGGGCAAAGGTGTGTCGTCACGGAGGCGGTTCCAGTTTGTGCAGCCGGGTGAGAGGTCACAATGCATCTAACCGTAATGTATTGCGCCAGGATCAGAATGCATTGCTTTAAGCCAGCGCTGTAAGCAAGTCAAACGTACCCAATGACCGGACTGGGGAAACAAACTTAAATTTTGATACAGTTTGATTCAACATAATGTGATTCAACACATTACAATGCTATTCAAAAGAATATGTTCCCATGTAATTCAATGTGGTACAGACAATTAGACAGCAGTGGGGAACTACAGATGAGAGTGCACTTGAGAAACAGTCTAGAGAAATGAAATCAACCTAAATATAAAATTACTGGTTACATTTCTAAATAATAAAGGCATAGGGCCTCTGCTAATAATTATATACAGTAAAATCCTGTTATAGTGGACTTGCTTATAACAGAATATCAACTATAACGGACGAGGTCTGCTGGTCTTGGTCGTGCGCCTTTAAGAACATGCAGAAAAAGCATCGGATATAGCGGACTCGCATATAATGGAATTTTGCTTACAATGGACAAACAATTTGGTCCCCAGGGACCACAAGCTTTTAGCTGTAGTTTTGTTTGGCTATAACGGACATGCAGGCTCTGCCTGGCATGCCGGTGATATCCAGCACAGATACGTAGTTGGGATTATTAATAATCACGCATCTGGTCAGGTAAAGTTGGATTACTACATGTACAATATAATAAAATAAGTGTGTCTGGGGTGTGGCATGAGTAAATGGTGTCCTCTGGGCATATAGCAACTCTGGATATAACGAACCTTAGATATAACAAACCGTTTTGCCAGGTCCCTTGAAGTCTGTTATAAGTGGATTTTACTGTAGTAAAAAATCTGATTTTACTGATGCAAAGGTGTTAGAAACAATGCATCCCGAATTCATCCCAATTTGTATCCGGTGCACACTTTTTTAGTGGGGGGGTCACGCCACAAACTTTTATGCTGGTGCACCGATGTGAGTGGGTGAATATGACTGAAAGCAATGTTGCTTGAAAACTAGCACGGTTCCCTCACATCTTTAGAGTTCAGGGTACAAATCTTGTCTTTGTTATCTGTATGGGGCTCTTGTTGGGTTTCCTCTGGATGACCCAGCTTCCTCCCTCATTTCAAAGACATGCTAAGTGTTGTCTGTAGTGCGTCAGCATGTGCAGGTATGTGCCCTGGGATGGACTGACATCCTATACCTTTTGCCCTACACTGCCTAGAATAAAATCCACACCCCTCCCCCACAAGCTTGTTCAGGACAAACAGTTGGTTTGGGGACTTTAAAAAGTGACATATAAAAAACGCATGTAATATGTACTTGTTGAATTAATTTCTATGCAGTCTTTTTGTGCAGTCTACAAATTCAGAGACTGAAGACGTACTTATGATGTTATCCCATATTTTCACTATCTGTGACTTGTCAGAAAATTCTTTCAGGGCAGAACGAACTAGACCTCCTTTCTGAGAACTGTCCAGGTGCAGGGACCTGAATGGCAACAGTGATTCCCTAGAAAAGACAAAAAAAAGAGATTGGGTGACAGATTGTCATGTTTACAACATTACAAACAACATTAAGGTACAATTATGTTCTTCAGATTTCTGTGCCTTAAATTAAACTAAAAGATCCATTTACATACAGCCGTGGTACAACTATCAGACTCTTGAGGGTACAGCCCCAGTAATAAGTAATTGTACCCTCAAAGGCACAAATAAATACAATTTTAACAGTGTACTAAGCAGGAAAAATCTGGTTGATACTGTAAGTGTTATGACAAAAGAAAAAAATCTATCATGCTGATTTTTTCAGCATAGAAAATACCCAGAAATGCTTCCAGTGTGTCTCACAATGATGTGCACACATTTTCATTATAAATTATTAAACACTGATTAGCCTTTAATCCAATATGCAAATAAAAGTATATTAGGTTCAGTTTGTGTGACAGAAGGATGATCCAAGGTGCAGCTGACGGACACAGAGAGAATTTCATTATAAACTCAATTAAAAGACCTGAAAAAAACTGGACCACATGGGTCAAACAAGAACTAACAACTAAAATAAACACGAGGGAAAAGCTAATACCATAGACATTTGGGGTGCACAGGGAAGAAGGCCTCAGGGATGAAATGCATGGCAGTACATGCAAGCACATTTGACTGACTGACTTGGGAGGAAGTCAAGGGCAGGCCCATATATATACAAGTAACAATGCCTAGACAAGAAATACTTGGGTCTAGGAGTTACAAGACACAGGTGAGGGTCATAATAACTAAATACTAAGGATGCAAACACAAGGAGATACTAGGAATTTGGATGCAGAATACAAAACCCGAAACAAGCAGGGATAGCAAGAACAAAGGCACCAAGACAAGGTTAAGGTTAAGGTTAAGGTTAAGGTTACTTTATTGTCATCAACGGCTTTATACAAATAGGAAGTGTGATGAGACAACGTTTCCCCATGGTTCCAGTGCAAGAACCAATACTGAAACAATTAACATGGGGATTAGAGTTTTGGGGCAGAAAAGACAAAATGTCCAACAATAGCTGAGACTGGTCTTTGGCCAACATCAAACCCATAAAAGTTTGGGAGCATCACTCTCAGCTACACGTTTGGACCATTCGGTCACGTGGAAGTTCAGGTAACATGGGAACACACTAGGGACTGTGACAGATACTAAGCACAGAGAAGAACAGGATGACCAGTGACACCCACTGGCCAAACTGGGGAAGACCAGACATCGCAGAAACAGATCCTGACAGTATGTAGTTAATTATATTATGTTATATATTATTATATATTAGATCTCCTTATTATGTTATATTCTTTTATATATTAGATCTCCTTCAAAACAGGATTTGAAGACATACAAAGGCATTTTATATAGCTTAAAGTGATACTATCTAGGTTTTATAGTGACTAACAAAATTAAGGAGAGTATACTTTTCTGTTAAATTGACAAAGCCAGACTATTTCCAGATACACTTTGATGTCTAACTTCCCATCTTTAACATGTACTCATTCTGACGGCACTAGCTCAGTCACAAAAAAAGAGCGTGGAAATTATGCATTCCACAGGAGTCATCAACCTCTGATCTCGTGTGAGAGAAACAGGTTTGTAGGGAGGGTTGGTTTGTCTTTGGAAAATAAGTATGACTAACAAGCTGACCTTTACCATTTTTAATGTCAGTACTCCAGTAGTTAACTATTTCCAATAGTCATAAATATTAAAATATTTATATACATAAGTAAATGTGACAAAATGCAACTGCAATCTTTAAAAGATTACACGGGAAATCCTACCTCAAAGAATCCTCAGAATTTCCAAACATGCGGTTCATCGAACTGACCGGTTCATAGGATTTGTTGGCACACACACTATCAGTGCTGCACAGCAGAGTCTGCAGAAAGGGGAAGAATCCCGCACTGGGAAGGTTCCGGGGGGCCACATAACCTGCAGCCGGAAAAAAATGTATCTATGATCATATTAAGAAATCACCATTAAATGCAATTTACTAAAAAAGACAGAACAGCGGTTATCCAAGTATATTATCATTTTATAATTCATTTTTTCCTCCAAATGTTACATGTATCATCCTTAATCTATATTATGCTCTATATAGTGGTGCTGCAAAGAATTGAACTGAAAGTTATAAAAAGGAAGAAACCATTGTTTCAGTATTTATTTAAACTATAAGTTATTTTGGTCTGTGGAGTTAGGGCAATATGTATTTGTCCACATGATTAAAATATCTGTTTGAGACAAAAAGACTTTTGAAATTGTAAAACACACAACCATTCTTGGTGGACAGCCCTGGGCTTCAGATATAAATGCACCTATTTATAAAATTTGCATGTTGGGAGTTTAAGTAATTTTTTGTAACTTGTTTTGAGGCTTACTCATTGATTGCCATTGCTATGACCATTTAGTAATAAAATCGTGAATATCATACCATACAATACCAAAATCATTGTACTATGTTTTCAAATAAACCACTGGTAATGAACATAAGCAGTCAGAATCTTTGCCTGTAAGCTGTTACCATGGGCAAAAATACGCCCAAATCAGGCCTGTAGTAATGAAGTCTGAATATTTATTACAGTACTTTAAAAATCTCCATATTCAGTCCATCACACTGTAAAGCTACAAATAATAAGCCACAGTAAACACAATTAACAGAAAGATAGTTGAACTATATGTCTATTGGCAACCAAATACTGAAGAAATAATTTTTAAAATCCACAATCTTCAGTCATTTCACACAAACAAAAAAGCTTCCTTTTGTACTCACATGGGTTTTTCATTATTGGAGGGAATTTGGATCGGGTTATGGCCAAGATAATGAAGATTATAAGGGGCCATATTATCAAAGCCAGAGACCAGACCTGAAAAAAAATATATACTGTAATACTGAATGAAAAAGTACTGTTACAGCATTTCTTCTTCATAAACTTAATCATTTTCAACCATCTTCTAACCACTTATCCTAGATAGCATCACAGGGGAGCTTGGAGCATATCTTAAGCAGCATGGCTGGGTAGGATCCTGATCCATTACAGAGCTCATACACAAGAAGCAATATAAAAAACCAAATGAAATACTGACAATACATAATGAACAAATTTACTCCAGGCACTCAGAGCAGCAGTGGGAGCCAAACCCCAATCCATGAAGGTGTGAGCCTAGACCAGGGGTGGTCAATCTTATCTGCAAAGGGTCGGTGTCTATGCAGGTTTTTGGGATGACCTGTAGGTCAGCTGTTCAAACCCAGGTGTGAGGACTCTTCACCCAATCAGTCCTCTAATTAGTAATCTAATTGGGGAGTTACAGCAAAAACCTGCATACACAGCAGCCCTTTGCGGATAATATTGCCCTCCCCGGTCCTAGAGTGGTACTTAGAGTCCTGTGCAGGCCTGAAACTAAAGCCAGAGCCCAACCGACCTTGACATTGTACCTAACACGGCCGGAACAGTAACTAGCAAATCTAAATTCCGAAACCGAAATATTACTCATATGCATAAACGGAGACCTTCTTGCTGCAACTCTACAGAATGCCGTTGGGGTATCAAGTGACAGAATACATCTCGACATGTCATTTTTTACCCTCTAAACACAACAACACTTCCATATGTCTCCACGTGGCATGACATGATAAAAATGCGAGTGTTTAGGCTATGGAAATCCAAAAGGGTCATACATGCCTGAACTTACATGTCTAAGCTAACATGCAAATATATGGAAGGCCATCGGGACCAAAATGTCTTAAACTTATGGAATATCAAACAGGTCAAAATGGTGGTGAATTTTAACACGTAGAATATGTGCAGAATACACGTTAACTATGTGTTGTTAACATGTATTCTAACTAAAATGAACGCTTAGAATTGGCATGGGATATATATTGACCTATCGTGTCGTTAACGTTTGCCGCCAAATAGATAAAAAGCAAATGATGATTTGCATATTTTAATAAATAAACCAGACAAAATAAAAAAAACGACCCGAACCTGCTATGAAACTCAAATCGAATAAGGTTGCAAACCGCTACTACACCTACTGAACCACTATGCAACACAATAGGGGGAACTTTTAGGAGCTGTTGTGTCTCAACCAACTAAAGGTCTAAAAAATAGATGAAGGAAACCTAAGATTTCATAAGACAAAAAGTCTATGTTTATAAAATGTTAATTGTGTCAGCATATTAACATGGTTAAAAATAACATAGACATAATTAAAATACCAATAATCTAATCATTAAAAATTCTGCTGATTTCTGTTAATATAGAAGGCAGATAGAAAGATAGATTGATGGCACAGTTACTTACAGGCTGTCTATAAACGCTCAAGGCGTTTTTCCAAAGCAGAAGTCGCAGTTGCTGAAAAAATCTGGCCATTTGAGGAAGGACAGCTACAAACACACATAGAAACGTCCGTTAACTTTAACCATAATTTGTGATGTTAATCAACATCTGTTAATTACAGTTCGTTCTCATTATTTAGGCCTATATTGTCGGCAAAAAACGGTACAACCCAGGTACAATTTAGTTCCTCAAGGTACAATTAAGATCATTGTACAGTCAATAGTACAAAAATGTTCATCAGAGTCTGAACTTAAAAGGCTCATTTACCTACTGCTGGGGTACAACTTGAGGATACAGCCCTAGTGACAAGTATTTGTACCCTCAGAGTGCAAAGTGTATGACGGAATTCAAATAGACCTAATATGATTTCACATATAAAATAATTACAAACGAGCGGCCAATGTTACTATAAATTTTAAATTAATTTACTATTATTGTACATGTAGGCCATCGCACGAAAGATCAGAAAATACTTAAAAAAAAAAAAAGTTTTATACCACAAACCAAATTCCATTCTGTTCATATATGTGACATGTATTCATACCGGTACTCTTTAGTATAAGGCCACGTTTCACATGATTCACTCAGGGGCGCAGGCAGAGGGGACAGCAGGCATAAACCCTGAAATCCGAAATATTTAATTTGCCAACCCCCCACCTCCCCCTCCCGGAATGATAGTTCCGGAATGAGAGTTCAGGTAACTTCATGTGAATTAATCGATTATTTTTACTTACAATGTTATCATCACCTTTAAATCAAATTCGTGTGTTTGTTTCGATTTTGTAAATGAAATCAACAGCAATCACATCAGTCATTGATTAAAACAAAATTAAGCTCCCGGTTCTCTGCAAATGAAAAGGCAAATATTAATAGAATATCTTAAATAAGATAGGATTTACCGAGTTTACTTCCTTGAGAGAAATGGTCAGCGACACCCAACGAGGTCTGTTGAGTCCGACGACAGCATGTCTTGACGTATCACGAAGTAGAATTTGCTTTTAATAAAGTTTCCAAAATGAAAGAAAAACAGAAATACAATGAACACTGCTCTCAAGAAATATTAGAAAATGAGTTGCGACAGTACTGCCGCCTCTATTATGTTAGTTAAAAGGGGTGTGGGTATCTGTCGGTTTGAGCGTTTGTCTGTAGACTGCCTTTTCCGCATAACTATATCGTACTCAATACTGCCACGAGCTCCAGATACTTATATTATACAATAGCGGAGGACGATAAGTCACCATCCTTTAAAAGAAGATCCTTTTAAGAAGGATATGAATGACTTAGGACCTAAGGAAAAAAACAAACCTTAACACATTCGTCTGCATCGTCATACAATGGACTATAAACAGGAAATAATCATGTTTATATTACAATGAACGTATGTTTTTTTGTGGTTAGGTGGGTAATTATGTTTTATTTTGTCGTTTTGCCTCCTTTGTATGTGCGGAGTTTGCGTACTCTACCCATGTCAGGTCTGTTGCCATTGGTCTGACATGCAGTTAGTTAATTGGGTCATGGAAAAAAATTGATTGATTGAATGATTATGGGGAAATTATGACATTTTAATACAGTTTCAGTAACAAGTATGGGGTTTTCTGTTTTCATTTTATATTTCATCTGAGTTCACCTATAAATAAACCCACCTTTCTGTCTAACATAGAGAAAATTTTATTGTGTAACTAACATGTCACACAGGCTGCAAAATCATTGGGTTATATTCAATAATTGTAGGAATAAGTGAAAGGAAGTCAAACAGGAATGGCAGGATGCCGTGACTCAGAACTAGAGTTTACAGACCTTCATAGACATAATCTGAGGTAAAGCATCCCAACTTGGGCCATATTATCTGTCTGAGGGTCCCTGGGGACAGGGTTGGGCAACACTGACCTAGAGGAGACCCATGTGACACAAGGGGAATATGTACATTTCACACATACAGAGCAACCCTGAAGGTGCAAAGCAGCACTGCTATATTATAAGCTATTGAGCCTTAATAGTAAACTGTGCGACAATGTTGGCGTCACTAGAAAGGGTCACCCAGCAGAATACTGAAGCGCATAGCTATGTATAACCATAATAAGCAATTTATTAGTGTACAGTATTTATTAAATGTATTAGGAATACTGTTCTGTAGTTTACATAAAAAATTTACAATGCACGAGGCTACTGACTGTCTGGCAAAAAGCATTTTCATGTTTGTGCAAGAATGGTACTTGGTAGACACATAATAAAGCATTTTTTAAATAGTAGGTGTGGCATAGTTGTCTTTTCATGGTGAACGTCAGCATGAAAATAGCTGAGCCCTGTCAATGAACTGTGAAACTCTTGTGAAAATAACGTGCCTGCTATTATTTGTATTCTTTGTTTTAGTTGCGAAAGGAGCCATTCATGTAACAGTCATTCTTTGATTTGTTTTACATTGTTAATTCCTAATGGGGTGTGGGGAGAGAACATGCTTTGTGTATATAGGGTCCTGGTTCCAATCCCCAGTTTTTCCATTATGATCTCTTGGGGAGCCAGTGTACAGCTCTGTAGGTTTGAGTGCTGTGCCTGTAATCAGAAATTCAAATCCTGTGCTCAGTAGAATGATTTCACCATTGGGCCCTTGAACAAGTCCCTTAGTCCCAGTTGCCCTAGGGACTGGCTGACACTGCTTTCTCAGTTGTAATATTCTTACAAGTGATGGCATACAGCAGTGACTAATTTTTAGACACTGTAGAACTTTCCAGTTACTTATTTAATCATCTATTTTATGACTTTTGTAACATTCTTTGTCTATATGCAAATATTTGTGTAGTAATTTTTAAAGTGTAATGTGAAAAAAACTAGGTGTTTCCTCAGTTGAGTCCACTAGTGTATAGCTTAATGATCTTTTTAGTATTCCATATCGGATTACTTTTGGAATATTTGGAAAATTAAGCAATTGAACAATGTTCAGGGTATAAAAGTAAAATAAAAGTATTCTGAACTTTAATTGTACTTTTCTGTGCTCAGGTGTATTTAGGTCATTGAGAGGCCTCTTGTTCTTATCCCTGGTGCTGGAAAATTATTCAATAAAATTTAGTCACAGTAAGAATAACTAGAATGAGACTGAGCAACAGTTTACAATGTTATTGTGTGTTGTGATGCGGAAGTGCGTGCAGGGCGGATAAAGGGTAGTCCAGGCAGGCACACGGGATAACGGGGTTTAATCGCACAGAACACTAACATCAGACAACTTCAATGCCGCGTCTGCCGGAACAGACGCTGGCGCAGACTTAAATACAAACAAAGACGAATCACAGGACTGGCGTGCGGCTACGCCACACGGGCAGAAACAATCGGGAATCACAAGAGGTAACGAGGGGGGCGTGGCATACGAAGGGCAGGAACAGGACGGACGTCGCAGGACGTAACATTGTGCTGTCAAATGAATTCAATATAAGTTTAATTCAAAGCTTTACAGATAAGTTAACAATATTCATCTGTATATGTTTATTTGAACATAGTATTGTGTTCCACTGCTCATAATTTCCACATACAAACAGGGTGGATAGAATAAATAAATAAATTATAAATTCAATATTGTATTCTGGTAGAATACTCAAATTGTGTACCTTATTCAGAATACTTATTCAGAAGGAATGGACAATTTTACATTCAGCAAAACATTATGACCACCCCAATATGACATGAATAACACTGACTATCTTATTAAAAACAACACATGTCAAGGTGTGGGATATATTACACAGTACGCCAGCATTTCATACCTGTAGTCAACATATTAACTGCAAAACAAATGGGCAAGAGCAAAGATCTGAGTGACTAGATGAGAGTCGAATCAATACAGCCAGACAACTGAGCCAGAGCATCTCTGAAACAACTTGGGGGTCTTCATGGTCGGGTGTGGTTAGTACGTACTAAGAGTGGGAGGAGGGAAAACTATAAACTTCCAACAGAGAGTTAGGAAGTCAAGAATTGTCTGTATAAGATGTGATCAAAGGCTATCATGTCTGGTACAAACAAGCAAAAGGACTGATGTGGCTCAAATCACAGAATAATGGTCATCGGAGTGTGTCACAACACACCGTGCATCGAGCTCGGCTGCACACGGGCTGTGTAGCTGAGGATTGGGCTTGTCAGTCCAACTCACCCCACAGATGTTTGACATGCACCTAGGTACGCACATGATGCAACAGAAAATGGGATTCATTGGACCAGGTGACCTTTTTCTATTTCTCGAAGGTGCAGTTCAGATGCTTTTGTTAGTATTGTAGGTGTTTTTTACAGTGGACAGGGATTTCATAAATTATCTGAATACGTAAAGCCAATACTTTGACTTCACCCTACACACAAAACAGCTTTCAGAGAATGTCATTAATCCTCATAATCAAAACCATACTTGTTTACATACCTTTTGAATACTACTGCATTCTTTTCCTGGTATTTCACCTCCTATACGCTTTCAGTAGGCAGTCTTTGTCATTAATATGAACTGTGAAACTGAGTTGTACTATTACTTGTGTCGTCTATTTTTGGATCTATGGAGGCCTAAAATCTTTGGAACTCTTTCATGTCAGTGACAAAATATCCACTAAACATATGGAGGTAATGTTAAACATAAAATTTCACACTTATGAATATGGAATATAAAATGAAAAAGACACCTGCAATATAGGCATTTGAAACATTTTTAACATAAAAAGCAAAGCAATCCTTCTTTTGCTTCACACAAACATTGTCTTTTTAAGGGCAGAGCTATTAGTTTTGTTGTTATTTATCTTCTGCTCCTTGTTGGCTTCAAATTCAACATAATAAGAATAAATTCAAATAAGGCATATATTTGTCATAAAATATTTTTTTTTAATTAGTTAATTAAATATGTATTTATATGACTAACAAATTGAGGGTGGTGCTGTGCTAGCAGTGATGCCTCACACCTCTGGAATGTGGGTTGAAGTCTCTGCCAGGATTCCATGTATGTGTACTTCACATGTTCTCCCCATGTCCTCATTGGGTTTTCTCCAGATACCCTGGTTTCTCCTCAGATTCCAAAATCATGCTGAGGCTAATTGGGGTTGCCAAATTGTGAATGGTGTGTGTAAGTATGCCCTGTGATGGGTTGTTGCCCCATCCTGGGCCAGGATAGGCTCCATACCCCCAGGACCCAGAACAGGAGAAGCAGTTTCAGAAACTGGCTGCATGATTTACAAATCATTATGTTCTGCTTTTATTTATATTATATTTATAATAACCAAACTTTTTGGAAATGGGGTTGTAGATCCCATATATTACATAAAAAGTTAAAAGAAAAAGAAATAAAACCTATTACATGATTCATGTTTACTGGAGTTCATTGTACGGAGGTGAACTTTCTCATACTTCACTTGATCAAGGAATTCTACAGTACTCTTTGGAGACAGATTACACATCACAACCGCTGGAATGTCATATAACTTGAAAGGTTTGTGAACTAAACACATACATTCATCAGTGTTCAGTAGATGCTCATTGTTCTTATATATTTTTGTTCCAGGAACAATTGTCAAAGTTTCATACACCACCTCAATACAAGAAAACAGTTCCTCAATACATAAAAACCTCAATACATACATTACCTCAATCCTCTTCATCTAGAGACTATTTTACTATTGGACATGAGACAACAATTAATCTCTCAATCTTTAATCTTTGAGTCACATGGAGAAAGCTATCTCAGGCCGGGCACAAGGCAGGGCTACACCTCAGATGAGGCAGCAAATTAGTTTCCACAAATTTGTTTTCTGCTACATTAAATCAAGTATTTAATTTGCTCAAACAAAACTGCATTCTTGGTTTCACAATGTTGTTATCGACCATTTGTGTTCTACCATTATGAAATATTTGGCCCATCACAACCATCAAAAAGTGTCTAATGAGATCCATTTCTTCTGAGAGCACCTCAGCTAACATCTTACAATTGACCCTCACCAGTTTACTATCTTTGCTGACTTTTCCGTTGAAATAGCTTCACTTGACTGTACTGTTTGACCTATTCTCGTATTTCTCAATTAGATTTAATTCCCACTTTATTGTCTTTTTGTCATTTATTTGTATAGTGAATCTGTTGTTAGGGTTAAACCTATCTACTGCTTGTTAATTGGAAGCATACCATAGCCAGGGGTTGAATGTATCTTTTCAGGGGCCCTTTCATAGCCACAATTTTTTTTGAGGGTTCTCCCTTCTCGGCAGATTTCACTGACTGCAGTAAGGGGGGATCTTCCTCAGCAGATTTCGTGGACAGGAGACTTTTTCAGGGCTCTAGGCAGCTGCCTAGTTTGTCTATGCTTAGATCTGGCCCTGAGCATCGCAGCACTTGTAACTTTGTTCCTTGACAGCTATAATCTTGAAATGAATAATCTTTCTGAACTGTATGTCACTCTAAACAAATGGACAGAATATGTGGAATTCTGTCTTTAGATACTGTTATGCCCCATTTGATGATCTTCTAGACAAATTACACACATCTACTAGGTGTCAGGATCTGCCACTGCCAGTCCTGTCATGTTCCCATGCCATTCCATTCCATCTGTTCCTAAACATTCCCAGCCTACTGTTTCAACTACTCACACCTGTATCCAATCTGTGGTTCTTTACCTGAATAGATATGTTTCTTGCCCTGTTACCCCATCACTCATGATTCACTGGTGTTAGCATTCCTGTTGTTACTTTTAAGAACATAAGCAATTTACAAACAAGAGGAGGCCATTTGGCCCATCAAGCTCATTTGGGGAGAACTTAACGAATAGCTTAGACTTGTTAAAATTTTATCTAGCTCTGATTTAAAGGAACACAGGGTTTTAGCTTGTGCTACACTAACAGGAAGACTATTCCATACTCTAACTACACGCTGTGTAAAAAAGTGCTTTCTCAAATTAATTTTAAAATGTTCTCCCGCTAATTTTCACTTATGGTCACAAGTTTACTAATACTGAAATAGCCATTTGGTTGAACAGCATCCAGACCTGTTAGAATCTTATAGACCTGGATCATGTCCCCCCTTAGTCTCCTTTGGTTGAGGCTGAACAGATTCAGCTCAGCTAACCTCGCATCATAAGACATTCATCTAAGCCCTACATTGAACTCTTTCCAAGGCAGCAATGTCCTTTAGGTATGGTGACCAAACCTTCACACAATATTCTAGGTGGGGTCTTATTAAGGAATTGTATAATCGTAGCATTACCTCCCTTGACTTAAACTCCACCAACCTAGAGATGTAACCCAACGTCATATTGGTCTATTTTATAGCTTCCCCTCACTGGTGAGAGTGGGACATGGAAGTATCAACTGCTACAGTTCCTAAAACCCCTGCAGCTTTGAGCTTAGCCATTTGTGGGGGACAAAATCAAAGTCCTTCTGGAAATCTAAGTAGATCACACCATAAGTGTTTTTGTGAACAATTTCTCTTGTAGTTTCCTCAAAGAACTGGCATTGCAAATATCATATGAAGAGAAAAGGTTATCCAAAGAAGGTCAAGGATCGACAAATTTCTTGCAAATGAAAGGTTCATTTATGGTCAACTTGCAGAAAAAAATACAGCTGAAACAATCAGGCAAGCAACTAAAAAGGCTTTTACTGGTAATTCTGAAAAGAATTAAATCAGCTGTAAATTACACAAGCATAAATGACACAGGTTCTCACACTCACAAATTGTATACATCAGGGGTACACCCCCATTAGGTCATCCCCCCTATTAAAAATGAACAAATCACCATTTGTTCACTATTGAAATTTGGTTTATACCTTTGTTACTTAAACGGCCCTTGTGGTGAGGCACTTAAAAAGAATACCCCATCTATTCTCATTCCACCACCCCACCTTTATCAGGAATGGACCAAAGCAGTCCATACCACAGGAATAGAATGCTAGTTTGAACAACCAGAGCGTTGGTGGTGGTAGATCAGCCATCCTTTGAACAGCTGGTTTTACGGAATTCAAAACATCCATGTTCGTAACGGTTTACTGCTGCCCAACCCCTTAGGATCCATACAGCACGCCTTAGCTCTGTGAAAACTCATTCAGGGCACAGGTGACTCAATTTCGTATCATATTCTTGTATAATGAACTTTGTTGAGGTCTGACTAGGATCAAGTAAAATGGGGTGTACTGTTGCTGGGTTCATTCCCTCTACCCTGCGAAGCCATCCTGATGAATTAGGTCAAACTCAGGGGAAAGACAACGTAGTCGACTACTGGGCGCCACTGGGCTACCCACTTTAAAGAGCTCATACTCCTCTGTGAAACTTACTAGGTGTTCCTAAAGAATAGCATCTCAGCTGCTTGATATGTACTTGCTGAGGGGGATCCTGATAGGCCAGCTGCCTCCTGAGGCTCCTGGGCGAAAGAGGCAACCACTTCTTCTCAGGTCTTAAATATGGGTCTGTCTGTCCTCAGTGTACCAGAGTTGGTGTTCAGTCCACAAAATGCTGAACGCTTAAGCTCAGTGTTATCCTCCATCTCAGAGTGGGTCGATAAGGGATGAGTGGGCCACTTATCTGGGGCTAGGTGCAGAAAGTCTGGCCCCTGACCCTACCTATTTGGTCTTGCCAGTTCTTGCAGGGTCTTACCCCTAGTAAGGTCATCTGCTGGATTCCTAGCAGAGTCCACATATCGCCGGGTCCCGGGTTCGATGAGCTTCTGTATTTCTGCCACCCTTGTACCCACAAAAACCACTTAAAGTGGCACAACTCTGAGTGTAACCGCTTGAGGGCTGTGTTTGAGTCACTCCAAAGAACAAGGTGGTGAATCTCAAAGGTGAGTTCAGTTTTCAGTAATTACACTAATTGAATTCCTATTACTGCTGCGCACAGCTCTAGCCTGGGTATGGACAGTTGTTTCCTAGGTGCAATTCCAGAGTGGGCAAGAAGGAAGGCGACATGGTAGATGTTGCGCATGGTGGTAAGTGATCGATCTGTGCTTGTAGATAAAAGTGTCTGTCAGCACCACAGTGCCAGCTGAGCCCTGGTGTTGATTCCCTCACTTTCGAATTTATCATGTGTCAGCCACAGTTGTAGCCCATCAGATCTGGCATCGGTGGGCAAGTGATCGACGACTTCAGGCACATTACTGGCGTACTGGCAGATGTTAAAGCCTCCAGAGGAAAGGAGACTCCTTAGTTTATCAATCGTCTGTCATGCTTCTTGGGCAGATGACCGTAGACAGTTGTCCACATAAAAGCACCTTTTGATTCCAAACTGCTCCTCACTTCCTGTGGTGCTGTGGTCAAAGACATGACATTGCAGTGCATAAGTGGCACAGCATGGGCTGCACGTGGTCTCAAAGCACAACACATGCCATTCATACACTTTTAAGGTGTGTCCTCTTCGCATGTGGTGGCAAATGAAGCACAGAAGAGGATTATCCTTCGGCAGTAAAAGCACCTGGTGGAACATGGCCTTAATATCACCACTAACACCATCATAGTGCTCTCTGAACTGCAAAAGGACTCTTAGTAGGAAAGGACTTAACTTCTAGCCAGGCAACAGAGCTTTATTGAGGCAGAGGCCTTTGTACTGGAAGGAGCAATCAAACACGATCTGGTTCTTCCCATTATGCTGCATCATGTGGTGTGGGATATAGCACATTTCACCACCAGGTCGGCTGTCGAACACAGGCAACTTAGATATAGTACCAACTGTTTCTAGTTTCCTTATATCAGCTTCATAAGCATCTGAACTATCTGGCGCTCTCAGTAGGCATTTCTCTAGTCCTCTGATTTGTGGCATCACAGCCTCCAAGAGGGCCTGGAAAAGAGGGAAATTCTTTCTCCAGAGCAATGGAGTTGCATATCTCAATACACCATCAACTTCCACTCTAGCGGTCTTAAATTCAAGTAGATCAATTGCTTGTTTATCCTCTTTTGAATGTATCACCTGCCTCTACTCCCTAGGAGGTAAGACATCTAGTTTCCAGATGTTCTCCACATTTCTCTTTAGTTCTGCCTCCAGCGGACTGAGTGAAGCAAACAAACACTGCTGACAGTGTTGGGAAGATTACTTTTTAAATGTAATTCATTACAATTACAAGTTATTCTATTTAAAATGTAATAGTAGCTAACTATTTCAATTACTATAAGAAAGTAATGTAACTAATTACATTGGATTACTTCTTGATTATTTTTCTAAATTATGAATGAATATTCTCAACCATTAAGCATTTTGAAATTTTGTAACCTGGCAGTGTTTACCTTACAGCAGTACTAAAACATTGACTATTGTCAAACTTTCAATACATGAATTACCATGATTATAACTGATCAATTTGATAAAGATAACAGCTGGCAGAAGGTCAGATTTCAGGCCTCATTTTACTGTAAGATCATAGTTATAAAGTCATTACTTTTTTATAAAATCAACAACACTGCTAAATGAAATATTAAACATTCAACAGCATTGAATAAGTGGTTATCTATTCTTGTGAGATTGTCTGTGTGTTATCGCCAATAATTGAAACAGAACTGTGGACACTGTAGCTTAGTGGCAAGACAAAGAAATTTAATGAAAGCTTTGCATCTACAACAGTTAATACAATTTGGGCATAGAACTGTGGACACTGCTCCAACTGAAAAGCTTTGTACAAAGACAAAGAAAAACTTTAAAATATTTGTATCTAAAATTTCACAACCAAAAAATTAAATCAGACAGGATATGAAATTTCAGCTGATTGTGTAGTAACTTACTCTAAGTCAATTTTTTAATCACAAATCATGGAGTAGCCTAAAACACTGTCTTTGCAGCACTGTACAATGAAATGGGTTAGCAGATTGGTAAGGCTGCATCGGCCAGGGCTTAGCTAATTAGAGAATTTTCAAAACTCAATACGACATAGCATGTCAGGAGTGCTAATATCAGACCTAACTTAAATTGCCAATAACCTTAGCATACTGAAGGAGGACAGCACATTTTCTGTCAACAGGATCAGAAGTGCCAGTGGGCTTTAAAGCACGGTACTCTGAGATTCATTGTAGTACGCATGATTTCAGTGTTTACATTTTGTTTTGTTGTTCTATGTGCCTTATGATTGAGTTGGTGTTGTTGTCATAGTCTGCATACCTGTCATAGCCAAGATTATTAGATCCGTATCGCACAGTGTGATTGATTTTATAAGA
Organism: Cyphomyrus plagiostoma; assembly: GCA_019775915.2. Taxonomy (NCBI): domain Eukaryota; kingdom Metazoa; phylum Chordata; class Actinopteri; order Osteoglossiformes; family Mormyridae; genus Cyphomyrus; species Cyphomyrus plagiostoma. Next base: position 33,250,852 of record JABFEA020000001.1, read on the forward strand.
TTGAAGTGTGTACCGGGCATTACACCTCAGAAGCATGGTGTGGCACGCTGAAGGTAGGCATGTCTTCCTTGCCTTGTTTAATATGATGGTTTGCTTACAGTAAGCTGCACTTACCTCTAGATGTTTCCTTAGGTTGGACATGGACTGTTTAGATGTCTACAACATCTTTATAGACGGTAAACATGCACTACATTGCACAGTTAAATTTGTGCCTTTTTCCGTAATATATCAGAAATGTTTTTTATATTTCAAGCAATAGAATGCATTCCTTACCTTGTCTGCCATTGCCTGCAACAGAAACTCACACCGCTCAGGCAAGTTAATTAGCAGAATTGGCGCTGCAAATGTAGATGCGACAGGATAACCAATCAGAAGCATCAAATAGTTTCAAACTTTTAGCTGTGGAGAGAAATAGCAAAGAAATTGCATAAGAAAAACATGAAAAGCAATAAAAAAATACTGTTATTGAAGATATTAGTAAGGTTTTGCATACAATCTTATGATGTAACTAAAATCATGAATATTTCCACAAGTAAATGTAATTTACACTTTTTTCTCTAGTAACTAACGGATTACAATTACATTTTTTTGTAATTAAATTATGTAACGCCACTACATGTAACTCGTTACTCCCCAACACTGACTGTTGAAGCCGTGACTGAACCTGGTTGGGCCCTAGAGTGTCCGACACAGCCTGATTCTGATTGCAGTCGGACCACCGGGGGGTTCTAAACAAACTGGTGCAATTGTAGTTAATGAATGTGGATTATCTGCTCCAATGAGAAGCACAGGGTGTACCTTGCCAAATGGTTGAAGAGGAATGTCTTGAATGTATTTAAACATTAATTTTTAGGGTGGTCACTGGATAGGTGTGATCAGTAAGGCTGAGACGTTCTGTGGTGAAAGCATCATGAATACTAAAGCTTCTGTTGGGCTGGGTGTTGGGGGAGATACTGAAAGTGACTGACATGCCCTCCAGAGTTTGAACATTCTGGGGAATGATTCATAGTGTTAGGGTTTCTGGAGACCCATGGAGCCCTAGCTTCTGTGCTACGGCCGAGAGAAGTATGGTACGTTCAGAGCCGTCATTCAAAACCGCATAGGTATTCAGGGTCTTATCCTTAGTCCCTAGGAGGACATGCACCACCTTCAATATAACTCTACTGCACTCTGCTGGCCTGTCTAGGTACAGGGCCTCCATAGTGGACCTAACTAGACATGAGCCTTCCTTCGCGTGCTTGACATTAATGTCATGCAGTATCTGGAGATGTTTCCCTTGACACTTATTGCAGTTTCTTAAGAGTACATTGCACAACTGCGCAACACCAATTGCGTCAGTTGGTCCTTATCCATTGTATAATCTGGTCTCTATCCAAGGATTTAAAGGTCACGCACTGGCTCAGGAAATGTTCCTCGCTTTCACAATACGGGCAGTGGACTTGCTATCTTCTTCTGGTGTGTACCTTCAGGCTTTGTCAATGATGAATTTGCTGTATGTTTGGCAGAGGCATCCTCTATACTATGAAGCACTGTAGCCGGACAAAACGACCTGATGTTGCCGGTCAGAGCTGCCTTTTGCCTGCTCTCTAACTTGGGTTCTCCGAAATTCACTTGGCCTCCACTATCTTGGCACCATGCCTCATGCTGTAGCAATTCTGAAAAGTATATGAGATTGTACCTCATTCCAGGACCCCGACTCATGCATCAGCAGAATTCAAAGGAAGTTTGCTTAGGAGCCTTTCTACATGTGAGCCACATCAGAGCTCCACTTGACCATCCTGACCTAAGATCTGTAGCATCCCCACTAAAGCATGTATTTGCACGTATAGAGCAAACTTCTGGAAGGCCTGTGAGTCGCCCTATCGAACGTGTGGAGCCTTGACTATTTTCTTCAATGTTGACCAAAATTATGTCAGCGCAGCCATCGTATCGGAATAGGGTGTAGGAGAATTCAGATTCGAGCCTCCTCCAGCTTCAGATGGTCCAACAGAATCTGATATATGAACAGTTCTGTGGCATCAGGAGGTAAGAGGTTATCTAAGACAATTTTGAGGCAGGTGAACTCACTAGGATCTGCCCTCGAAAACTTGGGATGGGACCTCGATAGGTTCTCTCTCTGAGATATACTACTGGTGGTGGGATAGATGCACCCAATGCAGTACTCTGTGGTTCTGCTCTCTCATATCTGTTAACTGACCAGTTGGGTCCGCAAGCTGACCGAGCCGAGGGGCTAGGTCTGGCTGGTATGCTGGTGAACTAGCACCGAAAGGATGATACTGGGACCTAGGGTCTGTTAGAGGCTCTACACAAGGCATTGAGGATGGAGCAGAGGTGGTGGGAACTGAAGGGAAACATTGGGAAGCAACACTGTCACCATAATGATGCTCATAAGATGGTAAACCAATTGGTCTGCTCCAATGGACTGCTGGTACCGTTTGGGGTCCAGAATGCTCCCATGGTCTGTGAAAGGCTGAGGTAGTCCGTTAGTCCCTCGCTAGTGGCACTGTCACCTGTGTATCCACAGGTGCTACATACTGCTCATCAGGTTTCTCCATGGAATCACGGCATGTATATTGGTTATCAATAGCATTCCATGCATCCAGTGTTATGTGTGCAGTATATTAACTGAGAGGGCTGGTGGAGTGAGATGGTTGTGGCGTTATCCCCTTTACTCCATCTGCTGCCACATCATGATGCCTGGCTACTGCTCTGGGTACATACTGTACTGCATAAGGCTCTTGTGACTGTACTGTCTGACTTCGACTTAAAGGTTGGTAGTCTCTTAGGTATGGAGGCAGGCAAGACTGGCGCTTCAGGTGCGTAGACATAACTAGGGGGTCTTCACCAGGTTACAGATGCTGCTTTTCGATGTCCTTTAGGATCCAAAGAAGCACCACATCTGCCTTGAAGAACCAATATTAAAGTGCTAGAAGCTATGACTGTATGAGGAAGGTACCGGTAAGGTGGCAACTCTCTGGTGGCGTCGGTAAGAACAATATTGGGCGTCGGTGGCCCCGCAGAGCTGGGGGCCTGGGGGTTGTGGGTCGGCCCTGGGTTGGCAGGGTGGGGGGGCTGGGGGCGTCTACCTGGTGGGCGTGGGGGGAGCCTGGCGGCCTGGGCCCCCCCCCCCCCACACCCCCCGACACATTACTAACAATAGGTCCGGGGGGGTGATCAGCTAGTCACGCCCAACTCTTTTAATTCCACCTTTGACACCACACACACAACATCACATTGCATCACACAGAGGGAAGGGGGAGGGTGATTAGCCACTCACCCCCCTCTTATAATTTTAATTGCACTTTAGACATACATTTATGTCACACCACTTCTCCACGTAGGGCCTTGGAGGATGAGGAGAGCTGTGCAGGTCCTGGGTCGGCTGCCCTGGCAGCCCACAGCTAGACGGTGCGGCTCCCTTCTCCTCTATTTTAACTCCACTTTAGACATTGAGGGCTTGTGGGGGCCAGTGGGGGGGGGAACCGCAGCTCTGGCTGGGGTAACCATCCCCCATGTATGTCCCCCACATTTTAACTGCACCTTAGTTTCACACACATGTCCATTCCCAATG
>JABFEA020000001.1:33276308-33291022 GCA_019775915.2 Cyphomyrus plagiostoma
AAACCGGACACCCTCAACGCCCTGGCTGCACCTAGAAATTCTGTCCATAAAGGTTATGAACAGAATCGGTGATAAAGAGCAGGAAATGGAACTGGAGCTGGGATTGGGAAAAAAAAACTATGGGGAACAGAACTGGAGTTGAGTTTGAATTTCAGTGAGATTTATGTTCCAAATCCAGTTCCATTTCCTGATTTGGACTGGAATTGATCAATGCATTCCGGAATGGCCGGAACCCTGGTACAAACCAGGTTACTTAAATATGAGGGTACAAAACAAACAAACATAAAAATCAAAATAATTGTTTATTAATCATAATCGAGGTAAAATGTTCAGGCAAATGTGATATTGATTTGAGGTCACATCGCCCAGACCTATTTTCACGTGTGCTACACGGTGCCGAATGAAATGTCCTTACTCAAATGTGAAAAAATACTATATTCATAATGATGGACTGCTTTTTAAAGAACTTTTGTTAACACTTGAAGCTGTCATGTATAATGCATTATAGATACCTTCACAATGCATAATAATGGTCAGTATAAGAGTTAATAAAGCATTGTAGCATTTTGCCTTATTCGTCATAAGGCATTATAGTGTTGATTATAATACAGTAATTCATAAGATCCAATAAAGCTTGCACCTATAATTCATTATAGATAATTTCATAATGCAGTAAATAACATCCCTTCTTATACTGACCATTATAAAGCTTTGACAGCTACACAGAACATGTTGCCAAACTTTTTTATCCTTTTGCATCATAATAGAGGTGCAATAGTATAGATTTTAATGTCAAATATGCCTGGGAAAATGTATATTTATACTAACTGTTTGGTGTTTCTGACAATGAGATTTAAAAATGGTGCAGTCCTTGAACATTTGCTGCATGGAATATCACAGTACATAATTTGACACTTGTCTGTTTGCATGATTTTGAAATGAAAAGTTATAAAATGTGTTTGCACAAATCTTGTGAATGTCCCATAGTACTCAGGGTAGATGGAATGAGGTTGTGCATAATATTTAACTTCATATGGTTTAAACTGGTAAAAGAAAAATAAAATGAAGATAGGTGAGGTTAGTAATACCATGAATATTATAATAAACCTTTGCACCAGGGTGTGACTAGGAGAGCTGTTGGGAATATCTGAGTGCTGCAAACTCTACAACATTCCTAAGATAGTGTGTGCTTCCGGCAGATCATTCATCAGTGACACCATATTTTGTCACGAAGCTCCCAATTGCTATAATTTATCATGTAGAAGTACTATATGCCTGTAGAATTACCACCAAAACAATGGTTCACCTGCTGTTGGGTTGCATATTTTATGTAGAAGGTTTTGTATATAAATGTAGAAATTATCTAATTTGTTGTTAAAGCAGATTAAATTTGGTTGTTTTAGTTTTTTTGTCATCCCCAGACTGAACAAATGAGTTCTAATGTAAACTAAATGAAAATCCATTTTCTCATATATTAGAGTGTTTCATTCGATTTTAGGGTGTATATTTGTAATCGTCATTCATATGATGATGGTTTGAGAGATTATTTTGTAGTTTTGATGGATTCTATTGTTGTACAATCGCTATATACCAACCAACACCATAAATGTTGCATTCGGATGTGTCATATCTTGTCAATAAAGGCCAGTGATGTTTTGGAAGTTTTGGAAGTGCAAGGGAATAAAGCACTTTTATCAAAACACCCAAGACAATCTTTTTGTATCGAGCAGTGTGGCCTGAATGTTGGAGCAGCTAGTGGGAGTTCTTTTCTTTTTCTGTTTTAGCTATGCCCTGGCTGATGAGGCCTACCGGTCACTGAGAGACCAGGATAGAGACCAGTGTATCCTCATCACAGGGGAGAGTGGAGCAGGGAAGACAGGTACTGTTTTGTATTGCATATTTTCTTATTGCTCACCTTAATGTAGCCATGCTTATCATAGAATGATCTCCTCAAACATCCTCATATTTGAAAGCCTTTTCTTGCTCATTTGTTTAGCTCTGTGGGTTAGGACTCATTCAGCTGGTAGAGTGATGCCCCCACGGGGCCCTTGAGTAAGGACCTAAACCACAATTGTGTCCGTAGTTCATACCCCACAAGGATTAATAAAGTACCTCAATTCAATACGTATTGGTATTCACAACGTAGCAAGGCAAATGTAAATAAGCTTTTGAAGTTCAATTTATATTTTAATCTAATTCGTGGATTTTGTGGATGTTCAAAATAGTAAAGGATGTGACTTTCTCACACAGATACTGTATGTAGCATTACTAAAACATTATAAACAGTAAGATGAATAGCTCTCTGGGCTGGCACACCATTATGGGTTGTTCCCTGCCTTGCTTCAGGATAGACTCCAGATTCCTGTGACCCTGCCTGAATGAATGAATTTATGAATAAATTAACAACTTCATTGTATTCTCTTGATTTCAGTTTGTACTTTGTTTCCAACCTCTTGGCTTTATTTTCCTAAGAAGTGCTTATATTTGGTTAATACAGGCTATTTTGCAGATCCTTCCACTGCTCTTTCCACTCTTTGTGTGTGTTCCTGCACTTTGTCTTTATCCCTTCCAGCATAATATCTTTGTTGAATTTTGCTTTCACAGTGATGAATTATATCCATATTGTTTGCTCTTTCGGGTCAAGTTTAGGAACTAACTCTGACATAATTGCATATTTCATGTCATTATTCATGCATTTGTTTTGATACTCAGATGATTATCACAGTGCGCACACCTTTGTTAATGTAATTGTAATGTAACTGTTACTACAGTATATAAATGCTGACCAGAAGTCAATCAGATTGTCATATTTACTACCACCTCGTGGTTAAGTTTTTTGTACTGCCTAGTCTGTAGCATCAGTAATGAATTCATGTCTCTAGACTCCATAGTGTACACAGACACTCCTCTACTTACGAACTTTCAGACATCCGAACAAAGAGGACTGTAAGTCCAAATTGTGTTCCTTGAGCTTCCGTTTCCTGTCCACAACATCATTTTTTTTTCCCTGAGGTACAATTCTGGGTAGTACGACTTCTAGCTGCTACTCCCATTGCGTAGCAGAATAGTGTGCATACTCCCAGCACCCTAGTTTTTAGTACTTGCGAATACCCTTAAAATGGTGCTGAATAATACACATTTCAAGTTACGAACAGCCATTCCGAACGTATCTCAGTCGTAAGTAGAGGAGAGTATATAATGATGAACATGCACACAAGACAACATGCAAATGTCTGTGTAACAATCATCTAAAGCTTTTCTTTTGTTAGAACACAAGCTTGCCCATACTCCATTGTCAAGCATGGTGGTATAAGTGCTGAGATTTGGAGGTTCTTTTTTTGTGGACTCCCACATATTCAGTGCTGACCTTCTTTTTTTGGCAATGTGTTCCAGAGGCCAGCAAGCTGGTGATGTCATATGTGGCAGCTGTGTGTGGGAAAGGTGCTGAGGTCAACAAGGTGAAGGAGCAGCTGCTTCAGTCCAATCCTGTGCTGGAGGGTGAGGACATATGACAGACAAATACAGAGAGAAGATTGACCAGCCAATTTTGCCCTCAACATGCATCGCAAACTGTGTACTGAAATACCACACATTTATTTGATGGTTAACTGGCATGCTCTGGTTTTATTTTCGGTCTTAACTGTTATCTACAGGGTCTCAGGGAGAAGGGGGAGGGTGGTAGGGAGACAGCATAGGCTACCAGGCTAAGGTACCTGCTGCAAGGGATGCTAGTATATGAAAGGAATTTAAATTCACCTAATCTTGGGGTTATTGGCTGATCCCACAGTATGTCACAGATCCCGCCAGGACAAGGAGAACATGCCAACTCCACACTATGGCAGGATTTGAACCCCCAACCCTGGAAGAATTAGATGACATTGCTACCCACTGACAAATTTCATCATTTATATTGCTTTACATTTCATATGTAAATAACTTGCATACGGGTTCAGTTCAATACAGGTTTTTTCTAGTGGTTCTAATCATTTTGGTGAAATAGGATTATTTGATAGCTAATTTTCTTTAGCAGTGTATTATGGATCATTGGGGAAATGCCTTCATGCTGAAGAGGTTGCAGGTTCCATTAAAATTCTCAAGCATTTTCCAACACACCACATATGAAAAAGTTTATCTGCCGGCCGCACTGACCCCTAAAGCAGACACAAATCACATTTCGTGCTCTGCCCAGGGACAGGCAGCCTTGGTCTCTCCCTTGAGCCTTCAATAGTCCCATCCATACCATTTCAATGAGCTCTTTCACTGCTAATACACATGATGTGAGGCACTCTGTGTGTTACATATGTTGCTGCAGATGAAGAACTTAACATGATCCTAAAAAGGACACAACCTTTGAACCCTGATTAATGCAAATGTTTATTATATTATTCAAAGTATTACATCAAACTCAGTCGTTAATTCTCACACTGAATACCAAATACACTGATTCTAAAAATTTATTTTAGAATAGAGTTACTGATATGCTTCTAGGATCAAGGTCATTTGCCATTACGGGAATTATATTGTCTGTGTTTTTTTTCGCAAATGTTATAACTTTTACTAATGCTGTATACTAACATTGTTTTCTTTTTTCAGCTTTTGGGAATGCAAAAACTGTAAGAAATGACAACTCTTCTCGATTTGTGAGTATTCAGTTTTTTTTTCTCAGAAATAGAAGATACAATGATTTAAGCCACAACTTTCCTTACTCACTAGTTAATTACCTACTAAAATTTTGTATATTTGTTAAATATGTTAACTATAAGGGTTCAAAGAAATACACAAATGTCTTGAAACTATTTGCGAAAACTGCTATAGTAGTTTTCTGTTACTGAGACTATGCATCAGTTTTTTTATTTAATTAAAAATTATACTAATTTATTTATCCCTGTTATGGTAGGAGCAACATTTCAAACATATAATAATTGATTGATTTTAACAACCTTCTGTTTGTGTTCCATACAGTAGTGAAATAAATACTGATAAGTAAAATATACACAATATTTGAGCATGAAGTCGTAATGTCCACAGTGCTTGTTTAAATTTTGAGTTTCTTCCGTATTTCTCCAGAGATCTCAGAATGGTATTTCAGGAAAATGGTATTTTCAGAAGTTCCCCTTTTAGGAAAGGGGTCATGTAGTAAGAATGTTGGTCAATTATTTACCATCATTAGGAGAGCTGTTTTATAACTGATTATGACATTTTCTCTGACAAGTGGAATTTCACTTCAGGAAGCCATAAGTCATTAATACTGATTAAATCATGAAGCTTATTGGTAGTTTACAAACTTAGCACTGGTATTTGAAAAGAGATTTTCTTCATTATGATATGCAAAGGACCTGCAAAGAAGGACGCAAACATTTAGGTGGAATAAGTTGCAGTCTCAATCTCAGTATTACTATTATCACATATTTCCTAAAAGTAGATAGAACTGTATAATATTAATATAATTTTACTGCTACTACTCCTATGAATAGCATTGTCACTTATGTTTAATGGTCCTTTATTTTTAACAGGGGAAGTACATGGATATTGAATTTGACTTTAAAGGTGACCCTTTGGGTGGAGTAATTAGCAACTGTAAGTATGGAATTGATATGTAATGCAGACTGTGGACTGATGTAAGCTGATAGTATTATATTGCCATATGTTGATATGGATACTCTGGTTTCCTCCCACAGTCCAAAAGTGTGTGGGGTAGGCTGATTGACGTGTCTAAATTGGCACTGTAGTTGTGTAAGTGTGGCTGTATGAGTGTTTGTGCCCTGTGGTGCGTTGGCGCCCGCCCAGGGTTGGTTCCCGCCTGCGCCCATCGTTCCCAGGATAAGCTCCGGGCCCCCCTTGACCCCAGTGGGGATTTAGCGCTCACAATACTGGATGGATGGATGGATGGATGACATGCAGAATGAATAGACTGTATCTATGCTGCTCAGCACAGAAGTCTCCATTTCCATGCAGCCACAATGATTATTAATGAAAACTACTGTAAAAACCAACCGCATCCAGTAATCATCATGCTTCTTTGCCAAAGGCAGTAATATAGACTCAAGTTTGAGCCTTTCTCTGTTTGAGCTGGAAGTGCAATAACTGTGATGATTACTGAATTATCTATTCCATCTAAGCAAGTGTCTCTACTTTTCCCTTTAGAAAAGCAGTAAAACAAAGGACACACTGAAGTTCTAAATTTACTACATTTTACTTTCCCATGGAGAAAATACGCACAACAGTGCATGTTTACTGTCCTGGAAATAGCAAAGCTTATGTTATTCCGTTTAACATGACTATGCTGTCTTTTCATTGTCTTTCTACTCAGTTTCATAGATATTGGTATGATTGTTTTTATTTGTTCTCAATTGTTATTTTTTTCAAAAACTGCAGTGTATATCAGTTTGAATTCTAGAAATTTCAGTCCTCATTAGTAATAAAAGTAATACTTGTTTTTGTAATAAATAGCAACATTGCAGAATGCTTTTGGTGTGCAAAAGGGTCAGCAGAAACCCTGTGGAGGAACCACTCCTGAACATTCTTGAAGAACATTCTAGATTTAGGAAGTTTCACACAATGTACACAACACACATCCTGTCTCTCTGCAGTTTGGTTTCAGCATATTGTTAGATTTCATTAGGAATATCAGCAGAAGGTGCACAACCTCCTTTAAATATAAGTGTAGATGAATCCTGGCATGTGTTAAACTTCTTAGAAGAACTTCCCGTATTGTGTCCTTCTGTGTATCCACTTACTATTCATCAGTCTTCAGTTTCCCAAAAGTTCACGATGCTTTATAATTTGAGTATTCTTAATAATTGCAAAATGGTCACTGACAAGAGAATTACTCAAAATCCACTTTTTCACAACTCAAAATTAGCACTACTCCAGGTGTAGTTCTCTCCCAGGAAATGTCAGAAACATTTGAAATTGTAGCAGTAAGGTTGTATCTCGTGTATTTTACTTTTTTTAATTGTGGCTTCAGGGCAATCACATGGCAATCTATACACTGGTACTGATTTTGAAGTGATATGAACCCGTGCTTATCAAATTCAACAAATATAAAGCTCTCAATCCCGAATATAAATGCTTATATTCGTATCATACGGGTTAGCTAAATAAACTTCAGTATGTCACAAACTAATAAAAAAGTATAGAGAATAAAATGTCAGATAAGAACCAAAAATCACTAGCAGTGCAACCTTTAATCACAGATCATATATCATTTATTATATGCCCTTTGATCAATACCAAGAGAGGACCTTCATGTGCCTTTGTTCTTGCAGCTCTGGGAAGGGTCAAGGACAGTTACATATATACGTTATCACCTTGGTGCAGGGTCACCCAGAAATATAGTGAGCACCTGCTTCACTAGGCAGGCATCAAAATTTTACTTTATTCAGGAATTGGTGAGCTAGTTCACCATCTTTGTGATTGCATAGGCTTCCTCAAAGTACTGTTTTTCAGAGTTCAGACACATAGTTTATGGGAGGCAATGTGTTTAAATTTGTTTTTGTGTGTGTTTCTTCTGTAATGTGGACTTAGGAGTTTCTGGGAGAATGAGTAAGCATCCATATATTTATTATGTGTGTCTGTGTGTGATGTTTTGGAATTCTTGATGCTTAAGACATTTCGTTCCCTATTTCAATCTCATTACTGGAAAACAAAAGTAATGAACGTAGTGGAATGGTGTCACTGTAAGACCAGTATTGATGTATATCTATGATTTAAAACCTCCCTTAGATCTTCTGGAGAAGTCTCGGGTTGTCAGGCAGCCCAGAGGAGAGAGGAACTTCCACATATTTTACCAACTCCTCTCTGGAGCATCAGATGACTTACTGAGTGAGTGATCTCTGATGGACCCTTCTGAAAATTCATTCTGAAACTTCATATGTCCGTCTTTGTACTGTCACATACATTGCATTATATTTATTATACCTCTTATTATCATTTATGGTCTAGTATGTTTAAGATAGCAAAAGAAGTGACATTACAGTTGCAGAATAATGCGATGGATATCTGATTTTTTTCTGTCCTACCCATAAATCCAGAATTTATGACAGTTTATTTAAAAGTGTTTTGATGTGTGGTGTAGCAGCTTCAATGAGGGTGCTCTTCAAAAATAATCTTGAGTCAGACAAAAGCTTGATGAAATCTAAATGTGCCAATATGTTGATAGTGACAATCTAGTGTACTTAGGCTCTCTATAAAGCTATAGGATCTGTTTTTGTCTGTGTTCCTCTTATACTCAGAAAAACTAACGCTGGAAAGAAACTTTTTCAAATACAACTACCTGAGTCTTGATTGTGCTGTGGTCAATGGGCTGGATGACGCTGCCAACTTTCGGAGTGTCAGGGTAGGTTTTGAGACATGAGGAGACTCTTGTTAACTCCATTGTTCTTGGCTGCCTGTCAGTTACCCGTTAGAAAATACCCCTTTGGGCTCACAGATCAGCATCACTTTGACATAATTAATTTTTTGTGTTCGTTGCTTGCATACATTGAAGACAAGCTTATCTGAAGGCAGAACCAAAGCTTTTGAATACATGTGCATTGCTTTTACACTGCATTCACACTTATTTTTTTAGAAGACACTTTTGTCCAAAGCATACAAGCAAGGCACATAGTACACATCTCAGACAATTTTAATTTGCAAACAGAAAGAATGAAATATAATGAAATGATTATGCTTAAATATTGCATTGAAGATGGTGAAATATAATAATGCTGGAAACAATGAAAAAAAAAACTAAATAATACGTGGGGAAAAGCACTTAATTCCAGATAGTCATACGTAATCACATAAAATTATGATAATCATATCTCACTTCCATGAAGAATTATAAGCATGTAGAAATGTAGTACATATATCACCATGTTTTTCTATAATTTTGTCAATGTCAAGTGTGTTAAACAACAACCCTTGTGTGTTAACAACACCCTTCCCACACCCCCGCACCAGTTCCCTGTAATAGCTTTACAATTCCTCAGTCTTTCCTGTCTGAGCAGCCGTAACACAGCTGTTGGTTCAGACAAATAAACATAACAAGCACTACTGTGCAGTGGACAATAGGCTCCAGTCCTATGAAACAATCAGCCATCTGGTGGTGCCAAAACCCAAAGGTGTTTCATTCATCACATATGTCACTTCTCTTTCCTTCCCTTTCAAATGTCTCTCTACCAAGTCCTTTTGTCTTACGGTTACTGTACAGACTCTGAGGGAAATAATTATTTGACCTCCTGTTGAATTCTTAAATTGCCCCATTAGTATAGAAATGAGAAGTCTATAATTTCACTGGTAGGTTTATTTTAACAAGCAAAAGATTATCCACAAAACAAGCAAAAAAAAACATTATGTGACAGTTACAAACCAATTTGTCATTCATCTAGGGAAATAAATATTTGATCCCTTGAAACAAATGCATTAGTCCTTGGTGAAGTGACCATTGTTGGCAAGCACAGCTGTCAGACATTTCTTGAGGTCGGCCACCAGGTTTGCACACAGCTCAGCAAGAATTTTCATCCGCGCCTCGTTGCAGATCTCTTCCAAATCTTTAAGGTTTTTAGGCCGTCGCTTTGATGTATGAAGCTTGAGTTCCCTCCATAGGTTTTCTATTGGATTAAGGTCCAGAGACTGTCTAGGGCACTCCATGACCTTAATGTGCTTTTTCTTGAACCACTGCTTTGCATAATTCTTCCACCTCTGTGTTTGACAGTAGGGATGATGTTCCCAGGGTTATAGTCAGCATTCTTTTCCCTCCAAATACAGTAGAGTTCATACCAAACAGCTCAATATTGGTCTCATCTGACCACATTACATTCTCCCAAGGTTCATTGGAATTATTCAGGTGTTCATTGGCATATTTCAGATTGGGCCTTCTTGAGTAGGGGCCCTTTGTGAGCACTGCAGGATTTCATCTTTCTCTCATTTGTGAATAATTGCACCAACATTTGTCACTTTCTCACCAAGCTACTTGCTGATGGTCATGTAGCCAATTCCACCTTTGTAAAGGTAAACAGTCTTGACTCTGATGTCCTTAGACATCAGCTCTTAAGTATATTTCATGGTGATTAGATTGAAGGTGTAGACTTGTGGCTTGATATCTGTTAACACTTAATTAAGTACTACTTTTGTTGTGTGCAGATGTACTTGACCTAATTTCTGACTTGTAAGGGATCAAATAATTATTTCCATAGATAAATGACAAATTCATTTGTACCTGTTACATAAGGATTTTTTCTTGTCTGTTTTATTTAAAATTTATTTAAAATCTTGTTATGTTATAATAAACCTACCAGTGAAATTATAGACTTCACATTTTTAAAAAATGGTCTAGCTAGGATTTCAACAGAGGGTTAGATAATAATTTCCCTTACTGTATGTGTGACAATTATGTCAGTTTTTATTTCATTAATTTTTTTAAAGCAAGGAAGTTGTGACTAAAACATACTTCCCAAGCTCAAATGATGGACAGCAACTTACACCATTTTAATAAAAAATATTTCTGTCTAGTTGTCTCCTTGAGCAAGTACCTTCATTGGATCAATTAAATGGCTGCCACCTAAAATGAGAAATTGTAGAGAAAATACAATCGGCCTCATTGAGAGTGTATTCAGTTTTAGACTAAGTCGTAGTTACATATTATCATTTTAATTCATCATTTATGAATTATGACGCATGTTTGATCTAAATTACTATACTTGTTACTATATCTGTTAATTTTATAAACCGTTGTGAACTTTGGAAGGAACTACTGAAGAAACAAGTAATGAATAACACAAGATAAATGCTGTTTTCATATTTGTTCATCATTAATGAATCATGATGTGTCTTTTATCTCAAGCAGTTACTGTATTTGTTACTATATCTGTTAATTCTGTAAACCTGTATTTACAGAACTACTGAATGAACTACTAAGGAACTATTGAAGGAACAAGTAATGAATAACCCAAGAGAAATCTCATGTTTGTTCATCATTAATAAATTGACATACTTTATATGAAGTAGCGACTGTATCTGTTCATGATCTGTTCAGAATTGGTATGAACAGTACCAGTAACTGAGTCAGCAGTAACTGAGTTATTACTAAGTATTTGTGCCCCGTCAAGTAAAGCATTACGCTATACCTTTAAATCTCTCTTGAACCGTAAGTTTTTAAAATAGTTTTATGTCAATAAATGCCAAAATGTCTCTCATCTTTTTTTATTATGAATGCTGCATTCCAGTTGAATATCCAGCCTTGTTCTTATTGGTCCCATTTCCTCCTTTTCCCCAGAATGCTATGCAGATTGTTGGCTTCATGGAGAGTGAGGTACATTCTGTGTTGGAGTTGGTGGCTGCTGTGCTAAAGCTGGGCAATATTGAGTTTAAGTCAGAATCACGTGTCGATGGATTTGATGAGAGCCGGGTGAAGGACAAGAATGGTGAGACCACTTTGCGTACTGCTGTGATGTTTGGCTGGTATTGATTAATTTTCTTTACTTTATATATAAAGATCCCTACACTCCTTGTGGGGTTCCACCACTAGGAAAGACTGTCAGCAGAACTGTAATATATGCTTTAGAAAGTATATTCCTTTGAGATGTCCTCTTTCAGATGTGAGCTTTTCCAGACTAACACTCAGTAAGTTCTTGTTTTTTAAGAGGACTTGTGTGGTAAAAATACTGTTCAGAATGTAATTATGAAGCTCGCTAACATACACACACACACACACACACACACACACGTGAGTGTGCATGTGTGTGTTAGCTAGCTTCATAATTACATTCTTGAAATTATACAATGGACATTGACATAAAGTGCAGACTGCAGTATGCAGGTGAAACAGGTCATCCTTAGGCAGCGAAAACATTAAAACAAAACAATTCAAGAAATTGCCACAAAATTACAAGTGGCAAAATCCATAGTTTGGTAAATCCTGAGAAAGAAAGAAAGAAAGAAAGAAAGAACTCAGCAACGCAAAAAGGCCTGGACGTCCACGGACGACAACAGTGCTGGATGATCATTTCCATGGTGAAGAGAAACCCCTTATACAGCTAACCCAGTGAACAACACTCTCCAGGAGGTAGGCGTTAGTGCTGGCTAGTATACTGCTTCATACCGAAAACCGTTTTTATTATTGTTATGATATGAATTTTTCTTATACCGCAATACCGGCTTAAATTGCCTACACAACGTTCGGAAAGTGGCACAGCTGGAAACTGCTTAAGGGGGGACCTTTCTCACTGTTGCACCACTAAAAATGTACCAGAAAGATCAGAAACGGAAGATATAGCTGAAGTTGGAGTTGAAAATAATGAGACACTGGTTGTCAAAAAAATCGATTCTTATTTTAAAAAATCGATTGTTATTAAAAATTAGTATCTTATTGCTAACTCATTTTCACCATTATTGATACCAACAGTGCGGTTTTTGCCTCATTCGCCACACTTCACTCAGCACCACTACAGCGTAGGCATGCGTGCACGCACACACACTCGCACAGCCCCTCCCCTCCTCTCAATAGCTGCTGAACACGTTTGCACTGGTTAACACACACACACACATTAAGTTGGCCGAACATGGCATTTGCTGCAGCTGAAGTCACTTCTCAAGCTGCTTTAGTAAAAAACAAACAAAAAAAACACAAAAGTGCCGTTTGGAAGTATTTTGCAGACGAGCATGGAAAGGCTAAGGATGTCGATAAGCCTCTATGCAAACAGTACTACAGAGCTGCAGCGACAAAGTCAAGTAGCACGTCATAACCCTGGTCTTTATGAGAAATTTCACAAGGTCAGTAAAGATCGCGTTCCAGCAACACTGAACTATTAAACATCTATCAAAAATGTTAACTTGGCTGGCGCCCACCTTAACATTAACCATTTATCTATAAGCAGTTAAACAACAAACACAATACCCGTGTGTTGTCATTAAGGTAGCGGATAGGCGCAATAGCTAATAGTAAAATGATATAGTTAATGTGGGAACAATGCAAAAACATAAAACAAAAATGTGTCCTGTAAAATGTGTTAAACGGCCAGTCATACTTTAAAAAAGTTGTATACCGTGAAACCAATATCCATCCATCCATACTTTGAAAAATATATAATTTGGTGATATAATTTTTTTGTCATACCGCCCAGCTCTAGAAGTGTATCAATATCCAAGTCTACCCTAAAGAGAAGACTGCATGAAAGCAAATACAGAGGGTTCACTACAGGATGCAAGCCACTCATAAGTTTTAAGAATAGAAAGACTAGATTGGAAAACATCTAAAAAGCCAGCACGGTTCTGGAACAGCATTCGTTGATCAGATAAAACAAAGATCAACCTGTATCAGAATGATGGAAAGAAAAAACTATGGAACAGCTTGTGATCCAAAGAACACTGCATCATCTGTAAAACCTGGTGGAGGCAGTGTGATGGCTTGGGCCTTGGGCATGCATGGCTGCCAGTGGCATGGTGGAGGCAGTGTGATGGCTTGGGCCTGCATGGCTGCCAGCGGCACTGGGTCTTCAGTGTTTCATGATGTTGTGACACAGGAAGGAAGCAGCCAAATGAATGCTGAGGTGTTCAGAGACATCATGTCTGCTCAAATCCAGCCAGATGCAGCCAAATTGATTGGGTGGCATTTCATAATATAGATGGACAAAGACCCACGACACACAGCAAAAGCAATCTAGGACTTTATTAAAGCAAAGAAGTGGAATATTCTTGAATGGCCAAGTCAGTCACCTGATCTCAACCCCATTGAGCATGCATTTCACTTTCTAAAGACTAAACTACAGACAGAAAGACCCTCAAACAAACAGCAACTGAAAGCTGTCGCAGTAAGGGCTTGGCAGAGCATTAAAAAGGAGGAAACCCAGCGACTGGTCATGTCCATGAGTTCAAGACTTCAGGCAGTCATTGCCTGCAAAGGGTTTTCAACTAAGTATTAGAATTAAACATTTTATTTGTAGTTATATTAATTTGTCCAATTACTTATGAGATCCAGAAAAGAAGGGATTGTGTAGAAAAATTACTTTAGTTTAACATTTTTATGCAATGTTTTTGTTCGACCCCCTGAATTAAAACTGAAAGTCTGCACTTCAACTGCATCTGACTTGTTTCTTTTAAAATTTATTGTGGTAATGTACAGAACTTAAAAACTGAAAAACTTTGTCCAAATATTTATTGGCCCTGATTGTATATACAGCACTGTAAAAAACTGACACAGCAACACATTTTTTTTGTTTCACTTATTTCTCAATTCATGGGTGTGGATCTATGACTAACATATATTTATTTTGTGAACTGCAGCCTGGTTCTCCTCCATTTTTCATTAATGAAGGGCCTCTTCCTTAATGAGAATTTAGTTCTGCTTCTAGGAGCCTGATATGAACTGTCCTAGCAGAGCATGTCACACCTGCCTTTAATGTTTCCCATTCCTTTTGAAGGGCGCTTGATATCATCCTACACTTCTTGAGAAACTGTCAGATAGGTTAACAGTTATCTCTGGCATTAGAAAGTCACTTCTGCCCCTTACCTGGCTGGTTACTGGATGTTCCCAGTGTCTCCTGCTTCACCTTGTTGTTGTGTATTGCTGTCATAGACACTTTTATCCTGGAAGCAGTCTACCTTACAGTTGTGCTAGCAGAACCAGGACTAAACCAGGATTTAACAATGTTGATTCTTAAAAATATGGGGTGGTCTCTTAATTCTTATTTTTTTCCAGAGCTAGCTCTCTCTCTCTCTCTCTCTCTCTCTCTCTC
>JABFEA020000001.1:33366627-33386934 GCA_019775915.2 Cyphomyrus plagiostoma
AGATACTCTTGCTTTATTCTGTCATCATCAGTTATTTTCCATTTCTGAAACAAAGCCCTTTTCCTCCTTACTTTATACTTTATTCCCATAGTAAACCACCTGGGTTGCAATTTCCTAGATTTATTCTTGCTGGAAACAGGTATGAAGTCCTCTTTGCACTTGCAATAATGTGCCTTCAAAAAATTTCCATGCCTCTTCAACAGTTTGATTATTTAACTCCATCCAGTTCACAGTTTCTAGTTTTAGTCTCATAGAACTAAAGTTAGCCTTCCTAACATTATATATTTTTGATTTGGACTTTGCTCTTTGGACACTAAACTTAACCATGTTATGATCGCTACTGTCAAGTCATTCTAAAACGTCTAATTTTCCAATCGTGTCCTAGTTATTAGAGAAAGCAAGATCAAGAAGGGTTTCTCCTCTTGTAGGGGTGTTAACAAACTGAGTAAAAAAGCAATCTTGTACTAATTCCACCATCTCCAGTTCATTTTCAGAAGAGCCAGCGACAATGTCCCACTGCTTAATTATTTAAGCAAATCTTCTCTCACTAAATATTTTCTTCTGCACAGTATTGTGGTTTTTCCACACAAATGTGAAAATTATTATATTTTTACCTTTTTGAATTAATTTTTAATATGTGGATGATTTGCACAAAATTATGTAAATGTACTGAGTAAGCAGGCAGTATCTCCTAGCAAATCCTCATTGGTTGTTCCAAGATTCCACTTTCTTCTAGCATTAACATTAACATTGTGTGCCCATACTTTTTGGATGGTTGGTAGGAAACAAAACACATTGTAAGTTATATAAGTTGTTCTTTGAGTAAAATCTACATTCATTTTTAACTTAATTATTATTAATATTAAGATTTCAGTGGTAAAACCGCATAGCTAAATTGACTCAGAATTGTAATGGAATAGATTCAATTAGGGAAATACATGGCGCCCAAAGCTTAATGCCTGTGGCTGAGTCCTGGTCTCCTGTTATTAGAAATTGAAATACTAGTTAAATTTATTTTGTACAGTATAGATATGTATGTTGAGACTTACACCTATGACGTACACTTAATATCTCATGTACAAATTTGTGTGTGTATGTGAGTGTGTGTGTGTGTGTGTATATATATCATTCTTTATAAACTGAGTACAAGCCAGTGCTCATAAATATTACAGATATTGCAGCATCCAAAGACCAAATATTAGCCAACCAAGTTTGGCTGTCCTTACAACATTGCTTATCATTTTGTCCCATCAGAATGACATTTATATTTTTATACAATATTATAATATTATCCCCATCTATTGAGGAGCTTGAAAAGATTGAATATAAGCCAGTGATAGTCATTTTGTTATGAGGATCCCCTTTTGTAAATTTTGACTCCACTTGTGATTTGGATTGTTATTCCGAGTTCCATGCTATAAGCTTTCTCTGTGTCCATCATTGCTTCTGCACTGCTTGCGGAGCTCTGGCAGTGACCTACACAATGCCCTCGCTGTGCTTGCTCCTCCACACCACAAGGGCTGTCATAAGAAGTGTAACTAGGATGGGTACCACAATAAATGGGCCCAATATGTGTTTAGGAGGGTCCTCAGGCAGGCGCCCTGTCAAAGAGCAGTTTTGGAAGTATTTCCGATGAATTCCTACAAAGAATTCCTCCACCAGCCAATTGGGCCAAAAGCAATTCATCTTCAGTGCAATCACAAAGGTGCAGTTCGTCAGGTCTCTGTAGGTCCTGTAAGCAGATAAAACAAATAGGTGAGCTGAGATCTGAGGACATATCACCTAGAGTTAGTGATGCTTGGCCTAGTCTAGAAATAAATAAATAAAATAAAAACCAAAAATCAGGAATATGTTCTAAATGTCACTTCACAATAATATTTGGAAGACATCAAATAAAGCATCACAATATATACACAGCTCATAAATTCAACTGCTTATCCAGGGTTGTGGTACATAAACACAATTCCTCAGATTTTCCAAATCAAGTCAAGGGTCATGGAATTGTTTGTGTAGGTGGTGTAGTGCTTCCCTACTTTCTATCTTGCAGCATGGATCAATTACATACTTCCTACACCCACTTACTCCATTGTGCATAGAATAAACTGGACAAAAGGTACATGCGCCATTGGGGCTAAGTGTCAGGGTCTCTGCTCATTTCTTTGTGAATTCCAGAGGATCTTTATTAATAATATCTGGCAATTTCACATGTTGTGCTTCTTATACTCCTATCATTCTGGAAAAAGACATTGACCACCATTCTAGTTCCAACCTCAAAGACATCATCTGTCCAATAGGTATGGAACTACCTTGCCTTGCTAGTAAGAAATGTGACTCGGGCAGCCAATGTAAATGGATGAGGTTGTTAGGTCCACCATACAAGATAAACAAGTGAAAGACTTTCGAATGTGCAACACTGAAATATGTGGATATATGGACCAAAATAGTTAGTAACCATCACCTAATGCAAATGTGTGCACATCAATTATAAAATGTAAATTACATTTCTTCTTACTGCACATGAGTGTATACAACTCTCAAGTGCTGTAGGTGAATCTAGGAATGTTTAGAAAACGATTAGCAATCTATTATGACCTACAGGGGTCATTAGTCCAGAAGTAGTATAATACTGTGGCAAAATACATAAAAAAATGTATAAGACATAAAAATAAGACATAATAGTACATATAGCACTTACCTGCATTGCTTTTTAAATTAACTTTCAGCTGCTGAAAACCCTAGAACATACAGTATAATAACTTTTTTTTTTTGTCATTTTTTAATGATTTTTATTTTTTAATGAAAACTTTCCAATTACAAGAAAATTTACTTCATTCAGTACTTTCAAGGCTGGAAACTACTGTTCTGCCACTATACTTTTTTGCATTTACTTGTAACAGTATTTCATCATAGCCATCATGAAACAGCAAATGAATGGGTCCTGATGACCTTTGACCTTATCCTAGGAAGCCCATGGCTCTCAGCAGGCACATTCCTTCACATCACCATGATATCATATATTTTACAGTATTTGCTTTCTAGAATTGTTTGTTGATTATTTTGTATCAGCATGGTAGCATATTCAGCACTCAATGAAATTACTAACCAGTATTATTAATGGGCTGATAAGCTGTAATTGGAAGTTAATACACACTCATCCAGTTTAACAGTCCAAGTTATTTAGAATTATGTGGAGGCTTATTTTAATGGATTTTTTACTTTTAAATTGGTATGTATCATCCAGAAATGAACCAGGATTTGACTTAAGATGGGTTAGACACACAAATAAAAGAAAACAAAGTATTTCACAGATCATATAAAACATAACCTAGTAACATTCTTAAACAGCTTCAGTTGGAGTTTAAGATACCTTCATGACATGCAGAGCTTGTATTGGAACAAATGACAAATGTTCTGAAAAGATTCTTATTTAATCATTGTTTACAAACCTCACTCCAAAAAGCAAATAACTTGTGACTTGAAGGATTAAGCTACGGAAGTAGAGTATACATATTCTGGGAGGAATAAAGACAATAACCTGAGCAGTAACCATTTTTTGGTTTTAAGTTGCGATGAATTCCATCGTTTACTATGAAACTTCAGGCTGTGATAATGATCATGTTCAAGGGATCCAGGAGTATCCTTTGGGGTGAAATACAGAGCTTTTTATGCCAAGAATTCATGGCAAGACAAGCAAGTCTTGTGCCAGGAGGTGCCAGGAGGTGCTCGCTATCTGCTAGCAGCAGAAAGAATCTGCCAGAGTGCTGCAGGTTTGGCTGTTTAATGTGGAAGAACAAGTTACTCTGTTGCATCTTTGTTTATGGGGCAATGGCAGAATGGTACAATCCATTTATCGAATGACATTGCTTGTTTGAGCCTAGCCCAGAGGCAATGGGTCTAAGGCAGGGAATAACCCAGTACAAGGTGCCGACCCATTGCAGTACATGTACACACACACACACACACACACACACACACACACAAACACAGCAGGAAGAAAGTCTTGAACCCTCGTCTCCTGAGGTGTGAGGTCACTGTCCCCCTGATTATGCAATTACATAAATGTCTGTTTATAGGAAATATGAGCTGCTATTTGTTATCTTTAAACACAAGCTACCAGTATGCTTTTGCTGAAAACTAGGCTGTCCACTATCAGTGGTCCTTCACTCACAAATTACTTCTCATTTTTATGCATTTGGATCTTTACGGGAGAGATAAATGGCCTCCCTAAAACTAGCTGGATGGAGAGCCCCAATGTGAGACTGCAACCCAGCTTTTGCCTCAAAGACTTTTATTTTAATATAACTCAGAATAACCGCCAAATGTCCTTTCATCTACAATATCCAAAGAGTATAATGCTAATCTCCATTTTGCATCCCCAAGGCTAAAGTGATATAAAGGCCATATAACATTTGGAGATGAGCTCTTATAGCTCCCCATATGCTTTGATGACTGATATGCAAATTCCACTCTGCACACGAGAGATAATTAATGTGTAATAGGTTATGGCCATAAAGAATTTTATACATCAAATATTTTAAGTAATCTCAAACAGTGACTTAAAATGATTATATTATTATAATATTAATCTCAAACGTCAGAGTCTGCAGTGCTGCATTTTTTGTGATTCTTACCTGTGGCATCAGTAGATTTATAACCCAGGTTCATGATTTTGTACTCAGGGTCTGAACATGATATACCTTCATACAATCTGGTTTGCTACAACCTTTTCCTAATTCTGCATCATCTGCTCTGAGGATTTGCAATACAGTACCTTGTGACTGTGTATCAATCACTATGGAGGGCAGTGGCCCTTTGCTTTGTGTTGTTGACAGAATATTGCCATCCAGGAAAAATTATTGTGGAACCCTGATCCAAGTAATTATGTCCATCTGACAGCTGAAATGCTGGTTTCACTGTGTTACTGTTTTACCGGGTACATTGTAAGAAACAAAACAGTCCAGCTGGCATTGTGACATGATGCACTCTTAATCAGAGAATAAAGACACGTCTGATAATTATTGTAAGAACTCAACTTCAAAATAAACTGCTCCCTGTTATACTAACACAAGAAAAGCCTTTTGTAAGGTTTATGAAAACACAGAAAGGTGCAATAAGCATAAAAGCAAACACTAAAACAGGGCTCCGAAATGTCTCCTATAGTGCAAATACAGTATATCTCTTGTTTCTGTTTAAATGACCTTAGTGATTTTTTTTGTAATTTCACAAAGTTATACAGCTTCCCAGACTTCATAAGCAGGATTCATGTTTTGCCTGCTAGTGCAAGTGATACATGCAGGGGAAGTTTAACAAAAACTAAATGCAGAGCAGTTTAATGATATTATTGCATGATGCAACAGGTTATTATTATACAGAAATAGACAAGGGCTAAGATTACACTGTTTATAAATGGATTTAAGTCGTCATATTTACATATGTGTTTCATCAGTGTACGGGTATAATTATTATATCACTTATATTATATTTGAAAGCCATTCTTATTATTTACTGGCTAATAGTATAACCAGGCACAAGCAGGGAAATGTGAACCCAAAACCCAACTCTTTCCTGACCTGTGTCACAACATCATCTCAACACACACTCCACATGCATTAATGATATACATGTCATTGGAATATGGCAAAATAAATATGGAAATAAATCAGGCAGAATTGCTGCGCCACACTTACTGTATAGTGTTATCCCAGCTGCACCAGTAGTGAGAGTCCAGGGCCTCCATGTCCAGCTTGAACTTAGTCAGGCAGAATTCGCCAATGGCATCTTGGTATGCACTGCTGCAGGCTGTCACCAAGAGGAAGTGCGAGGCTGCAGCCAGCAAGAGGAAGCCAGTGCATTCAGGTGACTGCTTTCAACCATATGCAATTTGTACACAGGCTTATTTTCAGGGAACTGGTGGATTAGACTTAATAACAAGTAATATTATCTGTGTTTTGTTGAAATAGATACTAACACGGAAGAATTACTCATCCCAATTTCAACAGCGTCACTTGCCCTCAGATCACGGTCATTGGGATCTCTTCCCCAAAGCCCAAAAATGTACCAAGTTGCCAAAGTGTGAATACCCCACAATGGTTCGGGACTCTGTCCTGGATTATTCCCTGCCTTGCATCCATCGCCCCTGGGATAGGCTAGAGACGCCCAGCACCCTGTACAGGACAAGCAGCTGCCAAGCATAGATGGATTCCCAAAAGGCAAGTCATGCATTCTTATAATAATATGTTCTCAGTTTTGTTTTACAATAAATTGCTTAATAAACAGAAAAATTAATCTTATTTATGGAACATTTAAACCCCAGATTTCCAGAAGTGGGGCTCCAGATTGTTATTACTGCTATAAAATAGAAAGGAGGGCAAAGGCCTTTTCCAAAAACAAAGACATAAATAAATGCCTGAACCTTTAAATCAAACTCTGAAAGGAATGTATTACTCTGTTTTTAATGCTCTGCAAGGTCTTGCATTTATATATAGGCAAATCTGTTTGGGCACTGAGTCCATGAAGGAGTGTTAGAGTGGCTCAGTGTGTAGCTCTGTGGCCTGTCTTTCTGGGTTGGGGGTTTTAATCCTGTGGAGGGTACATTACATTGTAGGGACCAAATGTGATAAACAAAATTATTACTTTGATGTTGTGGGGACTATTTTAAACTCAGTTTTATAAAAAGAAAACTGACTACAATCAAAAAACTGAAAATGCAAAAAGTCTTCTGTTTTGCTTGGTTACTTATGGTTAAGGTTAGGGCTGGGTGGGGGTTGTCATTGTGGGGATGGGGGTTGCCCGTAGAAATGAATGGTGAGTCCCCACAAAGCTATGAATACAGGTCTGTGTGTGTGCACGTGTGTGTGTATGGCTTGTGTTTATATTACATTGTGAGGACTAAATGTCCCCCACAATGTGACAAAAAACCTGTTATTTTGATGCTGTGAAGATGTTTTTTGGGTCCCCACAAAGATCTGTCATGTTTGAGATGATCAAAATCTAAAACTGCAGAATGTCTATGTGAGCTGCTATTGAATGACAGTACCTTCTGATAAGTGGTGTGCTGTCTGACATTGCCTGCAGGCTTCCCAGGGATGGGCCTCCCCTAAATGCTCCTACCCTACCTGCACTTGGAACTAGACATTCAATGGAAGTTCAGCCTAGCTGACTCCTTCACAGAATACATGTCTGTAATGTGCTATTTGCTGTACAATTGTATGTACGATGCCATTCCCAAAATAATAAACTTGTATTTATAGACATAAACAATGACGATATCATTAATTGACGATGAAAGATGTCAATTCAAGACTCATGTGTAGTTCTTCAGACCAGCTGTAAGCATATGAAGAGGGTTGAGTAGGTGTGGGCAGACGTAAGCTGTACTCATCCTGAGAGTCCTACTGATCTTCCTTCACCTTTCACTCCTGCTTGAAAAAGCTGCTGCCTCTGAAGAGATCATTTTTATTCACACAGAAACACAATGCCTGCAGCAAAGTCATACAACAGTAACAAAAAATATTTTCAGTGCTACTGGAAATATCACCGACCTCTTTTCTTTTAAACAGATCCAGAATTATTTCTTCAAAGCAGGGCACACTTTATCAACATTGCATGGGGTGCAATCGAAAGGCTTGACCTTAAACATTTTCTCACGAGATTTATGGATGGATATATGGAAAAAACAATATGGTGCCAGATATTTTCAGACAATATCGGCGCCTTTCCACTGCCACCAAGAACCAAGCCATATCTGAGTCATACCCTGAAAATCCAACTTCCTACTAAGTATTATAGAACAGCTGAACAGGATAAATTTCTAATGCAAATTTTTGCAAGTGAATGCTAACTCCACTAGCATTTGATACTTGCATAACAAGGCGATTCTCACAGATGTGCTAGTGGAAGTTAGCAAACAGTAAAAAACAAAAAGAATAATGCACACAATGAATCATACACATACACCATGTGAACAGTAGAAAAGATTATCTTCAGTTTCATGTTTCTGACACTCTCCAAACCCCATAAAAAAACAAAAAGGGCCTTTGTGGACATGCATCATACATGCTAATTGATCTCATGAATCAAATGGTTTTAGGCAAACTCGTAAATAAAATAAAATATGTTAATACATACACTTTTGGGCTCTTTGAATTACCACTGTTAACGACACTGGCTTCGTTAAACCCGAAGTGCTTGTTGCAATTATCTTATTCTGTCTGTCTCTCCAGCTTCCTATTGACCTCACCTTTATCTCAGCACCACTGATGACAGGCAGAACATGCAACAATTCAAAGTTCCACACCACAGTTGAACTCTACAAATATAATTCAATTGAGTGTCATTTTTTATCAGTCTGGCTTGATACTAACAATGGAGATTTTATATAAACCAATCATTTCATATGGATTTCCTCTCTTCCCTGCTTTATTTTAAACATTGCATTGTGAAAGGGATAACACTGTCTATGTAAAGTAATACATTAAGAGTAAGGGTAATCTCAAATCCAAAACTCATTCCAACATAAAAATGTATGATATTCATCACACCTGGCATGTGTTTCCACTCACTTTAAATTCTCACACTTTGGTGACGATAAAGACACAACATCAACAACCCACTAAAGGCCCCAGTACTTTTCAGGGAATAAGCATGACATAACCTGTGTTCATTCTTGGTTTTTATGCATGGCCTCAAACAAGGCTGGCCATCTGCTCAATCTACTGTGAAACTAATTTGAGCAAAAATACTTCAGAATCCCGACATTCAATCTGCAATATTTTTTTTCTGAAAAACAGAACTTTAGCTGTCTGCCAAATTCCAATTAGGAGGAATGATTGTAAAGGTGCCACAGTGGCATCGTGTGCCTTTTCACTTCTTCTTTGAGTTCTTAAATGAACAACAAAAGCAAAAAGAAATAAAAATAAATTGAATATTAAAATCTTTTTTTATATATGCATCCCATGTTACACACTTTATTATTGGTGTTTCTGTAATACCAACACAAACACAAGCACAAGATCTCCATGATAAGTAATTGATAAAGGCAGGACCCTGAGTTTTTTCTAATTTACTCTGCAGAGATGCATCCAACATGCATTCCTATATATGCTTGTGAGGCACCATTGTAGGTCCATCCATCCATCCATCCATCCATCCATCAGCTTCCGCTTATCCGAGGTCGGGTTGCGGGGGTAGCAGTCTCAGCAGGGAAACCCAGACTTCCCTCTCCCTGGCCACTTCCTCTAGCTGCTCTGGGGGAATCCCGAGGCGTTCCCAGGCCAGCCGAGAGACATAGTCCCTCCAGCGTGTCCTGGGTCTTCCCCGGGGCCTCCTCCCAGTGGGACATGCCTGGAACACCTCACCAGGGAGGCGTCCAGGAGGCATCCTAAGCAGATGCCCGAGCCACCTCATCTGGCTCCTCTCAATGTGGAGGAGCAGTGGCTCCACTCTGAGTCTCTCCCAAATGACTGAGCTCCTCACCCTGTCTCTAAGGTTGAGCACAGCCACCCTTCGGAGGAAGCCCATTTCGGCCGCTTGTATTCGCGATCTTGCGATCTCAACTCGTGACCACAGGTGAGGGTAGGACAGTAGATCGACTGGTAAATCGAGAGCTTTGCCTTTTGGCTCAGCTCCTTCTGCACCATGACAGACCTATGCAGCGCCTGCATCACTGCGGACGCCACACTGATCCGCCTGTCGATCTCCCGCTCCCATTGTAGGTCAGTATCAAATAAATTAAGTAAGCAAAAACGACTTTGTTGTGTACACGGATATTTACCTTCAGATCCTGTAATCAGTTATTTTTGTATGCCAGCAATTGCAGTTTTCATAGAGACAGGCTTTATGAGCTCTTAAGAATTAAAAAAAAAACTATCAAGTCAGAATGGAAAACATCCATAACCTGAAAATACCTTTAAACTTTAGTTGGGGATTCCAAAACATATCTGTGAAAAATACTCCATTACACATAGTCTGTAAGGTACATTAAAATTCATTCATTATTTAAAACTTTTTAAATTAATGTTAACATTTTATAGCTGGATCTCAAGTGTCAGTGATGCACCCACCTATAGCGTTCCAATGCTACACCAAAGCATGTTTGAAGCTTAAATTTCAAAACTTATGTTTTATATCTAATTGCCTTTTTCTCCATCACTGAGGCAAAGCCTGTTTTTACCAGAGATGTGCAAATATTTCAACACCTTTTCCTGTGTTTCATGAAATTTCACAAAACCCATTTGTAAATGACTGGTATTATTGCAAGGTAGCTGCAGTAGCTGTGAGAATTTTATCATGCTGTGTTTAATTTAACTTTGTGAACCTCTTTTAAACCATCATTATCAAGTGTTTGTGTGCGTTCAGATGATTTCACAATAAGTGATTGCAGATGATTCATGTGGCCTTTTCAAAAGAATTATTAAAATGTTTCAGAGCTACTATGTTACAACATTAATTCAATAACATTAATGTGAAAATCAGCTGTATATTTTTGGATGTTTTGTAGTGTCATGGCAAAATACAGTTATCCCTGACTTGCTGTTATTTATTTGGAATAAAATTAAACGTGTAAACATATGGTGTCTCCTCCAATCACTGTTATGGCTTCCAGAAGCATCATTTACAATGTCATGTTTTTTTAATCAATCTCCCAGTTTTATGTACTTGCATGTATGACACAGATATATAATACTAGAATGCAATCCAGCACAACCCCTTTAACGACATGGTGCATATCACCAGATACTATCGTGTCGCACACCTACAGTACTGTCATACTGACATACTATACTTATTTCATCAATTTTGTTGATTGTTGATCAGTTGTACTGTTTATTCATGTTTTTGAGACATGCAGTAATTAGTGCAAAATTTAGTAGAAGATGGGTAGATGTATAATACAATGAAAAGTTGTAGCTACAATTATTTTCAGGAATATTTAAATTCATTCTATAAATATCATGGTTGTATTACATTCTAAATTATATTTTTAAAATGCCATATTATTAGTAGTAGTATGGTAAAAATGGTGACGAATATGGTAACATTCTTCGTAGTCGACGTATTTCTCCATTGCCCCACGTGAAACAGTCAGTGCCTTTCGCTTGATTTCTCTAATACTTTTTCTTCACATTTATTCTACACAAACAAGAGAAACATTCATTACAACGGGTACTAGTTATCTGGGATGCTTTAATTAAGCACATCTAATAAACTTCGGGCTCGGGATGCACGTTAGAGTAAAGAAAATGCCGTTTAACCCGACTATCGATTTACGTAAACTGTATTTAAGTAATCATCTGTCAAACAGCAATGTCAACTACCGAGAACCCAGTTTATCCTTATGTTTAATTCATCATGTTTTCGTTGTTCGTTCGTGTTATTCGTCCTCAGACAGCATCCCAACTGATAATGGACAATTTCAACAAAACCAAAGTTGCAGAAGTCAATTTTGAAGAATACACTTACCTATTGCACACCAAACGAACACATGCCTTGATCTCACTGACGTGCAATCAATCGCCATGGTCAAATAAGCTTCTCCTGAAAAATGTTTCACCACAGACGATCATTAAAGAAGAAAGCGAGCGAAGCCCAGCTGCCACCTCTAATCCGACCGGTTCGCTCTGGGTGTAATTCAATGCTCATCAGCACCAGTAAGGCATAGAAAGTAAAACCAGTACATGAGAGCTCTTCCCCCAGTTTACCATACAAGTTAAACGAGGACTCTGTCGTGTTCAATATTTGTTACCAGACAACATAAAGATCAGAATTCCCGTTTAAAGTTCTTCCAGCGTTCATAAATTGTACTAATGTATTAAATAACCTAAGATTCCAAATCACATAATGGACTATAGCCCGTAATGCTACATAACCGGCAGTGTAACATCTATAAGAAATGCTGGTCCTAGAATAACGGAAGGTTAACAGCTCCAGCAGATTCTGTAGCAAAGAACAAGGTTTTGCAGCAGAATATTAAACAAATCCAGTGAGGGGCGGATGTGGCTGGAGGAGGGATCAAAATTTGCTTAGATGTATAACCTAAAATATTACATCACATTATTTGCTTACCTGTTAATAGCTCTGACTGTTGAAAGCGGGTATTAAAGATAACAGTAGGCTATAGGGTACTGCAATACAGTATGAAATACACATAAATAATACGCGTTACTTAAAATTTAAAACATCAGCTCCATTGTTTGATGCAACTGAAGTTCAGATCACTTTCTGTAGATTTGTAAGACAAGAATATTTTGTAGTGAGTCGGCGTCTATGCTGTGATGTTAGTTCTGGCTGGTACCCTAAATAAACAGATGCCATGCATATTCCACTAGTGAAACTCTGCACCATAGCGACACTGTATTGCCAACTTTCAATCTGCAAACCATCGTTTTCGAAGAATTTTCAACTAACTGTTAACACATAGATCAATCCGAGAGTGGATCGAGAGATGAGATGAACACCATGTATACGCTAGCAAGTTCATAGTCATAAAAATACAACCAGACATCCTAAAGAAACCGAAGTGGCCTATTCGGGAAAACTAACAGTGAAGAACAATTTCTTCATAGAGTGCATTGTGGATATAAATTGACATTGCACTAATATAGCCCTTAATATACGAATTAACTAAATATACGTCTACTATTTATAATTTCTACTTCCAAAATGAGTAATTTCTTTATGATCGCGCAATGTTACGTTTTTACGATATATTAGTGTTATTGATGAATGTGCAAATTGTACCCTTCTACCGGAGAAATATTCTGAAATCAAAAGATGGAAATGGTTGTGTTGATTTTAAATCTATGAAGCTACTCAATCTTTATATATGTGTGTGCGTATGTATATGTGTATGTACGTCCAGAGTAGGACTACTTAAAATTATTCCATTGTATTTTTTATAAATGTAATACATAACGTTTACAATTTTATTTACCAATTCTGTTAAATATCTTCACATTTAGCTAAATGTCTAATTGTATTAAATGTTCATGCGATATAATGCATTTACTAATAAGTATTTGTTTATAGGATAAGACAAATAAGAGAACTTTATTATTGTTATACTGCAATACAATGACATTTTGTATAAATTTTAGTAAAATTTACTTATAAGTGCCTTTCACAGGCAAGGGGCCACAAAGTTCTGTACACATAAAAGTATGATCAAGATAAATAAATCATCAAATTAAAAATAAATGAAATTTAAAATGCCAAGAAAATAACAGAATAACAATGGAAAACTGATTTAAGACAGAACCGTAAAACTGGTGATTCAAAAATAAACTGCAGATAATGAACGGAGCAGCAGGGGCCTCTGAGGCATTTTGAATGTGGGGGGGGGGGCACACTGGCATAAAACTAATATTTTATATCAGGCGCTGATGTTGGAGGAGAAGGCCTGGCTTGCAGTCTCTGCTCTGATCCTGCCCAAAGGTCTTCTGTCAGGTTGAGGTCAGGGCTCTCTGCAGGCCACTCAAGTTCCTCCACACCAGACTCGCTCATCCATGTGCTTATGAACCTTGCTTTGTGCACTGGTGCGCAGTCATGTTGGACCAGGAAGGGGGCGCCATCCCCAAACTGTTCCCACAACGTTGGGAGCATGAAATAGCTCCGGACCCCCTGCAACCCAGAAGGATAAGCGGTTTGGAAAATGGATGGATGGATGGATGGATGGATGGCTTTGAATGCTGCAGCATTAACAATTCCTTTCACTGGAACTAAGGGACCAAGCCCAATCCCTGAAAAACACCCCCACACTACAATCCCCCCTCCACCAGACTTTACACTTGGCACAATGCAGTCAGGCAAGTACCATTCTCCTGGCAACCACCAAATCCAGACTTGTCCATCGGATTGCCAGACAGAGAAGCATGATTCGTCACTCCAGAGAACACATCTCCACAACATTAGAGTTCAGTGGCATCATGCTTTACCCCCCTGCATCCGAACTCTTGGCATTGCACTTGGTGATGTAAGGCTTGGATGTAGCTTCTCGGCCATGGAAACCTATTCCATGAATTTCCGTACACCCTGTTCTTGAGCTAATCTGAAGGACACATGAAGTTTGGAGTCTGTAGCTATTGACTCTGCAGACAGTTGGTGACTTCTTCACACTGTGCGCCTCAGCATGCGTTGTCCCTGCTCTGTGATTTTACATGGCCTATCACTTTGTGACCGAGTTGCTGTAGTTCCCAGGTGATTCCACTTTGTTATAATACCACTACCAGTTGACATTGGAATATTTACTGTAGTTCCAAGGAAATTTCACGAATGGACTTATTTAGGTGGCATCCTGTCATGGTACCATGCTTGAATTGACTGAG
The DNA here is from genome assembly GCA_019775915.2 of Cyphomyrus plagiostoma. Taxonomy (NCBI): domain Eukaryota; kingdom Metazoa; phylum Chordata; class Actinopteri; order Osteoglossiformes; family Mormyridae; genus Cyphomyrus; species Cyphomyrus plagiostoma. The sequence continues at coordinate 33,380,949 of JABFEA020000001.1, forward strand.
CTGAGCTGACCCATTCCTTTGCAAATGTTTGTAGAAGCAGTCTGCATGCCTAGGTGCTTGATTTTATACACATGTGGCTATGTTATGGAGACACAAAGTCCCAACAAAGTGATGAATATCCGTTTTTTCCTTACTCAATTTAATACGAATCTGTGACCGCAATCAAAAAACTAAAAATGCAAAAACTCTTGTATTATGCTTGGTTACTTATGGTTTTGGTTAGGGCTGGGTAGGGGTTAAGGTTTTCATAGTTAGCATTTTTCCCATAGAAATGAATGAACAATCCCGCTTTCCAACTCATTTGATCGATCTATGGTTCATCCATTCATCTGGGCTTCTTAAATATCTTGGGTTTGTGCAGTAACTGAGACTATGCATGTCTGTCTTGTATGTGCCTTGATTAAAGCTTAACTGTGTTAGTGGAACGACATGAGACTAAGTTTAGAGATGGTGCTAATTTGAGTCTGACTTTTTTGGGAAAGTCTGGCTTTCTTTAGCTACTTTCACAGAATACCCCCCAGGTTCATAGGAAGTTGCAGAGGAACGATGCCTTAGGTTTATGCTAGGCTATGATGATTTGAATATCTAAGCAAAACAGAGAACATAAAGATGGAGGAAGGGGCTGTATCACGAGATTGGATTTCTTGTTTAGCGGAAGTAGAAGTAACTCTGGTTTGCTGATATCACAATACTGGTTTATTGCTTATTGGGATACATCACCATGGTAACTCATGCTACTCACCTAACTTGCTATAAGCTTGCCTGTGCAGATTAGCAGTATGATAATACAAAGAGTTGGCAACTGTCATGTATCTGGTATGGCACACACACTTTCAGACCCCCACACTCACACAAGAAATCTTACGGCAAATGTATATTATTCCATTACAAACCTGAAAGTAACTACATCAATAGCACTAGGGCAGTTTGCAAACCTTACAGCCTGTTTAAAAGGTAATAAAACTGTTACAGTACATACATGTAAATGTGTGTGGAAAATCTCACTCCAGCCAGTTCACCAAAGTTGGCAACCTTACAGTTTAATTTTCTGGAAAATAAAAAAATATATATCTGCATGCCTGATTAAACCAATGAAAATCCCTCATCCTCTACTACGGAGAGTGTCTGTTTCACTAGGCACATTTAAAAATGCGTCATATTCTATAACTATTGAATCACCTACCAAACAGAAGGTGATGAGAAGTCTATTTGCTTAGTGAGGCAAAACTGTCTTGCTTCACTGAAGAACTTTTGATCAACTAAGGTTTTGTTTTGCACAATACTTTGTTAGGCATTTTTTGAACTGCTTTATTTATTTGGCTTCACATGGAAATGCTCATTGTGATGATACACTGGCATTAAGAAGACATTTTGTGCAATATGAATGTTACATTCTTTCTTCTTTTTCTTTTCTGGTAATTATTGTTTCAGCTGCTGTCCTAAAAAATCTGCACTGACATCCTGCTCAGGCTATTCACCCTCCAGAACATCACCCTTTATCTGCAAATTCACTTCCAACACCTATACAAGGTCTTAGCAGGTGAATGAAGGTAAACACTTGTTCTTATTTTGTGTTTCAGCTGCCTTTCATTTCCCAGTGAGTGTCTGCATTGTTATTTTGTTGTACAAGAAATCACTGTTCTGTTTTAAGAGTTTCTGCAAGTTGACTTACAGCATCTATTGCTCCTGAGCGACACACATCGAAGTGAGAGTGAAGTCTGCCATCACTGCTAGAGAAATTTTGGGAATAAGGGCCTTGCTCAAGGACCCAACAGTAATATGATCACATGATCAATTTGCTGATCTAACCCACAGAGTCTTACACTACTCTGTGAGTAATACAGTGTAGCCAAAGCCGACAATATGCATTGGGATATACCTCTCAATTACTGAATTCAGGTGTTTCATTCAGACCTATTGAAATCTTGTGTAAAATCAAGCACCTGAAGCTTGAAACTTTTCTGAGCTCAGTGAATTCAAGCAGGGTATCGTCATAGGATGCCACCTTTGCAATAAGTCACTTGGTGAAATTTATTCCTTGCTAGATAACTGAAAGTAGTATTATTTCAAAGTGGAAGCATTTAGGAACAACAGAAACTCAGCCATGAAGTGTCAGACCTCGTAAAGTAACAGAGCAGGTCACCAAATGCTGAGGCGCATAGTGTATTAACTCGCTTCTTTCTCTGGCGTTAGACCCAGTACAAAAACTTCATGGAATGGGCTTCCATGGCCAAACAGCTGCATGGAAGCCTCACATCGCCAAGCGCAATGCCAAGTGTCGGATTCAGTGGTATGAAGCACCGTGCAACTGGACTCTGGAGCAGTGGAAACGTGTTCTGTGGAGTGACAAATAACACTTCTCTGTTTGGCAGTCTGATGGACAAATCTGAGTTTGCAGATGCCAGGAGAACATTACCTGCCTGACTGCATTGTGCCAACTGTACATTTTGTTGGAGGAGGGATAATGGTATGGGGTTGTGTTTCAGGGGTTGGGCTAGGCCCCTTAGTTTCAGTGAAGAGATCTCTTAATGCTTCGGCATATCAAGATATTTTGGACAATTCTACACATCCAGGTTTGAAGGAACAGTTTAAGGAATTCCCTTTTCTGTATCAACAGACTGTGCCCCAGTGCACAAAGCAAGGTTCATAAAGACGTGGAAGAACTTGAACACTTCGAATAACTTGAACTTTGAACACCTTTTGGATGAACTAAAACGGAGATTGAGAGCCAGGCTTTCACGTGCAGCATCAATGTCTGACCGCTGTATGAAGGTCTTGTATGAATGAGAACATTTCCACAGACACACTCCAAAATCTTGTGGAAAGCCTTTCCAGAAGAGTGGCAGCCAAGGGGCGAATTCCATTTTGTTGACTATAGAATTAGAATGTGATGTCATAAAATTCCCTGTGCGTGTAATGGCCACATGTCCCAATACTTTTGTCTACATAGTGTTTGTCTGTTAATTCCAACAGCATGCCATTGCAAATGAATTAATAAATGAGGTTCATGAATTGCTTGAGGGTATTTGATAGTCATTGGTAGTCCAAGCTGTTAAGTACTACTTTATAGCTTGTCCCGGCCACTATTGTATAGCTACGTATTCACCTGTCCATTGTGTGTAAAACAATCCTCACAAATTTTTACAGTGCTTGTCTCCTTGTACTAGTTCTCTAAAAGATGAGATTCATTGAATCCAAGTTGTCTGGGTGATTGAAAACCTTTTGTGAAGAGTTTTATTTTTATTTATAAAAGTTTGGCATTAAAAAAAATTTATTTTTCAACAAGAGCTTCTTCTTTGTTTGCCAGACTGAAAACTGAATGGAGGATTAAATATCATCATATTGTCATTGTTGTCACACTTTATATGTCTTGGGCAGTGGTGGAACAACTGTACACTGGGTCTGGGGGCAAAAATGGATCATGTCCACCCCCCCACCTTACAAATTCACACCTAGGGCCTGTTTATGCCAGTTGCGGATGATGAAATTTAAGTAGCCTCCTAATATTATACCCACCATGCTTTTTATCGCTAAATACATGCCTCAATCACATAGTTTAACTGCAAAACATTACAAGCTATTACATTTCAAAATTGCTTTAGGTGTTGTACCAAAAAAGTATGTTGACTCCCACCATAATGAGCTTGCATACATAAAAATAAGAGATATAAAGGTAGAATGCCACAAATGTATATGATAAAAATAATACCAGTGCCTTAACCCTCATGAATGGTTCTCATGTAATGTACAGTATGGGGGAGGGTCCTCTTCACTGTTGAGTTAGTGGGCCTGGGCCCTGGGGCAGCTCTGCCAGTCTGCCCCTGGTCTTGGGTCTTTCGGCTGGCCTGTCAGTTGCTTTTCTAATAGCATCAACAGACCTAATAGGTCAAACTGATCACAAGATATCTAATGAGAGGAGTGTGTCTGATGACTACTTATACTAGAAAGTATACAGTAATACAAATTAGCAATCTAATCTATGTCTATATAAAATCTCCCCTTCACCACAATAGCAACATCTGCATTTTCATACAACTTTTCTGTGTTGAAAAAATTGTGTATTTTACATATTTGTGTTGTGAACGTCGGAGTGCCAGGAGGTGAAGGAGGGAATCCAGGCAGGTATACGGGCAAAACGAGGGGTTTATTACTGACCACACCGACATAGGACAATGTTAATGCCGCGTCTGCCGGAAGAGATGCAGACGCAGACCTAAATACATCAAACAAGCACAGGACAGGCGTGCGGCAACGCCACACAGGTGGAAACAATGGGCAATCACAGGAGGTAAACGAGGTGGGCGTGGCACACAGGAGGAGCGGACGGCGCTGGACGTAACAAACATGACTATAGATAATTGGTATTAATTATTATAATTAATTTTCATTATTTAATATTCAAACATTACATGGTTTATCTATATATAGACATATGGTGTAACACACGAATGATCCCAAATGAATGTGGAAGTCACCAAAGTGTGCTTTACTTGATTAAAAGTCATACCTTGCAGAGCGCAATATCAAAGTCATATTCATTCCTTGAATTATTTGGATGGCTGTAGCACTTGTGTACTTTTATTCCACTTTTCTGCCTGAGCCAGTTTTTTTTCTTAATGTTGTTACTTCCGAGCACAACAGTGAGTGATCTGAAGCTGAAGAATAAAGATGAGCACACATTATATTTTGCCATTTTCAAACTAAAAAACAAAGTTAATGTTAAACTTATATTTCAAGAAAACTCGCTTGCACAAGCCTCCACGCTCGTGTGAGTGTTGGGGCTAAGCAGTCATATATCAGCAGTTATGAGCCGTGTTATAAACTGTCACAATCATCTTGCATCCATCCTCCCAGATGAAGGGTTAAAAAATGAGAAAAGAAACGCAGATGAACTCACTTTTTTGTACAGTGTGCTGCAGTCAGGATATAGTCCTTCCGAATGAGGAAGCCCCCGCATTTGTGAGCGCCACGGACCTGCAGTGAGGCCATGTAGGGCCGGGAGTGAGGTTTGGCTGTCTCCCCTCCCAGGATCCCGCTGTCAGACGCTCCTACGTAACATAAACAGCTGCGTTTTCACCAGAATCCAGGTACCGGGTAGCACAGCTCTGTGAATTATCATTTTCCCTCCAATTGCATTTTTCCTGCTGCCTTTTTGGCTACATACAGTATATCGTATCATGTGAAAGCGGGAACCTTACCTGTCAGAGAGAGAAGCTCCCGGAAAAAGAGACAGAACAGAGACAGATGCAGAAGCATGATGAGCTGTGGAAGTTAAAAACCGACTGACAGACAGACAGAGTGCAGGGAGCCTTTATATGTCGACCACTTGACAGGAAATAGGCAACAGTGACGTGGAAGATATTTTGTAATTTTTCATTTTGTAGTTTTTTTTTTTTTATCCAAACAGCCTCAAAGTAGTTTGAAAATGAAACAAAGAAATTGAAAAATGTAGCCAAGCTGTCTATTTGAAGATGCTTGCAGATAAACTTAATGACCATTGATGATGCACCGATCTTTTAATGGCTTTGAATGTCTACATGGCTCAGCACGACGCTTCTCTTCATTCATATCAGTGACACTGCTGTAAATCAATCAAAACTTATCATTCACATGAACAGCGGAACCTGATTTGCATGGTCACAATGGAACATTCATTAAACCATCATACACAATCTTAGGTGCCTCTAAACAGGAATAGGCAAACCTTGCACTGCAAGTGAGATATTTCTTATGAACACCAGAGGGTGTGTAAGTGCAGTCCTGGACAATCACAGATGATCTGTCCTTTAATGAAGAAATAAAGAAGTCCTCCAAAGGATGTTCATAGCTGACCCAGTAGGGTTTGCCTTGCATACTTTCTGTGTAACCTGAACATTTGATCACTTCACAATACGGAAGCAGGTCCTTGTGGCCAGAGGTGCCGGTAAAGACTGGCATGTAGAAAATGTCAAAGCAGGGCTGGGGTGGCGGGTGGCGGGGGGGGGGG
>JABFEA020000001.1:33408551-33421376 GCA_019775915.2 Cyphomyrus plagiostoma
GGAAGCCAGTGTAAGGAGCTCAGAGCAGGGGTTATGTGATCAAACTTCCTGCTCCTGGTCACAATACGAGCAGCTGCATTTTGAATGCGTTCATTAAGCGTTTCAGATGTTGTTGCAGTTTCCCTGTGCATCTTACTGGTTTTAGCTAATTTTCAAAAATAGTTAACAATAATAAAATAATTAGTTATATTTGTATAATTTATGTATGGCACATTTCACAATTCCATGGTTGCTTTGCAAGGAGGGAAAAAAACATCGAAGCAGCCACAGAGATTTCTCTCTGTGGCTGCTTCGATGTTTTTTTCCCTCCTTCCCACATTTCTGTGCTTTAAACCGGAAAGTAATTGAATCATACTTAAAAGTGGAAAAGAGAAGGCAAGCAATGTTATGGAGGTGGTAAAATGAGGTTTTGGTGAGGAACTTGATTGTGGGCAAAGTTGAGTGATGGGTCAAATAGTATTCTTTGATTTCTGATAACAGGAGCAGATTTAATAGACAGACTGTCATGAACTGAGCAGCACAGACCAGGGAACCAGGCAAAGGGGATCAGGAATGGGGTAAAATAAAGGGGTTTAATTGGCAAGTGAAGGGGCATAAGGAAACAAATGGTAGGACAATTCCCAACACTACAATGACAGAACTAGGGAAACAAACTCTGATGTGAACTTAAATACACCGAACTAATAAGGACAACTGGAAACAGCTGATAAAGACTGGGAATCTGCATCAGATTAATGAGGGGGGCGTGGCACAGGAAGATCGGCACAATCGGGGTGTGACAGAACCCCACCCCCAAAGGTGCGCACACCAGGCGCGCTCCAGTGGAGTGGAGGGGAGGGACGGGACCGGGGACACAGGACCTGGAAAATACAAGCAAAGCATCAACAGGGCACAACACAGACACACAGAACAGGCACATAGAGAACAACTCCAACAACAAACGACAAACTACAGGGAACACAGACAGACACTGGGGCACAAAAAACTGGAACATAGAATCCAAGGAGGGGGACAACGACGGGACAACACCAGGGGAAACACCCACAGGAGGCACAAAGGGACCGGAAAACACAGAGGGACAGGAAGTAAACACAGGGGGCACGAAGATGGAAGGCAAGGAGGCAAAGGGTGGGGGGAAACGGGGAGCTGGAGAGAACCCCGGCAGGAAAGGGGTGGAAGCCGCAGGGACAGGAGGCGACTGCGAGGCCAGACCTGGATGGACCCTTGGCAAGCGCGAAGAGGGAGCAGGAGGGAATGCCACAGGCAGCAAGGAGGAAGGTGGAGGGACTGACGGGGGGGGGGCAAGGAGGAAGAGGAAGCGGACACAGGCGAAGGGGAGGAGGGAGCAGCAGCCGCGGCAGTCGAAGGCGCAGCCGTTGTCTGCCAAGGTGTAGGTGACTGACGAGTCGGACACAGGGGACCTGCAGGCGACCGATGAGGCACCAGAGGCGGGACTGCAGTCAGCCGACAAGGCACCGCAGGCGCGACCAGAGGCGTCTGCTGAGCCGAAGCCAGGGGGACTGAAGGCGACCACCGAACTGGAGCCAGAGGCCCCGCAGGCGACCGCCGAGCTGCAGCCAGAGGCCCCACAGGCAACCGCCGAGCTGCATCCAGGAGAACCAAAGGTGAGCCAGGGGGCAGGGCGGGCAGGACCAGACCCCGACGCAGGTGTTGCTTCCCTTTCCGGGAGATTGAGAGGCGGGCCCTGGCGGGGGCCTGCCACGCTGGGGTGATGTTGGAGGAGTCTTTGGGGAGGTCAGGGTGATCCCTGAGGGGTCCCATTCAAGCTCCTCCTCCATCTCCACTAAGGGTGGAGGAGCAATGGTTTGACAGATGGGGACCTCCTCAGGGACTGGGACTGGGGGCCCGGGAGTAATGTTCAGGGGATCAGGGATATTTTGTGGGAAGGTATCCGGGGGCAGAGCAGGAGCCCCCAGGGATGAAGCAGAAGGCGCGGGGACCTCAGGCGACGAAGCAGGAGGTGTTGCATCCTCCACTGGCCTCACAGGAATCTCTGGAGGCAGAGCTAGAGCCGCAGGCACAGGAACCACAGGGGGCACTTTAGGGGGCATGGGAACCACAGGGGGCGCTGCAGGAGGCACGGGAACCACAGGGGGTGGAGTCAGGGTTCGTGCCCCGGTAGTGGGTGCCGTCTGCTTCCAGAACCGGGGAGCCCGCGGGATAGTGTTACAAATGGACCTGGCCCCTTTAAGGGCCAGGCGCACCCTGAAAAAGGGCTGTGCTGCTGATGTGAGCAGCGAAGCGGTGGGTGGGCGGTTGGGGCAGGCGGTAGCAGGTGCGAACACTGCCGGATTTAGAATTGGGAGGGGATCTGGGATCTTCCTGACACCTGGCAGCAGAATCAGCGGATAGAGAGAGCCCCCAGGCAGACCTCCTGCGTGTCTTCCTGCCTTTGTTTTCTCCACTTTTTCCTCTTCCCTCTTACTGTTGCTGTTGGCAGAGTCTGGAACACCTCTGGCAATTCCACCAGAGGACCGTAAGCCAATCCAAGGACTGCAGCTTCCCGTTTTCAAGTTCGCCTCAGCCACCCCACGTCTCAGCCACCGTAGATTTTCGCACACCTCCCCGGCTAAGCAGGGACCGTCTTCGGGCAGGGACATCTCTTCCAGGACATCTCTTCCAGGATGTCCTTGCACCAGTAGGCTAGAAGCATGGGATCATCCCTGACTTCAGGCTGATCGAGCCAATGCAGTACCTCGTCTGTTACACTGAGGTATTCCTCCTGCATAATCCGAGTCGTCTTCTTTGCGAGTTCTGTCATTCTGTCATGAACTGAGCAGCACAGACCAGGGAAAATAGGCAAAGGAGATCAGTGATGGGGTAAAATAAAGGGGTTTAATTGGCAAACGAAGGGGCATAAGGAACAAACAGCAGGACCATCCATAACGCTAGAATGACAGAACTAGGGAAACAAACTCTGACGTGGACTTAAATACACCGAACTACTGTAATAAGGACAACTGGAAACAGCTGGGAATCCACATGAGGTTAACGGGGGGCGTGGCACAGGAGGATTGGCGTGATTAGGGCGTGACACACACCCTCACTACAGACTGACAAATCTAATGTTCTGGATAATGAGGACCTATTACTAAAATTTCACTATTATGAGTATTTACTATGAAAAGGTTATTATGCATCCAAATCTTCAAGTCAGAGATACCTGCGATTACTCTTTTGGAAGGGCTTTCAATGGGAGAGTTATACAAACACTGAATGGACAAAATATTACCGAACCCCCCCCCCCCCCAGGAATTTTTGTGACATCCGATTTTGAATCCATAAAAGTATAATAGTATATAATAGTATCAATATGGAGTTGCCCCCCCCCTTTGCAGCTGTATCAACTGGCATTCTTCTGAGAAGGCTTTCCACAAGATTTTGGAGTGTATCTGTGAGAATTTTTGACCATTCATCCAGAAGAGCATTTGTGAGCACTCAAGCACTGATGTTGGACGTGAAGGCCTGGCTCACAGTCTCTGTTCTAGTTCATCCCAAAGGTGTTTTATGGGGTTGAGGTCAGGGCTGTGTGTGGCCCAGTCAAATTCTTCCACACCAAACTCGCCCAAGCATGACCTTGCTTTGTGCACTGGGGTACAGTCACATTGGAACAGAAAAGGACCTTTCCTGAACTGTTACCATAAAATTGGAAGCCTAGAATTGTCCAAAATATCTTGGTATGCTGGAGCATTAAGAGTTCTCTTCACTGGAACTTAGGTGTCCTAACCCAACCCCTGAAAAGAAACCTCACACTATTATTGTATCTCTCATCCACCAAACTTTACAGTTGGCCCAGTGCTGTCAGGCAGGTTACATTCTCCTGGTATCTGCCAAACCCAGACTCACTTCAGACTGCATACAAAGATGCGTGATTTTTTACTACACAGAGCACATTTCCACTGGCGATGTGCCTTTCACCAAGCCAAATGCTTCCACTTTGCAATAATATCACTTACAGACATTTTACAAACTGACTTACTACAAAGGTGGCATCCAATGACAGTATTATGCTTGAATTCACTGAGCTCTTCAGAACGACCCATTATTACACAAATGTTTGTAAACCTGATTGCATGGTTAGCTGTTTGGTTTAATACACCTTTGGCAATGGGACTGAAGGGAACACCTGAATTCAAGATTGAGAGGTGTGTCCCAATGCTTATGTCCATATAGTGTGTGTCTGTGACCCTTGACTGGATTAATGGTTAGAAAATGGATGGATGGATGAATCTATGAAATACATTGTATGTTATATCAATATATTAATGAGACTTTAATTCCCAAGTGATTAAAAGAAATTAAAATATCCTTACATAATATAATCAAGATTCAAGAGATTTATTTCTCACATGCAGTACAACATGCAGTGAAATTTATCTCCGTGTCACCCTTATTTGGCTGTGTAAAAATAGAAGAGAAAAAAGAGAAAAGGTAAGAAGTAAAGTAGAGTAAAAAAAAGAGAAATTACTATATATAAATACTATGTATGGAACCAAGTTTATAAATATACAATGCAAATATACAATCTAAAATCAAGAATCTAAAATATAGTGCAAAATCTGAAATATAGTGCAAAATTTTCAGTCTCTGTGCATTCAGTGCAAATGTATACAGTATACAGCAAGGAACAGAGTTAGTCTACGTTGAGAAGCCTTATGGCCTGGGGGAAAAAACTCTTCCTGTGATGGGCCCCCCCCGTCCTGGGTTGTTACCCGCCTCGTGCCCGTGGGCCGTGGCTTCTGGGATAGGCTCTGGACCCAGAAGGATAAGTGCATTGGAAAATGGATGGATAATATCATCACTCAGGACTTTATTAGGAACATCTGTACTCCAGACAGGCTGGTTTGAGTATTTCTGTAACTGATGATCTCCTGTGAATTTCACGCACATTAGTCTCAGAAGTTTACTCAGAATGCAAAAAAAAACATCCAATGAGCAGCGGATCTGTGGTTGGAAAGAGAGGTCAGAGAAGACTAGTTAGACTGGATCGAGCAAACAGCAAATGCTATGGTAACTAAGATAATTGTCAGCCAAAAACAGAAAAACTGATTCTGCACTGGGAATAGGCTCAGCAAAACTGGACTGTTGAAGACTGGAAAAATGCGGCATGGTGTGATGAAGTTTGATTTATGATGAGGCACACAGATGGTAGGGTCAGAATTTGGCATCAACAGCATGAATCCATGGAACCAAACCTGCCTTGTGTCAACGGTCCAGGCTGATGGTGGTGGTGTAATGGTGTGGAGAATGATTTCTGGGCACACTTTGGGCCTGTTAATACTAATCGATCATCGCTTGAATGCCACAGCTTATTTGAGCATTGTTATTGGCCATGTGCATTTCTTTATGACTACAATTTTCTCATCTTCTAATAGATACTTCGAGCATGATAATGCAGAATGTCACGAAGAAAATTCTGTCTCAAACTGGCTTCATGACCTTGACAATGCATTCAGTGTTCTTCTGTGGCCTTCCCAGTCACTGATCTGAATTCAAGGGAACACCTCTGGGATGTGGTAGAAGAGGAGATTCATGAGTTTGGATGTGCAGCTACCAAATCTACAGAAATTGTGTAAAGCGATCATGTTTGCATGGACTGGAATCCCAAAGGAATGTTTCCAGCATATTGCCAAATCTATGTCATGAAGAACTGAAGATGTTTTGACAGCAAAGGGAGTCCCTTCTCAGTATTAGTGTAGTGTCCCAAATAAAGTGCTCAGTGAATGTATATTAAAATAGCTTCCATATTAATTTAATGCAAGCCATTCAACATCAGTTTTTAGTGATTAATACCCACAAGCACATTTCTTATAATGGCAAACTGCAAATGACCTTCAGCAACCTGAAAGCTTTTGAAAAGTGCTGAATATTCATGTTCTGTAGCAGTGATTCCTGTGCCATTCTTGAAAGAACTGTAATGCATTAAAAATGAAATTAAAAAGAAATAGTTAAGAGTAATCAAATATGTTTTAGTTTGGAAATAGGATTTCTGAAGGTAACGGGTTTGGTCTAAAGTTATAGGTTCTACTGAAGAATGTTTTATGTCTTATCCCTTAATTCTCTGTTTTGGAAGTATTTCAGGTCCATTTATATTAACTGAACATAATTTTTTTTAGTGGTTGTTGAAGATAGTATTTGAGAAATACTGGTAATATTAATTCCATCTAAATCTATGCACAGACATAGTTATAAGATGTTTAGAATACTAGATGTTTGCAATAAATTGTACAAGAGCATATTGCTTGGAAAAACATCAGACCAGTAGGATACAGCATTATATTATATCAATGCTATCAACATTTTCCAAATATTGGTACAGGATGTGATTTATGACAGAAAGCAAGCAAAGTAAACAAGGTCAAATTAGGCTAGAGGTCATTGTGTTTTCTTTAGACTCTTTTCTTTAGAATATGTATCCATATTATTGTAGAAACAAATCTGTTGGTTTTACTCGATTCTGTTAATTCTATTAACAAACATTTGCCCATTTATATTGAACCAATTGCTGCTGTAGCAAAAAAGTTACCCTAAATATGAACATTAATATATAAGTACATAATAATTATTAATACCAGATATGGAATAAAGATATTTTCAGCTTGTTCTAGCAATTCCACTTGACCCAAACCTTTCTAAAAGCACACTATTCCAAATTATTGCTCTTTCTCAACTCATTAGCTGTGTAGAACCTACATTTAATAGAGTTAACACAGAAACTAAAGATTTCCTTTAAATCAAAAACTTAAATTTATAATTTGCCAACTTTGTACTACACAGAAATAGCAAGCTGTTTGCGAGTAATGAATAAATAAATGATTTTGGATGATTTGTCTTATAGGCATTGTAATGGAGTACAGTTAACTGAATTCATTCACAATTACTTCTGCTTTACTTCTGAGTGGTGAAATTAATTATTTACTTATCCTGGTACTGGTCAGTTTTCTCTTGTCTGTTCTAGCTATTTGAATAAAATGGTTTTGGTTCTGAAACATGGAAAGAGAAAAATCTCTGAGGTGACCAGAAACCTTTCCAACTATCAGAAATAAAAGATGCATAATTTAGTGGCGATTAATGTAACCATTATATCTATAATCAGTACCTCAATGCCTTTTGAATATGTAAAGAAACACTAGCAGTCCATATTTTGTTTGGGATTTATATGTACTATCTGCCCCTGGATTTATATGTACTTTACATAGCTTATGTTAACTATATAACTAAAATGACATGACGTTTTAAATGCATGATGAAAACAGAATTGTCTTCAATACTCATATTTTTTTCTGTTGTATGGACATTGTTGTCATTTAAGATTACAATAATATGATACATATTCTGTTCATAGTGCACTTTGTGTTACACACTTGCTTAATAGGTTCAATAAACACCTTCTTAAAATTATTTTTTTGTCTTTGAGTATTTTTTTTTAAATCCTACATTGTCAGTGTTGTCAGCAGAGGGCAGTACTGGAGTGAAAATACATTCATGTTTAAAAGGACATGCAGGGCTTATAAAATCAGACCTTTTTTAAAGAACCCATGAAATACTAAATAAAATAATAGAAAATTGTCCATATATGAACCCCTAACAAGAATGATTTCCTTTGCTCACAAAATTAAAACCCTGCCTCTTCAAATTGTCAAGGCCTAGTCTTCTTTGTATGTTGCATAAAGCTAAGGACCCGTATCTGAAATGAAGGCATTCATCAGCAAATTGAAAAGGGATAAGAATAGATAAAAGGTTTATTTGTAGCGAAATTTCAAAATATATGTAGAGGGGCAAAAGACAAGCTTTTCCATAGAAAACAAGAATCAATTAATTTAATTAATTAAAAAAAATTAAGCCGTTGGAAAAGGACGCCTGCAGTATCTTTTGAGAAAGAAAATGTAATTGATTATATATTTTTAATTGCTTTATGACATTACTATTCAAGTCAATATTTTACACTCTACCTATTTTCAGTCTTTTCAGTAAAGGATGTTCTTCAGTATAAGAAAATTGATTCTTTAATTACTATAGTACATCACTGATACCTTGGCACATCAACTGGATCAACCATAGATTTAATGTGTAAATTTAGTTTATCACATCTCAGACAAACAAATCTTCTGCGGTTATTGATAGTTCAATATATGATACGTGAACTATGTTCACAAATGGTGAATCTGTGTGTGTGTGCGTGCATTGTAATTTTTGTTTTTAGTGGGAGACAAAATGGTGAACAAATGTACAGTACACAGAAATTCAACCAAAGAAGCCCAGTTTGTTCAGCATATGAGGTCACAGTTGTCAGTTATATTCCAACGCTGTAGCAGCGAAACTTAGCTACAGTACCAGAGGGCATTTCATTAAAACAGCTAAACATGTTTAGCTTGTGGTAGAATGGCTCAGCAACTCGCAGATTCTGAACAATCACACAGTTGGAAGTCAGGTCTGAGCCGAGTCCAGTTCAGTCACGAAAGACTCATCATAAGTCCTTGCAGTTAGTTTGAAAGAGCTCTCTCAGTAATGATCCTTTCCACACTGGAATAAGGGACAGTTTCTGGATACTGCCTGAAGCACATCCTTGTTTGGCTGGCAATACAGGAAATTTGTGTGGGCCAAAAATTCTGTTGGCAGAGTTGTTGTACTGGGGGTTATGGTTTTTTAAACCAATCAGGCAAACAAATGTGTAATTTGGTGTGGCTATCCATCAGAGTTCACTAAGCTGAATTGCTTTAAGAGTACTGCTTCATATTATTCATTGTCATTTAAAAACCATTGGAGGATACTCTGGCAACCTTCCATAATGAAGAATAAATTCTAGCTGCAGTACATTCTCCTCAATAATGATACTAGTAATCTCTTCCCTCATATGACCCCAATCCAGTGACAGGAACAACCTAATCACTCAGGGTTCGTCATCATACCATTGCGCTCTCAAACAAGTAATTCATATTATTTCATAGTTACCAGCTGAGTCAGGAAACAATCAAATGTAGAACTCAGCCATATGGACTCCGCTAAGTCCATCCCTGCTGTGTGCTTTGATGTCGTGGTTGTGTCACAAGGTCTCCTGCATCAGGGGCTCACATGCTGTTCAACATCTCATCTGATCCTGCACAGTGAATCTGTCTGCTGTGGAGGCCATACATGGGCTCCCTGGTATGGTACTATGACCACATTCTGACCTTCCTCCAGAAAATGTGCTTTTGGCTCAGTTCGTCCTTTAATTGCAACCAGCACAGGAATCTGTTAGTGCGGATGTGTTTTTACATGCATGGTACTAAATGCATAATAACAAAATCTTGCTCCTCATGAGCTCCTGTGGAGAGCTTCATTGACATGAAGACGTTTACCTCAGAAACGCTTACTTTCGACACAGCCGTCATCAGTCGCACGGGTTTTGAATTATTATATGAAACCTACATCTCAAACGACCCCTAATTAGTAACGTTGCATAGCTAAATAGAAAAATAGAACGAGCTCCAAAGGCACTTGGTTGAATAACATAGCGGCTGATGATGCTAAGAGGAACCAGAAAAATTACATATTTAAAAGGTATAAATACTATAAAATAGTGTATGGTACGTTAAAAGCCATGAGCAGGGACATTAGGAGAACGGTGACCTGTAGTAATGCCAGTTCTATGACATATGGTGTTAGACCCTCCTGTTTTCTACCTTATGTCTTTGAGCCATAAGATCAAAGCGATCACCCGCTGACATGTGACGTGGTTTACCAGCATCTTGAAGTGATCAATTTTTAATGCTTATTACAGAACAGGAGATAGGTCTGTTGTGCCAAATGACAAAGTCATTATATATATATGTCATTCACTTCTTCCTTACAATCCTCTTACTTACTCTCTGGGGATTTTGTGCCACGCTCACCCTGCCCCACACCACACCACAGTAACACAAGCAAGTCCCTGCAGCATAGCAAGTGTAGGATTGATCACTCTTTTTTGTCTTCTTCATCCTGTCTTCCCATATCCCCTCATCTCTCTCCGTTTATCTGACAAATAGACCTCTTTTTCGTTCTCCCTCTGCCTCCCTCTCCTTCTCACCATAATGGATTTTTGCTGACAGCATAGCTCCTGTTCTTCCCGAAGACACCACTACAGACATCATTGGTGGAAATGACTCTAAATTGATTTTCAGTGTGGCTTGAGCACAACCAGCTATAAAGAGGGAACAGGATCTCTCATTAACATGAAACCCGAGGAAGTTAATGTTGTGCGCGCTGGGGGTGGAATGATATTTGCTGAGGATCTGTTTTCGCTTATTGAAGATTCTGAAGAGTGTGATTGTCTTTGTGTGCAGGTTAGGGTTCTATATGCAAGAACGCCTGCCTTTTCCTGCACAGATATATATGGATCTAGGCATGTATTTGTGTTTGTTGCTCCAGTAAATACAGCAAATAACCTCTATTAATTTAATTTTAGAATCAAACCATCAGTAAGATATAGGGAGAAAACAGGACCCAACCCATTTAGAACTGGCACAATTCCATTTATTTTTTATTAGGAAACATTAGCCTACTTCAGCATAAACAGGTTTGTTTTTTGCCAGTAATGAGCAATTTGTTAGTTTGTCATAGTCTTCTGGTGAACTTCCTAAGAAGGCCCCATGACTTGAATGTGTATTCTTAAGCATAAATATTACTGTTTGCACAAATTAAATGGATATTTACACATTCATTTCCATGAAATGGTCTGGTGCATTTCATTGATTATACTGCAATGTGACAGAACCAGAATTGTCCTGAAATAAAATTTGAGCAGACAGCCCTTTGGATAGCATTTTTCCTGGACAGTGAAGAAATAAAGGCTTTTTTTTTCAACTGACATTAGCCACTGACCCATGTCTCCAAATCAATAATGGCCATTAGTTGGCTTCTTCCCTTGTGAGTCCTGCTTAAAGCCTTTTTTGCTCTAATGCAGGGACAGTGGTGCAGACCTGCGCACTTCTCCAAATTGCATCTCTCTCCCGTGATCCAATCAATCATCCTGAGCAGCTACTGCATTATTACAGCAGGAGGAGCAGCTGATCAGGTTGTTACATGCAAATGTTTGACCTACATTTAATGGATTGGCCAAAGAGAAAGCATGCCTGACATTCTGAAGACTAATGTGAAATTCATGTGATTAGGATGAATCATCTGAATGCTGCTAGGCAAGATGCATCGTCTGCAGTCTGACAGAAACAGTGTCACTCCTCATCGCAATGGAGATGCAGCATCACCTTGATCAGATATGGGGATGGATAGCTGTCGAATGTGAGCAACATATCAAGTGTTATTATACTGAAGTGATTGCTGAATACACCACAGTTTAAAAACCAAAGACGTGTTCTATACATTTTGAAAGCACCCAATTTAACCCTTTCACCATAAGTTTAAAAGGGGGATCTACAAATTTTGTGATTTTGGAAGCTGATGAGCAGGAACTAATACATAATGAAAGAGCAGCTAATCTTAGCAGCAAAAGGCAACTGAACTTGGAAGGCCACGCACCATAGTGAATTATCTGCTTATATTAAACCCTCATATTATTCTTCTCTAAAGCAAGAAAAGTTTTATGGTTAGTCATTGATAATGATATTATAAGACACATATAATAGCATTATAGGAAAAGGCTATAGTATTAAGCCTTTGTCTTACTCAGAAAACAATACCGATATGGTTTACAGTGTGCAGCTATGCAGCTATCCATGGTGACCCTCATGATGAACTGCTGGTGTGGAGGTGTCAGTCCAAGCAGATGGCAGACCATGATTCACAGAAATATCACCCAGAACAAGAACCTGTCACAGGCCCATGGATAATACTGTAACATTATGATTTCTACAGTATTAATCAGTCTACAGTTCTATGCTAAGTTCTATGCTATCTAAAACACACAAGTAGACATGAATTTCTCTGATATCGAGCATCACAATTTCTTTTCTCATTATCTGCACTTCAATAATGGAAGGGTCAGTTTTAATAAATTAAAAGAACGTCTTGGAAAGTTTCTTTGATGAAAAACACAAAAGTTGTACATGTGCAATACTGCAGAATTATATTAGCTCTGAACTCATTATATTGGTTTAGTATCAATGGACCTAACTCCACTGATCCTTACTTACATATCAGTGTCACTGGCATGATACTTATTCACATTCATCATTCATAACTGCTTACACTGTACAGGGGTGTGATGTATTGTGTGAGAACACATTTGGGGAAGGCTCTTCATTGTACATGACTGTACCCCAGTGCACAAAGCAAGGTCCATAACGACATGCTTGGGCGAGTTTGGTGTGGAAGAACTTGACTGGCCAACACAGAGCTCTGACCTCAACCCCATTGAACAGTTTTGGGATGAACTAGAACAGACATTGAGAGCCAGGCCTTCACATCCACCATCAGTGCCTGAGCTCACAAATGGTCTGGATGAATGGGCAAAAATTCCAGCAAACACACTGGGGGGGTGGTCAATTCCATATTGATGCATATGGGTTTAAAATGGGATGCCATAAAAGGCCATCTGGGTGTAATGGTCTAGTGTACCAATACTTTTGTCCATATAGTGTACATAAACTATACACCGCTTATTTAGATATTAGAAAAGAATATAAAGTTTTTCATAAAATGGAGGAGATTCAGAAAGCTTAATCTCCCTGATGATCGAGTATACATGTTCCTTTCTTGGGGGGGGGGGGGGGGGATTACCCCCCCGGGTATTCAGTAAATTTTTTTAAAGCGAACAAAAAATGAAAATAACACCCCAAAAAAAAAAGCAAAAAATTGTGAGCCCCAAAGAAACATGCATTGCATTTT
>JABFEA020000001.1:33421476-33436081 GCA_019775915.2 Cyphomyrus plagiostoma
CCCACAACACCCCCCACCCCCCCACACCCCCCCCCCCCCCCCACCCCCCCCCCCCCCCCCCCCCCCCCCCCCCCCCCCCCCCCCCCCCCCCCGGGGGGCCCCCCCCCCCTGCCCCCCAGGGTCTTCAGTAGATTTTGTTAAAGCGATCCTAAAATGCATAGATCTCCCCCATAATAATAGCAATCAATTGTGAGGCCCATAGCTACATGCATTGCAGTGTTACGAAACTCCCTCTGTTCATTCCTGTTTCCTCTGGGATTATTTCAATGTTTTAATTTATCATTCTATCACGATTGGCATTTTCTAGCGGCTGGTGTACCAGAATTTCCCCCTATCGAATCAAAAAATTCAATATTTATCTTAATCTTACTCTTGATTTATTTACTTATTCATTTTTCTTGAGTTAAAAACTAGAGAATATACTTATTTTTAAGGATACCTTGTTGGTTAACATACATAAAATCAAAAAACATTGTTTCACATAGTGCAAGTTTATACCACATCATTATGATGAAAAATCCCTTTTCTATTCACAGTCCTATCATCCTTTTTTTGAGATCTTCCACAATTGTCACTCAGTATGAAACTCACCAGACTGGTATCTGTATCAAATGGATGGAATGCATGTAATGGCAAACACATTAAGACACAACATCTCAAATGTTATTGAATCGGTGTGTGAATCAGTGTGTGCAATAAATTTTAATTTAGAATCTGATTAGCGCTCTGAGCATTGTTTGCGATAGTGCGACAGAGAGTAAGTGTATGGAGAGGCTGGTGAAAGGAGACAGCATGTTTCCAGGTTGGAGAAGCTAAATTTCCTAATTCCCCACCTATAAGGGAAAAACAGAAATTGGAAAACACTGGCCAAGGGCTGGAATGAGGAAGGAAGTCTGGAAAGTGTAAGTGTGGAAAGTGGAAATGTGGCTTCTGTATTACAATACTCAAGTAAAAGGCCTTTGTAGGTAATAATGTAATTACAACCCTGGGCAGGCCAGGAACCATACGTGGAAAAAAATGCTTCTAAAACCACAGTGCAAGTATTTCATTTTCAAAATGATGAGAATAAAATCCATCCATCTATCCACCCATCCACCCATACATCCATCCATCCATCCATCTACCTTCCTTTCAGGTTGGGAAGATATACCCTACTGACCTAGTGAGAATTACATTTCACAGAAGACATTTCACATTAAACAGCAATTCTACAGCTACAGTTAATTTTTAGTTCTCACAGTATTTTGAGGATACATAACAGTACATTCTCCTGTCCGTCCATCCATCCATCCATCCATCCATCCATCCATCTTTCAGCTGCTTATCCCGTACAGAGTGACAGAGAGGTTTGGAGCCTTGGAGGTTATCTCAGGCAGCACAGAGCACTTTATGCTGTCTTTTGTATGCCTTGTGACTGTCTGTCTAACTGGGTTATTAATTAATTAATTAATTAATTATTGCCTTAAGAATGATGGAAAACATGAACGCTACAGATGGATTCAAATGAATTAGATCAGGAGCATGCTTAATTTGACTTGAACAATTTACTGGTAGATTAGACGTGAATGTGTGGGTATGCCTGTAATCAATGTAATGTGGCCAATGTGAATCTGTTTGATCAAGATATCTGTGTAGACTTTCTGACTTAAACACCACTCACTGGAATTATTTATACTCCCCTGTTCTTCAATTATAATAAAATAAACAGGACAGCAAGACCTATTATCTGTCCCTCTGACCTTGTTCATATATCCAAGGTTGATGGTGCCTCACCATGTCAGCCTCACAGGCTTAATGAACTTTTCACACAGCATATCTCAAATCAGAAAAGTCATTTTGGGTGAGTCACTGATACCCATGTAATTTTGAGAAGGAACAAAATTTAAAATGACATTTATTGCAAAATAAGATAGGAAAAAACAGAGTTTAAATACACAAAATGCACTTTGTATTTTAAAAATGCACTTAGAAAAACCGGTGCAATTGGTCTGACCATCAAGAAAGTCACACAATTTAATGTGTTGAAATAAGTCTATGTTTTTATTAAAATAGTTTTTATTCCGCGATTGTGTTTTCAAGTATGACGTTGGAAGTTTTTTTAATGCATTTTTAAGATGTCCAATTTCAACGGACAGTACAAACCTCAAAATGGTCAGAGCATGGATTGGCCACGTTATCCAGGTGTGTGAAATTTCACAAAATGATTTAGCATCGATTTTCCATGGCTTTTCTCAATTTATTCGAGAGGAAGTGCTGACCCCCTTGGGGCCTGAGGAATGGCCTTTGAATCAGCGGGACTGCATTCATCTGCACACCATCAATAATGGGGTTAAATGTATTTACACTGAATTGGTGACCTGCATCCTCTATCTGTTGTTATGGGATGTCCTTTGTTACATTAAATATCCAGCTCCAGCCTTTTAAAGGAGCCAACAAAACCATATCCTAACAAAACTTGATTTGTATTTCCTTTCCTGTGACAATTTAAAAAGCTTCTTTAAGCAGAATCATTGGGAGCTAGAATCACTAATAATAAATAGCCATCATTATACTACCAAATGGGCTGAATCTTTGCTGTTTGCTCCATGAGGGACCAGCTGATATTTGTGCTGATAAAGCAACAGAGAGACACTGATTACAAGTGTCATGGTTCCTTTATCATTTAATGAGAAAATAGACCAAATTTCAGCCTTTATTTTCTTGTGTGTGTCTTTCTTTCCTTCATCCCCCATCTGGTGGAGTTGCCATGACAATAGTCCGTTACTATAGCAACAGCAGGAGCTGACAGGTTGGTGTAAGGAGATAGTGTTATTTGAGACTCTCCGGCCGTACACGTACATGCATACACCAACAGAGGGAGTGAGAGCGAAGGAGAGAGAAATGACACCTGTGACATTTAAAATAGCACAGTGCAGAGGCTTGTTTTCTGTAGCCCTCTGCACATCTAATGGGCCTATAATAGCTTTGATTATACTGCTTGAATGGATGAAAGCCTTGATAAAATTCATCATTCCCCTGTATCACACTGTACATCAACACTGTAATATTTTTACGCAGTAAAAGTAGCTGCTTCTCCATTTCTAGCACCTTCTCTATTTATCATTTTAAGTGTATCATAAATTTCTTATCTTTCATGATCACTATGTAAACCATATGAGAGAAATAATTACTATATATAAATTATATGCATTCATCCATCCATCTTCAAACCTTTTTTGCTCAAGGTCACAGGGGACCCGGTGCTTCTCCTTGGCAAGGCTGGGATACACCCTACATGCATGTTACTATGCCTTTGCTGCTTTTATTTGTTGCAATTAAGAAAATATTGAATGGCACTCTAAGCAAAGGAGCCCTGGGATGTTTCTGTTGCGGAAAAAAAGCATTTTATTATGCCCTGAAGTGATACTGGACATCTTTCCAAATGGAACTTCAGTCACAGCCCATCTTATTACTTACACTAATAACATCATGTGCTCCTATAAGAACCCCTGGCCTCCAAGGATTGGATGGGTTGCTCTCATGTCAATGTCACTGTGCTCAGACTGTGTTTAGAGATGCTCTGTGGTGTGCTCATATATTTCTGGCTCCATTTCTTTTTGGATATCAGGATTGATGAACAAATCCTCATTGCCACTGTTATATCCCATGGATAGTTAGTGGGTAGCAGCATAGCGGCACACTAGCCATCAGAGCAGGAGGTACCAGCCCTAAAGAAACTAGCAGCAGAGTCATATCATATTATACTGTAGATGGAATGAGGTTCAAATTATTTTTCAACAGTATGATGATGCTGATATTGCTCTATATTTTTATTTTTGTGGAAGAGGAGAATTAAGGAGCCTGCACTGATTATGGCACGTTGCTGCACCTGCCACACACCAAACCCCCTCAGGCACGAGAACCTGAGTGCAGCCATGTGATGGGTGATACCTCAGCACCACATTAGTCCAAATGGACCAGCGTGAGGTTATTTTCTGGCGGCTGGAGTGCCAGTCCTGCCACCAACCCCCAAGTTATTCCCTGTAAGTTGGAGGACCTCCTTATAGGGCTGGATGTAAATTAATGTTATACACAGGATGAAGCAATTGCAGATTAAGGGCCCAACAGAGTAGAATCACTCTAGGCATTCATGATGGGATTTGAACCAGCAACCTTCCGATCATAAATATTAGTTGGGTAGATGACTATGCTTCTATTGTAATTAATATTTGATCTAAAGAGGCACATCTAAAGATCTTACAATGCAGTTCTGCTGTTTGTTGGATGCTCCTTGTAACAGGACAGTAATCCAGAAGGCAAATAATGAAAGCAAGCAGCAAACTGCAAGGGAGTCCATTGGAAGGACAGGCATTTTGGAGACAGTGTAAGCGAAGGTGTATATACGGGGAGGTTAGCAGTACACAAGTACAGCTGGATTGCTGCATCAAATGTTGAATTATCTTTACACCATTGTATCATCTATTACGTCTGTCTTGCAGGGCTGCAGTTTTATAATGAGCAGAGCTGGAGTACTGGAGCCGCTACCTGCTGACCCTGGCCTTCTGATAAGCTGAGCTGCAGCCCTGCTACACTAGAATCTCAATCAATTCGTCAGGGGTGGAAACACATCGCTGGGAGAGTGAATGGTTTGATTTTTGAAAGAGACATGGTAGAAAGTCGATGGGGGTCTAGGTTGCGGAATAGTAATGAGGGGGTGTTCCCCCTTCATCCCATAGCAACCAACAGTTTGCAGAATTGCTGTAATGCTGTCGTAAATCTTACCATAGTTGGATTTCAGAGATTCGGAATTTTAACGAGGCAAAACAAAATTATGTATACTTCAGAAACAGGGATCTGTTTTGTCTGTGTATTTTTCCGTATGAATCCTAACAAAATTGACAACCAAAAAAGAAAACTTTATAAAAAGGCATGTTGAATGGTGGGACAGCATGACTTCTGTTTACTGTAGTACAACCCCAGATTGTTTACAAGGGACGACTGAAGAGTTTTAGCCGAGCAGAGAATTCAGCCCCTTGTGAGGTTACTGCGAATTATAATTAAATCCCTCCCACACACAACAAATCTTACAACACTTTATTCAAGGTATAACATGAATAAATAGCTTTATGTTTGTGGAGTAGCCATAATCTATTATTTGGCAAAGTATAATCAAGGCCGCATATTTATCCAAAATAGCCCCCCTACCTATACAAAGGGGACACTAGAGTATTTCCCATTAGCACCACAAAAAGAACTAGTGCTTAAAAAAGCGATGTACAGAAAAAAAGCTGTTTTGAAATGTACTTGAATGGACATCACTCGGGTTATTTTGGGTTGCATAGTTTTTCAAATGTTCATCAACATTAAACAGCACATTAAACACTGATCCAGTTAGTCTTGTGTGGGCTATTTACAGACAGCTATTTTGAAGAAGACCAAAATTCTGATTGTAATGCAACTCAGGTCAATAGCATGTTGTGCCAAGGAGAGTTTTGAGAAATGACTTTGCCCAGTCCTGTCATGTCTCCCCTGTAAATTGTTGAGGATGTGCATAAATGGCTAAGGACACGAAACCTTCAGGAGGTACTACAGCTGAGCAAACAGATGCCACCTGCACACATCGCCCATCTGTTGCTCATCCCTGCTTACCAGTGTAATTATCCTCTTTCCTGCCTTATCCTCAGACTGCTTCCTTATGTCATGTGTAAAAAAGATGGATGCAGAGCAGAACTGTGCATGGCTTGATTATGTGGTGTCCCTGCATTAATCGCCAGTGTTTTTACAAAATTGACGACTGTTTCATAATTCCCCATGTGTACCCCGCCCCTTCTCATAAGAAGTCCAGGAAATTTTTCTGACGATAATAAACCAAGATACAGCCGTCACTTGTTTTTATATTTTTCCACCAGAAAATTGTGTCTCCTTTTTGCCTTCGTGGTTTTGATCTCCAGTCAATTGAAATTCTTTTCACTTTCTTTATTATAATTGTTAATGAGTCCTTCATTAAATAAACATTATGGTGTGCATGAAGTAACGTGACTTCATAGGTGTCTTTAAAGCTTACAGAACAATAACAGATGCATTTAAATGTCTTTATAAGAGCAAGTGTCAATACAAAGACTTGTGTGTTTTTGAGTCAGTGATTCTTTAACCAAGCAAATATGTGTAGATGTGCCTGGGTGGGAGGAGTTTCGGTGGACATGCCCATTCCAACAGATGACTGCATCTATAACGATGACTAATATTTATCTTTAAGTGCAAAGCTATTGATGAGTCACTGACAATGAGTAGAATGTGTTCCACTCTGCGTTGCCTTCATAGTCAATAGGGAAATGGCTGTACCAGGAAGAGGTTTGGGGTGAATGGTGGGGGGGAATCAGACACCACCAGACATGACATCACTCTGTTATTTACAGCCCTTGAGCACTCTGCACCAAGAAAAAATGCCACCCCACTACCCTGCTCCGTTTTTTTAAAGAGCCACAATGACTCCCAGCAGTGCTCTTCCTGTCACAATATGTCATCTCATAAGCACCATTTAATCCAAACAGACATTCATGTTCAATGATACAGACAGTGCCATTTCGGCAGGCAATACATTTGTCAGATGGGCCCCATTTGCTAAATGTGGAGCGAATGTGGCTTAGAGCCCTTCAGCAGAGATGCTAGACAGTGGCAGCACCATTAGCTCTGACCCCTTCGCTCGTAACTCATTCTGTTGCTGTGTGCAGGTCAGTAGGGTATAAGTGTTGCTATGGTTACCACTCACCATTATGTAACTTGCGAGAATTCCATCCTGGGAGCCTGACACTGGCTCCAGATATTTATAATATTTATTTTATTCTATTTTATATTACTTTCTGGCAAGCACCTGCACAACGACTCAAACAGCCCTGCGTGCCATTTGGCTTTTATTAATCAATAGCTGAGGTTTGACTGCTTCATTATTGTTCTCCGATCTCATCAATTCACTATTAAAGATGTTGGCACTGACGGAGTTCATTTTCAGTAGTTTCTCATCTTGCCTGTGCAGGCTAACAATATTGAGCACAAGACACCTTCACTCAGTCTTCTGCACGCATACGGAAAAGCAAATGAAACGGAAAGTCTGAATAATGGCACACTGGCCAATTGAAGTAGGTGATTTGAAGGCTAAATCTGTGAGAATTACGTGTTTATTAATGAACGTGCTGTCATTTCACTGGTGGGCATTACAGACTGATCGGAGACAAAATTCCCGGCAGCCGTGTAATCAATGCGCCTGGATTGCGCCCCTTTGGTGGGCGCACACACTCCTCTGCCATTGTCAGAAGAGCTGACTGCCGACCTCTCTGTCCTCACGTCTCCGCCAGCACATTCAGATGTGGCAACAGTCACCTATTGAGCACTATGATTGATGTGAGACAAGGAGGCCACTGCACAGTGGAGGTGTGGACCCAAAGGGGAAAAGAGAAGACCCCCCCACCCTTTCATCTCCAAAAGCCGCCACGTCAGCAGCCAGAGCTCATGCTCGCGAAGTCCTGGAGCTGCAGGTGTTCACAGTGCAGCGTGGGTCCGCACGCAGGCTGCCACTTTAAATTCGCAACGAGGGAAATCTGCGATGGCAGGGCTTTGTTCGAGTCCCCAGGGTAGGAGACTCGCATGAGTCAGCATCCAGGCGGATTTATAGCAGATTGATTAAATTAGCATTCATTCCACAAGCAGCACCTCTGCGCTCCAGTCACCCCCCCTCTCCGCATCTGCCCCTCCCACCTTAAAAAGGATTTTCTTTATTTCTTTCTGACAGGAAAAGTGAAAATTAACTCTGCCGTATGAAAAATAAAAAATGAAGCGGGTGAGATGGATGTCGCAAATTTGTCTCTTTGTAGGTCACTGCTTAGTGGGCCAGGATTCAAAATGATCAAATATTGACTTGATGCGCGTAAAAAGCAGCACACTGATATGTGGCCTTGGGCCTAACCGGCATTTACTGACCCCATTTTATGATATCCACCGGAGCAATTAGTTATTTTCCAGACAATTAATCTGAAAAGGAAAACAGGATCAATTAGGCTGGAAAATAATGGCTCAGTGTTGTTCCTTTTTTATGGCCTATTTTTCCTGCTCACTATGTGAAAAAAGCAAACACCATTGCCAGCATTTTAATGTCACCACTGCAGCCTGTCTTCTACATCCCTGTAAAGTAGTAAAAGGAATTATGGGGCTTTGTACCATGAGAGTAGTCATGCATGTGAAAGATTAATCTGAGGTGACACAGAATTAACACAAGTAAAGCAAGTGTTATGACTCATGGAGCCAGAGAAAGTTAGTGAGGTTTATGGAGGAGAGATAAAGGGTAGAAAGATGGAGTTTAAGGAGAACTAATGAGCTGAGATTCACACAGGTGCTAAAAGTCAAATGGGTTATGAGTTTGTTAAGAACACTTGCAGTGCTGCACGGGAGGGTGAACGAGTACATGGTGAAGTGGAAGAGCAGCGACGGGGAAGGTTATGGGGGCTGTTGAGAAAGGGCAAAATGGATAAATAAAACAATAAAAAAGGCAGCAGCAATGATAGGGAAGCATATGGAAGTGGCCAGAGAACACTGAGCTGAGAGTACTGGCTGCAGCGTTCACCCTGGGGGGTAATAACTTGGCTTTAAGAAAAAATATTCTTGAAAAAAATGTACGTCCAAGGGCATAACTTTGGGTTGAGCATTGGGAGGGTTGATGTCTCCACCCATTTAAGGGGATCCAGGGGGTTGTATTGTATCTAATTATTGGGTTGTATTTAATTATTGGTGGGGGGTTACAACCCCCCCAACCACACCCATGCGTACAGCACATTATTCCAAGGTTCATAATTACCATGCAATGAAATTCTAAAGTCTCATATAAAAGTGCCGATATTTATAATGACTTACATTTTATAATTTGATTGATTGTATTGTTTGATTCTATTTGATGTCTAGTGTAAGCCAGCTGGATAGCTATATTAAAGCTGTATTTAGGAATTTCTTCTGTGGAACACAGACTATTTCTGAGGCTTGGAAATATAGACGTAATCAATCCTACAGCCATCATTAAGCAGCCCTTCACATCATGTGGTAGCCTTCAGTAATCCGTACATTCACATAACGAAATGGATTTCAGATATACTTTCCCAGACGGTTGTCGATAAAATCCTCATTTATTAATTGAGTTTTTTCTTCTCGCCCCTCACCGTCCAGTTGAAACTGCCCTTGAAATATTCTGCCTAGTTATACATTTTCCTTGATTGTTCATTTTCTTCTGCTTGTGGCAATCGAGATGAGTTGGTTATAGTGTTTATGAAACTAAGTGAGTTTTTTCTGGGACCTGGTAACTACAATTGCAGGTCCTCAACCTCCTGTTAAAATGAATGGTAACACTACTTGACAGGGTACAAATAATATAATATTATACTATTACTTATTTATGAATTAACCACAAACTAAGTCTTAGTTACATACTGATCTCATGTGTATTCATCATTAACCAATCGTGATGCATGTTTTAATCTTAATTCTGTAAACCTTTGAGAACTACTGAAGGAACTACTGAAAGTCATGAATAATGTTAAATATTGCTCGTATTTGTTCATAATTAATAAAACATGAAGCATCTTTCATCCCAAGCAGTGACTGTATTTGTTACTATATCAGTTAATTCTGCAAACCTTTGTGAACTACTGAAGGAACTACTGAAGGAACATGTAATGAATAACAAGTCAAATACTGATCACATGTTTGTTCATCATTAATTAATCGTGACATATCTTCTATCTCAAGTAGTGACTATATTTATTGATGATTTTTTTATAATTTGTACTTCAGTAGTAACTGTGTTATTGCTAAGTATTTGTACCCCCTCAAGTACAGTGTTACAGGACTGATTAGTTTTCATGATATCATGAAATGAAAAATCTGCATGTAACTTTTTGAATATTGTAAAAGTTACGGAAATTTCCAAGGATCATGCTAATATTCTCATTAGAATTCCACAAACCACTGAACTGATGATGCTGCTTTTGTTTGAATTTTAAAGTCAAATTATGTGTATTTGCAGGTATTATATACAAAACCGACCTAAATCGAGGCCATTTTATTTACCATGGTACCATGAAAAAACATTTCCTCATTGTGAGGAAATCCATAAAAATCACCAAAAGAATGACAGACAATGGTAGTGAAATGTAAGAAACTAAATGTGCTGAATGTGTTGGGTGTCTCTTCATGAATGTTACATGCTAATGGAGAATATGACTGGAATATTGCTTAACTTGCAGATATTGGACGGCGCTTTTTTGAAACCTTATTGATCATACATTCCCCTATTTATATATTTATTTTATACAAAACTATGGGGTGCTGCCTTGCTGCCAACTAGCTGATTTCTTAAGCCATGTCAGCCTGAATACTAACAGCCGGTATGTAAATGTGCTCTTTAGTATGCAGAAGCCATCACGCTGCAGTGAATATCAATCAGGGCCTTTGCTGGCCAAAGAGCTGGAAATACTTTATCATAGACAAAGTGGCTAAAAACCACCATCCATACTGAGTGATCAAGGGGAAGCCAGCAGTGTCGCTGACCTCCAGTGACTCCATCTCTCTTGATGCCTCTTCTAAACACCCCCCTGTAGCTGGCAATGCCTCATTCGTCTTCCTAAGTGGAACCTGGGGTTCACAGCACTCACAAACCCCCTGCTCCCCCCTGTCTTCTTGCTAACTGCACTTTAGCCCTGCTCTATAACCTTGACCAGGCCAGCATAATGCAGTTAATTGCCATAACAACACAGATGTACGCCATCCCTGCCTAATGTCAGCGTCCCTCTCTGGCTTCCCCTCACTACTTCTGAGAACTCCTCTTCCTGACCCTGCGCGTAATGCAATTAAAACCTACATTATAGAAAATGAATAGGGGGTAATCCAATCAAGGGATTGCAAAGGCCACTGTGACGCAAGACACCTCTTCCTCTTCTGCTCTGTCTTTTCAGGTCAAAGAGGATAAGGACCTTGTACAGTGTCAAGGGCTGAACGATAAGAGTGTGGCACTATTGAGTGCTGTTACATTTCCGTGTAGCTGATACCCTAATGTCGCATAAACAGATTATGTGGAGCACTACCAGGTTTCTCATTTTGCTAAAAGAGAAAGCAGTGGTATCCATTTATGACATGAGCTATACTCAATGTCTAATTATCAAATATAACCAGAAAGGAATGGGTTTTTTCTGTAAACCTACACTGCTAAAACAGAACCATTGAATGAACATGTTATCAAAAACTGGCAACTCAGTTCTACCAAAGCTTCTACTGTAGACAAATAAATATATTAAATATATAAGACTTTGATTGGAGAACCCAAATTCCAGGTGTGTGGTTTTTGCAGACACTTGCCCATGGTATTTAAGGATATCAGATAAAGCAGACCGGTACAGATAATGCAGGGGGAAAGGAAATGTACATCTTTTCCTTGCAAATAATGAAAAAGTAATTCATGGCAAATATGTGGGAATGATAGAGTTGGCCTCCACTGTCACCGTGAATCTGTCAGTAGAATATGCCCTTCAGGTGCACCAGTAATAATTTAACTCTTGAACACTAATCTCAAACTTGTGTCCTGTACATCCACCCTTTAGAATGCATTTTTTTTGCCAAGAGAAACACAAAAGTATGACTCACATACTTTAGTTGTGAAGTTGAAAAACCAGCAGGATGTTGCTGTCTTTATGTATAAGAACTAAAACACATTGCACAATTACCACAAGGGTCTGATAGTAAATAAATATATAATGACAAAATACAGATGCATGTCATTTCCTCTACATATCTGTCTCAGGGGAGGTGTCCTAAAGTGTAATGAGGATTGGCTTCCTGAAGAAAGTCGTTACAACACCCAACCCATGTTGCCAATCTGCTCATCAATGGCGAGGCACTATCAAATATTCATAGGATATGTCATGCATTAGACTAAGCCTCCCTTAGCAGGCCCACAGAGCATGGTGCTGGTGGCTTCATTTCACCTGTCAGCTTCTTCTGTCTGCCGTGAATAGTTGTGGACAGAAACATAGTGTGCCTCTTAGTGGTTGGGGGACCAAGGGACACCTGTAGAATACAAACTGGGAGGATGGACAGGGAGAGATATTAGAGGGCATTACATTATGGTTAAGGTTATTCAGGATATTCCTTATATCAGACTTTGGTATTACGATAATGAACACACCAGGCTTTCACAAATGTGGTGACACTTCACTAGAAACCTGCACAGACATTTCAATGGGCAGCAATGCCTCCTCTGACATATGTTAATCCTTCTCCCTGCTTTGTAGTTCATAGTGATTTATTCAAAGGCATATTTAAAGTACATAACTAGGTTTTCTTTTAATGAATCAGATAAAACCAGTGACATGAAACACCAGTCCATTGAGAGAAGACCTTTCAGTACAAGCAACCATTCTGCTCTCAGCCTTCATAAGAAAAAAAGAAAACCTGGCCAGAGGACTGTGAAACGGGTTGTGACAACAAAGCCACTGGCCATTTTTTCAGGACAATATATTCTTACAGCTACAACTTTAGTATTGAATAATCATTCTTGAAAATGTAGAAAAAAAATCTCTGCTTGTACATTGAATCAGCTAGATAATTCAATAGCTGATAAGATCTGTGTTGCACAAACATTGCTCAGGTGACATTTTGCTATTACGCAATGAAGACGGAGGCAAGGAAATTAGGTTTCATCCAGGAAGAAGTAACTGGGCACACATGGGCACATAGTATACATGACCGTTGCTTAAATGGGGTGGGGGGCACATGAATAAATCACGCACTTTAAGCAAAGCATGTATAACATTCTGTGCAGATTGGAAATAATTTTAAGTCTGAATATTGCAATTAAAGTGAATTTATTCTTTAGCTGTTAAAGTTAATTATGATGTTAATGATTAATTGCATTAATACTGCTGTGGTAATGATTAGCTTACTGCTCTTCCTTTCTGTAAAACAAAATAATGTCTTTCTTAATTTTTTTGATAGGCAGTATCTGCAACAGTATGCCATCAATTCATATCCACATTTTAGGATCTTATATTGACCTTTCACACATGTAAATGTCTCTAAAATTGCCCAGTCACTAACATGAAATTTGAAATGACTTTCCAATTTATGATCCATCTACTCCTTCCATCCACCATCTGCTATGACAGAAACAATTAATTTAAATATTATAAATGACCATGAAAGAAATTAATGAGCTCTTGTGTATTACAAACCCATCTTTATGCGTTTATGACTGATTTGGGTAACAGTTTTACAACCAATAACATCACAGATGTTAGTGGCATTATTTCCCTTTAAATCACTGGAGTCCATTTATTCTGAATAAATATTTGAGGGTGTAAGTGTACATACTTCACACCTACAATTGCTTTATCGCCTGAGGCATATTAATAAAGATATTGATAGAGAATCATGTGGCAATTACTCTGAATAAAAAATGGCTGTTTGTAAAATAACAGCATTTCATTGCATTCATTCTTCATTCCCTAACAAACACACTATTGAACACTTCAGTATTCGTTTATTGACCTGCCCATTTGCTAGCCTAAGGCTGTCACGTCATATTCTGTACCATTAAACTTCAGCATCACATACTATAGTAATGTGCCTTGAGAATTGCCATATAGAAAATATGATTCAGCTT
This sequence comes from Cyphomyrus plagiostoma, assembly GCA_019775915.2. Classification (NCBI taxonomy): domain Eukaryota; kingdom Metazoa; phylum Chordata; class Actinopteri; order Osteoglossiformes; family Mormyridae; genus Cyphomyrus; species Cyphomyrus plagiostoma. The sequence goes on from JABFEA020000001.1 coordinate 33,435,149, forward strand.
TATAGGTTTTATATTTAGACAGCTAAGAAAATGCAGCAACAGAAATATTTCAGGATTTTTGGCATGTTATTTCAGTGTAATAAATTCTACAATCTCCTTTGTTAATTATCTGGGGAGTGAAGTATGAATCCCTCTTCCTACAAAACAGCTGTGTCAAGCTGCTCCATGCCCCTGCCAGACATGCCCCTTTTAAAACCCCATTAAGGAGTCCCTGAGAGTCGGCATCGCAGCTACCAAGCTGGAGAGCCTTTCACTGCTGATTTGTCGTCCATTATCTTTCATTTGCAGCCTGATGCCTTTCCTTGGCAAGTCGGGCAGTGCAGTTGCGCCGCATTACCACCACAACAGCTCGACAGAGAACGGCAAAGATTGCTTTTCCGAATTCTCTCACACGTGTATGCAGGGACACACATGCACACAAAGAAAAGAAGTGACCCAAACATCCAAGGAAACACAAGACAGACTCACATAGATAGATTGTTAAAACCAAATTCATTCTGTACATAGAAAATTCTGTTTAACAAGCTATTATTAGAACCTTCCCAGAGTCCAGAGCATTATTAACACAAGCTCTGGAGTAACTATCTTTGAAGAGCACCAGAGAATCTATACCAAGGTAGTGTATGCTGGATATGGGTAGAGATATAATAAAAACACAAGACAAGGGACTGAAAAGCCAGGCCATATCAAACTCTGGCACGGCTGAGCGGAAATTCTTGTTGCTTGGTTGCCCAGACAGTTGCCAGGGAGATATTTTTATATAGAGTAGCAGGACCTACATGCTGACAGTACCACTATAAAAACATAAGAACTATACAAACGAGAGGAGGCCATTCGGCCCATCAAGCTCGCTTGCGGAGAACTTAACTAATAGCTCAGAGTTGTTAAAATCTTATCTAGCTCTGATTTAAAGGAACCCAAGGATTCAGCTTG
>JABFEA020000001.1:33443819-33455058 GCA_019775915.2 Cyphomyrus plagiostoma
CCCCCCCCCCTCCCCCCCTTCGCCCCTTGGCGATGACCTTTAAAGAAAGCAGAGAAGCAAGTTGCTGATTCTCCAAACCTTGTCCACCACCGGCTCTGTACCTCCTGACGCCTTCTGACACAGGTGCAGCCATATTGAATACCTTGGTGTGAAGACACCAAACAGTGCAAAAGGCTGATACCCATCTCCTCAATACACCCATCTGTACATACATTCAATTTAAAATGCAGAGTGGAATAAAAAGAAAATAAAAACAGATAGTAAATATCCTTGTGCATTTTTGGTTGGGTCGTACTTGTCTGTGCTCCTACAGGAAAGTCTTTTTATGATTATTGACATTCCCCAAGCCTGGCGGCTGGCTTTTTAGCATCAGAGCAGAAGCCATTTAGCATTTATGTGCATGTTTTCTCCCCAAAGCAGCTGCAAAGCAGCATCCCCATATAAACTCCAGTGAAACCAAAAAGTGGATGAATGAATGTCATCAGGCCACAGAGAAAGTGGCAAAGCAGTCAGCTTAAAGTGTCATCACCACTGAAATCTCCATTTTGCAAGATGAAAATGAGAAACATATTTACAGCCACTGACTGTACAGGAATCACTGATAATATCTTGCACAGGATGTGAAAATTAAAAATCTGACGTCATTGCTCTCAAACATGAACGCACCGTAATGTGTTTTAAAGTGCCAAATCTCCAATGAGCCTTATAATTTTAAGTGATATGACTCCGTACTAAAGCTGAGGTATGCCAAATTGAGGGAATATAATTAAAACGTTGATAAAAGTTTTGCAAACATCAAAGGCTTCCCTCCAGGGCTCATGTGGAGTCCTTGTAATGTGTAATGATTTGTAATGTGATGGGAGCCATTAAACCAAATCCAGCGCTGGTCACAGTCGCAAAAGCATGGAGCAGTGAGAGCCAAAGCTACAAGTGGATTAAACGGCACCGTGACCAAAATAAATGGGGGTTCAGCAGAGATTGCAGGAACCAAGCCCCTTTTGAATGGGAAATTTGTTCCTTTTTTTTACAAGCACATGCCCTTTACGTTGGGTTCCAGAAGTTGACTATAGCCTAATTGGGAAGCCCCCTCTGGACACAGGATGAAAGCTTTAGCTCTAGAGTGAGAATCCCACCCCTTACCACCAACACCGTTCTTGTCAAGGTGACAGACTTCAAAAGGAAAATCTCTACGATGCACCTCCATGTGGGATGCAGGAACATCCCAGCACTGGTCTAGTGTGAAACGAGGCTCCTTTATGGCCAGGCTTTGGTGGTGCACACACTGGGCGAACTGGTGATGCTACGATTAGCAGCAGCATGTTTAAAGGAAGGAGAGACACGTCAAGCTGGAGCCTCGGGCATCAGCGGCACAGCCAAGACTCCTCTGGTCTGCTTGCGTTTCAATGCTCATATCCCAGAATCACTATTAGCAAGGCAAACTTGTTAATGCCTTAATACACGCGTGACCTGAGCATAAATTCCCATCAGTAGTCTTAGTCATGCCTTTCCTTGCTTCAATTTACGCAATGGACAAAGGCTGCAAGCAAGGTGTTGCCTTAATAAGCCTACACTTATTAAGACAGACGTGTCATGTCATTCTTATCACTGCGTTTAATGACTAATGTTTATTAAATGCTTGTGTCTTTATGTACATTTAATACAGTCATATGCAGCTCATATATTTTTCATACAGTATTTCATGAAAACAACCACCTTGTAACCTGTTCAAATGTTTCTTTTTCTCTGAAGACCATTCTGTAGATGAAGCCAAGGATTCTTCTCTACCAGGGATTCTTTTTTAACCATTACATCCAGATACCCCCATACCCCAGATTGGGGACCTTTGTTTCCTCAGACCCTGCCTGCTGGAATCTCCTGATTGTTCTTCTCCTTCTCTGTCAATTTAAAAACATCAGCTGTGCCAAACACAGCAGATGGGAGCAAGGCTGACAAGCCTTCCTGCTCGCCTGTCTTCTGTCACTGTTTCTGGCAGCGCTATGCTATCTTAATCCTCTAGCACAATTATATTCTTCCCAGTTTTGCACTTGTTAGTCTCATTATTTACTGCGATTATTCGTTTAACCCTCACCAGCCATTAAGGAGCACTGAGTACTGAGTGTTATTACAAGCAGAAGCTAGACTCTACATCTCCGCCTATGATTTCATTGCACTGTGACTGGTAGGTATCACCCCCTCCTGCATCCAGCCTCCTTTATTATTACCCTGTGCTGGAATGCAGATTGTCACACTGTGCCATTCATTATTTTCTTTCTCAGAATACTGGATGCATTGAGTCATTCTAGTATTTCAGAATCAACCTGGAAGAGTTGTTTTCAGTGACACCCATGACAGATTTATATGCTTATGCCACCCAGGCATTAGGTAATCCTTTTGCAAGACTCACCACTGGGAAAATTCGGGCATGGCAGAGTGTGAATAGCAACCATTGTCTGGACTATAAACTGCTTAATTGTGATTGCCTTACCATGCATTACCTGCAACCTATTACTCAGCCTTGTGTCAGTCATTTCCATTGATGTGGTACTGAATGGGCAGGATGTGTGACGCAGACAAAGGTGAGCCCAGATACAGACATTTGCAGTCACTGTTTCAACAGATCGGGTCCACACTGCAAGTAGTCAGCAACAAGACACAACTGAAATAAAGCAATAAAGTCGAACTCCTCGTCTCACCGAAGAGCATATCTATTTTCTAGGAATAAACAAAAACAGAAACAGAACCTTTTTTAAGTTTTTTTTTTCCACCCACAAGAAGTAGGTTTTCCATGTGAGTTTGGTGCTTGACAGTGACGGAGAGCCTCTCCCATTTACTAACACGCCCAAGTGGGAGACGCATCAAAGTAGAGGCACCGTTGTCAGGTTTGTACCCCCCCCCACACACACACACACACACACACACACACACACACACACACTTTCCATGGCTTGTTAATGGAACACGTTCGGGGGAAAACCACCACAGGGACATCATTACATATACAACACAATGCATTTGTTTGCCTGATCAAACATCGGAGGCACATTCATGCAATATGTAGTGTTACAAGTGAACAGCTAATACAAATCGTGGGCTTGTTCACTGCAGCGCTGCTGTTCACAGGCTGGGGCTTAACAAGGAATCAGAGTCCGTCTTGTGGAGATCATCCCATTGATGGTGTGAAAGGGAGGCGTGGGAGCAGTATGTGAAAATGCCAGAGACGTAGATGCTGCTGAAGGCAACTGAAAACCTTTCTAGTCACTCCAGGGCCGCACACTATTGGAAATCTCCACTATACACACACATTACAAAAAGGTCATTACAGCTCACAGATATTGCTAAAATGAAGGGATACTATGTTTTTGTGTTATTGCAATGACTATTTGAGTACAGTAACATCCACTCTTTTTCATACAGGGCTTTTGTAAACATGCTTTTGTTTTGAGGTCCTAAGAAAAATACTTAACTATTGCACTGTGACACTCTTTCTTCCAGCCTTATTCATCTAGGTGTTTATTCACTTGTTATGTAAGTCACTTACACAACTATATTGCTGTAAACTCTCATTTTCTGTAAAGGAATATAAAACTTATATCCCCCAAGTTGCATGGATAGCAATATGAAGATTATCAAAGTTATAAGCTGCATGTTTCTTGTAGGTGGAAAAAAAAAAGATATGAATTTTAAGCACAGTTCAAAATCCTGCAGATTTCAACAGGGGCATATTTTTAATAATTTTGAAAAAACTGAAGTGGATGAAAAAATAGACTTTGTCAGAACAACTGGCTTGGAAGTTAATGATAGATGATCGCAACGATGGAAAGATGAACTAATGGTTCATTTATGCTACTTTTTCCCAAACTACATATTATCTGATTAAAAGTGGTTTGACTTCAACCTGTAGGTTGTGAATGAATTGCTTTCTTAGCCATTATCCAGTTTCCATGTGAATGAGGAAACACAAGCCTTTGTCATCATCTGACATAAGATGGATGCGTCCTTGCAGAGAAGAGGCCACATCTGTCTTGCCCTGAGCTGAGTCAGCGATTTCGATCTTAGCCATGGGCCACCCCTCAGCTACCACTTTTACTGAAGGCCAAGTGGACGATGGAGATATACAGGTGCTGTCGCCACTTCCTTTTGTATAGTGTGGGTAGTGCAGAAAAAGCCTCCAAATGTCAACACTCCCATAACCAGTCATGCATGGCCAGATAGAGGTGGACATGGATAAAGTTCTGGCCAATCTAAAGACCCAACTACAGCTGAGGAGGGAAGGACATTAAAGAGCAGAGTGTGAAAGTCTTCATTTTCGTTCAGATTCTTAAGCTGCTCACAACAGCTGAGGAGAAAGCTCTCACTATGTTAGAAGGCCCAGCTGGTTCTCTGCCCCTGCCCAACCCATGTGTGAGGCGAACGATTCTATCTTACGCCCAGAAACACTTTCACAGAGCCAATTCTGCCTTCTGGGAATACAGAGGGTGCTTACATAACATACCCACAATGCTTCAGGCTGGTGTAAAACATGATCATGTTTCTACAGATAAAGGCAACAGCAAGAGTTTCAGTGACTACGTCTATTATAAATGACAGCCATTTGTCTCAACTTCTGGACTCTACAGTGCTCACTCTTTTAGATTCATGTGTTATTAATTCCACCAAAAATCTATATGGGACATCATCCACAGCCTATACTAGCCTTCCCATTATACACTGAGATGTTGTCTATAGAACAAAGTGGTATTTCAATATACAAATGGCAGTAAAAATTGGGGCAGGGGTGTCAGTACAAGTGCCCCCTTTAGCATTGAGAGCAATTCTTTCTAAGAGATTTTTGTGCAATACACATCGTGGATATCTGTGGGGCCTTAAGCCCCATTACTGATATGGAGAATCATGGAAAATTGTCCACCTGCCTTGTTCTCTAAAAGGGCCCTAATACTAACCCACACAGTCTATTGTGAAATTCAAATATCCACCATTGAATGTGTGAATGCAGGGAGGTCCACTGAAAGGATGAAAGGATAGAGAATTATGCTTCCTTGCCCACAATTTATGGGATTATATGTAGAATTCTCTACATTCAATGAGGTTTCCCTAGGCTGGTTCTTAAGGGTCGTGCTGTTGGCAGGTTCTTATTCAGTATCTCCACTGAGCCAGCCACACAACTCATTACTGCTTCCACTGAACCAGTGTGGCACTTTCCCAGTTTTAACGTGGTTTTCGGAGCAAATCAACTGAACTGTGATAGCCAGTGAAATCATAACAGTGAAACAGAGCTGCGTATCAGGCTTTTTTAAATGAGTGGCAAACTATCAAATTATGTAGTTATAATTCAATTGACACCACTGCAACTAACTGTTCTGGCCAATTCAAACAGCTGTCTTTGTGACATGCTTCTAAAATTATCCTGAGTAAAAGGTTTGTGTCATGTCCTAGACACGGCAGACTTTATGTTTGAGTTGATATTTCTACCAAGCAGCACGTATTTATATAATTTGGAAGATACACATCTCACTTTTCTTCTTATTTTCAGTGCTCAAGTGGCAAATCTAAGATGGCATGTTTCACTACATTCACAAAAGCAAATGTGATTCTGAACCCTACAGTACATGTAAATATGTAATATTTTCTGTGAAGTTTGATAGATGCATTGCTTTCATGCTCCACATGCACTATTGCCACAATGCAGGGAAAAATATACCGTGGGAATTTTTTAATTTGTGCAAAAGCTGTGGATTGGTCCTCATGCTGAACGGAGGGGTAAAGCCAAGTCCGAGACCTGGAAAGAGACGTGATGGTGAAATGCAGGGAGAGAGGGAGAGAGCGGTTGTCGGCTGCAAGGCTTTTTAATTTGGTCTCCACAGGAGAACAGGTCGAGTGGAACAGTGGCTCGTCTGTCACTGGGAGGCTCCAATAAGCGCTTGACGAATCACAGCGAAAGCAGCTATGGCAGTGCCACAAATTGCTGCAGAAGGCCTCCTGGCGGAACGATATTCAGCCTGCAAGAGCATGGGGTCAAACATACCTACAAAATGCACGACCGGCTCTCCATTATACTTCACACAGGCAACATTTTCTGCCTGGTGACATACATGTGTTTGGAATTTACAGTGTGAGACAGTGAAGTCTCCTGAGATGTCCAGGTACACAGTTCTGTGAAGCTACTGCTTCGGCAGCCTCAAAGCTTAGGAGAACTTCTTTACTTCTCCGCATTTTAAATAAGAATTAAGAAACAGAATCTGGATTGACAGCCATTGGTCCCTCTGAGATGTGTTACTGTCATAGGACCAACTGGGGTATCACAAGCAAATTAAATGGAAATTAGCTGATGCCACATTGCGTGGCAGTGCCACAGGAAGCCTCTGCCAAGTTGCTTCTCCCCGAGCCCAGTCTTTGGTCTCATTTAGGCTTAGCGGGCCAATTCAGCTGTTCTCTTTCTTATTAAATAACCTTTTTGGGTATCGAGAAATTGAATGACCAGTAGTGCTCAACTATGTTTCAACCTACTAGATCATCTATTCATCCATTTTGAACAACTGCTTATTCAGTACAGGGTCATGGTTCGCCTGTATTCTATCCTGGAGTACGTAGCACGTGTCATATTAAATGGTATTTGCCTAAACGAGGGGCTTCCACCCTCCAGGTTGGTTAGCTGGCAAAAAACAAACTATATATTTTCAACCTACATCTGTTTTTACCTTGATATCTGAGTCATCAGTAAACAACTAATTCACTCCCACCCTCAAGTTTGATTGGTTTATTTGTCCATCAAGTTCCACCCCATATGCAATGAGGCTACGCTGGTAGCCACTGAGACACTGTACAATGATAAGTGATTTATATCCCGAATAAATGGTGTATTGATATGCAAGTGATGGTTAAATTATGAATTTTACAGTAGTTCTCTGGCTAATCGTGTCCTCTGAGCGGGACAGTATGGAAAATAATGCAATAATGGGGTTAAGAGTGAACAGCTCAGTACCCTGGTCCATCAATACTAGTGCAGCCATTTGGGTGACATGGATGATACATGGAAATAAAAGGAACTTGTGCTTGAGGAGATGTGATACCCTGACTGACAAAGAGGCAGCAGCATTCAAGTTCATGTAAACTTTCTGAAAAGTACATGCTTGTCAAATGTATAAAAAAAAAAATAGATAAATAAATAAGCATGTTCTTCTTAAAAGTACTGACACTTTCTGCCATGCCAGTGCCTTTGTCAAGCTAAGGTGTCACACAGATTTTGGGATTCTGTTGGCAAGAGACATGCTGAGGAATCTGACTTGCTGTTGGGGAACATCAACGTCAGGCTGACAGGAAGGGGTGATGCCCGACTGCTGGGAGGAAGGAGAGAGCAGGTGTCCGAATTTCTCAGTTTCTGAACAACTGCATTATGGGTAAACTCCCTGTTCCTGATTCCCCTGAGAATCATATTTCACTGGAAGCAGAAAGAGAGGACAATTTATTACTTTGCACTTTAATATTTCTTTGTGAATCATCTAGGGCAGTTATATAAAAACTTTATTCATGTGTTTTAATTCAATTGTTGAAATGCTGGGACCTGTGATAGCACATAAACATCCCTTCCTAAACACTTTCACAAATTTACAGCCTCCAGTTTGACACTCAATAACATAAAATCTTAAACACTGCTACATAAAAAACATTCATCCTAAAACATGATGGGATTAATCTATAGATATTTTTAGTTAAGATATGAGTTATTCTCCTGCAATGATGGAATATCCCAGCAGCTATATTCTTCTAAGCAAGTATGAAATTGCATTTTAATAAGTTTCATGGTGTTTACCAAGTGCGGCTTAGACAGTGCCCTTGGCATCTTTGCAAAGCAGCTCTGACTGAGTAACAGAAAATCATACATGATTCTAAGTCTCATTACTGTATAATTATTCTCATACTGTACTAAGGGGAAAAATGATGCAGGACAAATGAATGACATGCTTCTCTGACTGCCTCTGTGTGAAAAAGAATGATAAAGGTGAAACCCTTTCTTTTTTCTAGCTGCCCAGAATGCATGATTCCTCCTGACTGGGCCTTGCCGAACGTCGAAATCCATCCCTCTAACAGAGGCCTGTCACGTCCTATTGCTTCAGGCCGACAGATCACTCCATCTGATTCTGAAAGGTTCTTATGTATGAAAGCAGAGTCAGACTCCTCAGCCACACTGTGAACAAAATGATAAGTAGGGTGACATCTACAGCATATTATTCAAGAGTCTTTCTTTGTGCATGTGTGTTGTGGAGTACAGTGGTGTTGGCACCAGGATGCAATTACCCATATTTGAAAAAAGTTTCACTGTGGACTAAGCTAGCGTTAGTGGGTGGTTAGGTTCTCCATCTCTTTCTCTTTCTCTCTCTCTCTCTCTCGTTGCATTTGCTTCTGTCTCAAAGTATGCAACATTCCCTCTCAGCTTTTCACCCTTCTGCCTGCCTGCAGTCTATCTGATTGAGCCTTACAGAATAACACACAAAAAACGAAATCTCTCCAAAGTGATGCTTATTAGCTGCACCATCACTGAGCTCTGGTGAACATGTGCAGGAAAAGGAGCAAGAAAGTGCCAAAGAAATTTCTTTGCAAGCTATGGTAGCTGCCCAAGGCCTCATGAAGAGTCCCAAGGATATAAATGCTGGAGATGGGGGTGTTGGGGTAATGGCAGTTAGATATTTAATGGCGTTGATCATGTCTGCTGGACACACATCCAAGTGATGCTTATGCTTTTACTGAAGACAGGCTTCATCAGAATCCAGAGCCTGTGGGGACGTTTAACCAAATATATGCCCCAAAGACCATCATCCTGATGGTTTCCACTCAGCTGGCAATATGTAACATTTTTCCGCCTTTGACGCCTGCATTGTTAGAGGGATTGTTGCGTGTTAAATGGTGATAAAGGGGTTTTCCTCTTCCGGGAACATTAATGCAAAGCTCCGCATGTGTAAAGCAGCTTTTGTATTGAAATGGTCTAGACAGAACAGAATGGGGCGGAAGAGCTGATGTCTCCCTGTGGCACCAGCACAATGATGTCTGTGTATTAATGCTCAACACTGGCTGCAGTTAAAGCGTCAATTTATATGCTTAGCATTCATTCCTGTTATTCCTTAATGAAGATCAGCTGTTACTAAAGCAGGCAAGGGCTATATCCTTTAATCAAGATTTATTACAGACAGATTCCGACTGCTATATAACACAAAGACATTTTTTATTTCAATTATACAAACATTTTAAGCATCCCTTTATATTACCTTTGAATTTTCTGTAAAAGCTATATGCTATTGAAGCTATATGATATTGGAAATGTTAGCAAGGGGCAGTATTATTGGAAAATCAACCACACTGGTGTTAGAACGATTGCTCTGAGTTCGATTTCGGCAGTTTTTGTATTCAGAGGGGTGCATCACTTACTCAGAATTGAGTGACATGCGCTGGTCTTCACCTAAACCAGCAAACATCAAAGGTTAATGAGCACAATTTTCCAAACCCATTTTTCATGCTCACTGTAAACGAGATCCATACCTCACATTCCATCATGCTCAACAGCAGTTCATAAATAGGTTAATTGCTATTTGCACAGTTATTTATCTGGTACATTTTAAACTTTATTTATAATGAATTTTGCCCGTTTCACCTGAATTGTGTAAAATACAGCTGCTGAGCATGACCTTTGAGTTAAGCTTGTTAACCACTGTAGCCAACCTGCTGGCCAGGTGAGAAGCTTCCGGAAGGCTGGGAATTCAGAGCCAAAGCAGAGACTGAGCGGCTTTAACTGCATGTTCTGTGCTGGCAGGCCAGGCCACTAAGCTAATGTATTCTGGGTGATAGCTCCCCCCAGACAGTCTGCTTCCTTCGGGGGCAGTCCGGGGCGCTAATGGAGCCGGGTGCATGCTGGATCAATACAGGGATGGCAGGAGGCCTGCTCTCCCAGCTGCTGCCAGGGCGAAAAAGACCTTGGTAATAGAGAATGGCTGGTGTACAGGGAGAAGGGGATTGGTGGCTATGCAGGCTACAAATTAATGGTCTGTACTTCTTCCTTTTGTCATTAGCATTGACAAAACAATGGATTGGCTCTTATAAAATACACTTAGTACAGATTATGCTGAGGCCATGAGATTCACCCCCCCCCCCCCTTTGAACTTGCCTGTCCCAACCCAGTCCAGGATGTACTGACTGTTGCCGCTCAGGGTCACTCCGAAGTCCTCGCTGTACTTACCACGGTATAGAGTGTCATGGCTACAATGTAAATGCTTATCCAACCCCAGTCGTTTTGGCCATTGGTACCTATTCCAGAGCCCAGGGGGTGATTTATTAAGGGGGGGGCGGGCTCCTGAAAAGCCCTAGTAAGGCTTCCCAATGATCATCTTGAATTACATACATAAATATGACAACATATCATAATACTAATTATAAAAAAAATAAAAATCGTACTTAACATTATTCCATTTGTTTCTTTCTTGACCTGTAAGGTATCCAGGGCTGCTGTCACCGTGCACAGATGACTGGTTGACTCAGTCACAATCAATAGTAGAGAGAGCAATGTGCCCTGAGACACACCCTGCTGCTGGCTGGCATTGCTTCTATGCATGGCCTTCTTTCAGCACATGCACAGCAAAGCCCACAGTGCTAATCGCCAGCTTCTGATAACAGCTCTCAGTGCAAGCAGCTGCTGTCTTTACCAGCATAATGGTAGAATATTCATTTATCAATATTTGTGATCCTTGCACTATATTTCCCTTCAATAGAAAGGGTATTCAGGGACTGGAAACAGACAGGAAGGCTTGAAGCACACAAGTTGCTATAGTCTAATTTTGCAGATAATGTAAGGTCCTACAGAGACACTCGTAGATAGCAGGCCTCTGATACTCTCTAGAGGTGTTACCTTTTCTGAGCAGCATAGGAGAATGCCGGAAGTAACTGAAACAAACAGCAGGTTGAGATGTCCATTAGATGAACGTGATCAAAAGCTTGCAATGAAACAGATTCAGAGAAACCTCAGAATGTACTGAGTGGGGAATGGCAGCGCCCTTTCCTGGGCTAGTGTCAAACTGAAGCCCACAGCACGCCCATGGCACCCATCCTAATTTTGTGACCTATATTTGCCCTGGCTTGGGGAAAAGAAATTAAAGAAAGATGCTTCCTTTCTCGTTTCCTCTTAACCTCCTGTCTATAATGTTTGTAGCACACTGTGGCACGGTGCTGTCCCCTGACTGCGTGTCCCCATCCTGGGTGC
>JABFEA020000001.1:33476589-33491798 GCA_019775915.2 Cyphomyrus plagiostoma
AGGCTGGCACAGGCAACACAGCAGCACAGACACATCATACAGGCTGGCACAGGTGATACAGCAGCACAGACACATCATACAGGCTGGCCCAGGTGATACAGCAGCACAGACACATCAAACAGGCTGGCACAGGCAACACAGCAGCACAGACACATCATAGAGGCTGGCACAGGCGACACAGTATGACAGACACATCATACAGGCTGGCACAGGTGACACAGCAGGACAGACACATCAAACAGGCTGGCACAGGCGACACAGCAGGACAGACACATCATACAGGCTGGCACAGGCAACACAGCAGCACAGACATTATACAGGCTGGCACAAGCGACACAGCAGCACAGACACATCATACAGGCTGGCACAGGCGACACAGCAGCACAGACACATCATACAGGCTGGCACAGGCGACACAGCAGCACAGACACATCATACAGGCTGGTACAGGCGACACAGTAGCATAGACACATCATACAGGCTGACACAGGTGACACAGTAGCACAGACACATCATTCAGGCTGGCACAGGTGACACAGCAGCACAGACACATCATACAGCCTGGCACAGGCGACACAGTAGCACAGACACATCATTCAGGCTGCCACAGGTGACACAGCAGCACAGACACATCATACAGGCTGGCACTGGCGACACAGTAGCACAGACACATCATTCAGGCTGGCACAGGTGACACTGCAGCATAGACACATCATACAGGCTGGCACAGGTGACACAGCAGCACAGACACATAATACAGGCTGGCACAGGCAACACAGTATGACAGACACATCATACAGGCTGGCGTGTCTGTGCTGCTATGTTGCCTGTCCCTCTCCGGCCCCCACTGCTTCACAGACTTTTTCATGAGCTGCCTGGCAGTCCTGGGGTTAGGAAGAGAGAGAGAGAAAGAGAGAGAGAAATGGGGTGTCAAATAGATGAACGTCTCTGGATATTGCATCTGAAGCCAACCTCCACTTCTTGCCCAAATGCCATGTGTATAGAGCACAGTGAGGGCTGTCAGCCAGCCTCCCAAAGCAGGATAATGAGATTACAGCTTTCTGTGTCACTGTGCTGGAACCAAGGAGGAAGACAGAAAGTGAAATACAAAACAAGCTTATGTGAAGGGGACAAGTGAGCTGTGTGACTGTTGCCGGATCAGGGAAAGGTCTCACATTTGGACAGTTTAGGGTGGCTGCTGGCGTTTGCTCTCTGGTCCTGTTCGTATACTTAGCGGAGCTCAGTTAATGACGAATCTCCACATATTTCCAATTCCCACGAAAAATCTTACTATCATGGTAGGTGATATTTCAGAACCTGGAGATTAAAGGAAAAGATCTGTACAGTAATTCCTGAGTGCACTGCAAGCTTGAAGAAGGAACGTAAGAGGCTGCAGGAGAAGCTCTAGTCTTTTTAATCATCACTGAATTCATGAAATTCAGCCTCTCTCTGTTTCCTGAGTCTTTCATACTGAGAGTGTTGCTAGATGAAAGGCAACAGATAAATGCATTCCCTTTATCTTTCAAAGTGTGATTTCTGGAACTCATTTAATAATTCTGCTCATTTCGGCTCATAAACCTGGAACAGTTTTTTTTAATTGTTTTTATTCTAATCCTTTTTTGCTTTTATAATCACATGACGAATGTAGAGGAATAGCTGTTTTCTTTCCTTTTTACTCTCCTCCTCCACAGCATTGAAAATGCCCTTTTTGCGGGCGGTGGTCAGGGTCATTCTGGGACTGAGAGGGGTGGGATCTGATCCGAGCAGACAGACACCGCCTATCCAGAGTGCCGCTGTACTCCCGTGTAACTGGCACAATCCCCCCTTGTGATATAATGTCCTTCGTACCTCGACAGCACTTTTCCCTTCATCTGATGCCATCCTCCAGCTCTGCCACCATTTTGGCTTTTCCTGGCAAAGCAGCCTTGCCCCTATACAATATCTCTACAGAACCACTGACTGGCAATTGCCTGGCATATGGGTCAAAGACCCATTGAGATTGTGCTTTTAAATGAAAGCTCATAATTATAATATTTATCCATTATATCAGAAACAGCAGGTATTTGTAAATTTGAGTAATTTTCATTCAATAGGGTTCTTTTTCCGTGTCCTCGTGTGACTCTTCCAGTACTTCGTTTTTTTTTTTTTAAATGGATCACTCTTCTGTACTTAGGAGAAACAAAGCCAGAAACGGGCAACGTGAAGTTGGAAGAATGACAAAATTCAATAAAATCCACAGCTAATATCCGCTGAAATCCAGAATCAGGTGAGCAATTAAATAAAAATTATGAAAATGCATATGCAAACTTATCGGAGATCCAGAAAGTCATAGGTTCAGATTCTGTGTCTGGCATAGTAATAATATGACTAACAGGCCCTTGAACAAGTCCTGCATTCCCAAACCCTGCTGTGGCCCTGTCTGCTGCACAACCCCAGAACCTGCACTGCCCTGTGTATATGTGTAGGAGTATGTGTGTGTGTGTGTGTGTGTGTGTGTGTGTGTGCGCATCTCTCATACTGCAGCATGGGAAAACCCACAAAGTCCTACATACCTGTGCTAAAACTTGTACACTGTGATGTTTTTTTTTCTTTCAGGCAACCATGTATTGGAAAGTAGGTTTTTAAAAGTTTACCTCATACGTTTCCTTCTGAAAATTTGAAGGACTCAAAATACAATACATGATATACAAACAAAAGTATTGGGACACCTGGCCATTATATCTACAGGAACTTCTATGGCATCCCATTCTAAATCCATAGGCATGAATATGTAGTTGGTCCCCCCTTTGCAGCTATAACAGCTGCCACTCTACTGAAGGCTTTCCACAAGACTCTGGAGCGTGTCTATGGGAATTTTTGCGCATTCATTCAGAAGAGCATTTGTGACATCAGGCACTGATGTTGGATACTGGCTTGCAATGGCTGTTCTAGTTCATCCCAAATGCATTTAACGGGGTTGAGGTCAGGGCTCTGTGCGGGTCAGTCAAGTTCTTCTGCACCAAAGTCACCCAACCATATCTATATGGACCTTGCTTTGTGCACTGAGGCACAGGAATGTGGAACAGAAAGGACCTTCCCCAAACTGTTCCCCCAAAATTTGAAGCACAGAATTGTCTGGAATGCTGAAGCATTAAGAGTTCCCTTCAGTGGAACTAAGGGGCCTAGACCAACCCCTGAAAAACACCCCCACACCATTATCCCTCCTCCACCAAACTGTACAGTTGGCACAATGCAGTCAGGCAGGTAACGTTCTCCTGGAATCGTCCATCAGACTGCCACACAGAGAAGTGTGATTCATCACTCCACAGAAGCATGTCCAGTGATAGCATGCTTTATCCCCTCCATCCGACGCTTGGCATTGCGCTTGGCGATGTGAGGCTTGCATGCAGCTGCTGGGCCATGGAGTCCCATTCCATGAAGCTCCCAGTGTAGATTTTGTGCTGGGGTAAACGCCAGAGGAAGTTTGGAACTCTGCAGTTATTGTGTCAACAGAGCTTTGGCAACTTTTACGCACTATGCACCTCAGCATTCGGTGACCCGCTGTGTTATTTTACGTGGTTTGACACTTTGTAGCTGAGTTTCTGTTCCTTTGCAATAATACCACTCACAGTTGACCATGGAATGTCTAACAGGGAAGAAATTTCACAAACTAACTTATTGCAAAGGGGGCAACCAATGACAGTACCCTGCTTGAATTCTCTGAGCTCTTCAGAACGACCCATTCTTTCATAAATGTTTATAAACCTGACTCTGCTTGATTTTTATACACCCGTGGAAATGGGAATGAATGAAATATCTGAATTCATAGATTAGGAGGTGTGTCCCAGTACTTTTATCCATACAGTGGATATTTTAAATTTATTTAGCGAATTACTCTTGCCCAAAAAGATCGGTCTATCTTGTTCAAGAACCAAACTGTGAGATAATTACTCAGCCATGGGATTTAAATCCTTGATCTTCTAGACAAAAGTGCATATCCCTGGCCCATTGGACTGAACACCACACCATGGAAAAGCAATGCAATGTACAAAATAAATAGATAGATAGACAGATAGATAGATAAAGGAACAGTGTTCTAGAAAATGTAAAATTGTGTCTAAATAGTGGATTCTGCAAAACAGCCACTTGATCACCTGCAATAAATGAATCACATGCTTTTACATCATGCTATGATAACCATTTTGGTTGAGGCATGAATTCAATGACTACCACCAAGACCTGCTCCATAGTGTGAACCACACATACATAGCTTCTCTTTTGCAAAAATTTAACAAAATGTGAAACATTTATGTTTCTCTAAATATTAAAAGAAATGTACAGAGCAACAATTTACATTAACTCTGTGGATTAGGCCTCTGACTGTAATCACAATATTGTTGGTTTGAAATCTGTCCTTAGCAGAGTATTAACCTCTCAGATGGGAATTTGAGCAAGACCCTTAACCCCCCAAAATGCTCCAGGGGCACTAGAAAGATGACCATGTTGACCCTGTGCTCTCTGTGTGTGTGAGAGAGACAGAGTATGGGGACACAATGTCCTCATAATGTGATAAATATCTGGATTTTTTTTTTCCCTTATTTGAACCAGCTTCTATTTTATAAAAATTGGTGACTGCTATGAAAAAAATAAAAATGCAAAAACTCGTATTTTTCTTGGTTATTCATGGTTCTTAGGGCATGGTGGGAGTTAAGGTTGTCATAGTTAATGTTAGGATTTTTCCCATAGAAGTGAATGAGTAGGCCCCATAAGGATAGGTATACCTGACATGTGTGTGTGTGCACGTGTCAAAAGGACAGCAAAATGGGACATGTGAAAAGTTCCCTGTACCTGTTAAAATGGCAATATAAAGCATCACTTTTTCCCCCAGTTCAGATTTTTCTTTTTATAAGTGGATTAGCAGTAAAGGTTTTACTACTTAAATAAGTCTATTTTTCTCTCCTTTTGTACATATTTCACCTAGCATTGCTCAACCACCATAAGAATAAAAGTCACAGCTTTTAATATAAACAGCACCAGCTACATGTTACACTGCAACAGCAGAGTGTCGACTCGACCCAGTGTCAGCGTGATGTAGAGCGACGTCGCTGGGGCTTTAAGGTTCAGTGAGGGCCAGCTGCTTCAGGCATGGTATTACAGCAAACCACCAGCAGGGAGGCCCACACCAGACATCAGGGGTGAGAGGGCCCAGCTTGAGCCCAGAGCATGAGTAAATCACACCTGCCCTTTACCTGCGGTGGGCCTCCACACCCCTCCCTACAATCGCCAGTGTCCTCATTGCTGCTAAGCCAATAACTGAGGGTCTGTATGATGGAGACCTATCTGCATCCAATAAGATCAGACAGGGTATTGACAGAGGTGTTGCACAAACGTCATATTCCTCAGTGAGAATACACCTCCCTGCAAGCAGCCGCTGCTACTTGCTGTTCTAAACCATTCCTTACATACATCACAGAAGTCTTCAGCAAAAATACCTCAAAAAATCAATAGGGACAATGGCCTGAAACTGATTTAGTAAGCATCCACTCCTGTAATCTACTGAGACCTACAGTATTATATCCAGCATGCAGGAGCAAGGAATGAAATGATGCAGGTACAAAGTGAATTTCAGTCACAGACACCAAAATGAAAGAAAAAAAAAAAACTTCAGAAAATAAAGGGCACTGTCACTGTTAAATGCATACACATGCAAAATCATGCTGTAACTAAATCTACAAATATATTCCCATTATGTTCCAGTCCTGGGTTGATGTAATTGTTTCTATTTTCTCCTTTATTTACTAAATTGCTGACAGAACATGTTTGCAGTGATAACATAATGCAGATCCTTATTTTCAATGTGCGTATATTAGATCTAAAGAATGAATGCTGATTCTACACATATACGTGCTTTATTCCAGAGTACTATATGGATACCGTCTCTGTATATACATATACATTAATACACAAATATACCTTTATGGTAGTTATCACATTCTCATTGGTTTTACAATATATAAGCAAATGATAGCTTATTTTAAACGCAATGAATGTGTCTGACATGCACTTGTTTTAAAAACTTCATCGTGACGATGTTGTGCTTACGCTAGGTAAACAGAATAAGGATCACTTCCCTTTCCTATGGGAGACACTAACACCCCTGGTTCTCAAACCACTTATTTGGCACACACTGACAAAGATGACGCAATTAATAGCACGTGTTAAACGACTGTTACTTTTTTAGTTTCACTTCTTCGTTGACATTAGGTTATATCGAACAGGTTCAGTAAGAGTTCCCGTCTTGAATTGGCATCCTTCAGGTTATTCTCTCCTAAGCAGACGTATGTTCTGCGTAAAACGTTACACAACGGTCATGCAGTCAATGTTTTTTTTCTAGTTATACGAACTTTTCTTGCTACGTACACATGTGCATGGAAATGATAACCCACCGCGATAACAGCAGCAATTTGGGTTTAAAAAATATATTTTCAACATTTCCCTGTACACTACAAGCACAGGTTTCTGTTTTCCCATCAACTCTCTTTCTTGGAGTGTACGGAAGCCAAGCTACTACATTTATATAGCCCTCTAAAAATAGCTCACCTTTCTCTGCCGTTTATGGCTTGAGTGACATCCAGCAGTAGCAAATAGCAATATTATATAGCCCATCACTCCGCCCAAAACCTTTACTAGCGCCGCCTTAATTGGTCGCATGTGAGATCGTCAGCCCTCTATACCTTATATGGTCACGCACGGATTTGACAGACAACAAGCTCCCCGTCCAGTCGCCCCCCCCACCCCCGCTTCTTGGCTCGCTCCGCGCAGTAGAGAGCTAGCCCGGCTACTTACCTGCTGATACGAAGCAGCCAAAAAAAGAAAAGAGCAACCTGGAATTTAAAGCGCAAAGATTGCAATTTGGCAATGCGGAAATAGATGGACGTTTCATGTCGCTGAGCTTGTTTCCCACTTCTGGACTGACTACTTAACCGTTAACACTAGAGAAGGGATTGCATTTTAGTGGCACGAGCTTTTTGTAATGTTTTCCATGTATTCATGCTTTTAAATACGTTATCCGTTGGTACATATGCATTCAGCTATCCTGGATCACAAGGAACACGGATTTGAAAAGCTTTTCGCCCTCATTAAAACAAAACTGGGCTGCAATTTGCTGGAGTGAATTAATTTGTTTTACACCGAGCATCACCATGGATGTGTTGGCAAATTACAGTATTTTTCAGGAACTCCAACTCGTGCACGACACAGGCTACTTCTCTGCGATGCCATCCCTGGAAGAGAACTGGCAGCAGGTGACCGATTTAAGTTACTATAGAAAGCTAAATCTGTTACTATAGTAAATGCTGTCAATTGCTACGCAACTTTGTTGCTCTGATTTACTGACGTGCGTTCGGATGGAAATAGTCTCAACTCCTTTTCACCTGCCGCCCTGAGCCATGGATTTTATTTAAGTTTCTCTCTTTAAGCAAGCTTTTGGCTTAGGAAAAAGGGCTATGCGCACATATATTTTATTAGTGTGTATTAGTGTTTATTAGTGTTCCTATGTTAACACTTTATCGGGCGATACTTATTCTGTGATTAGTTAACAGAGAAAATGAAACCCAGCAAAAACAATTTACTGAATAGCATCATCTAATTCGTTTGTTTATTTGATGCAATATCTTGGCTTATATTTTCTTTAAAGTAACATCTTTATGTTCTTCGTGGGGTAAAATGCTGGAAGATGCTTGGAGGATTTGGATCGATTTCTAAATGCTTAGAGCAGATCGATATGCCCGTCTGTCAGTCGTTATGTTTCATGGATTTCTAAGGAACGGTAATCCGAGCGGATAGACTAATTGTGATTCTTTAGATGCCAGTTTTCGAAAGCGAGAGTAATTCAGACAGAGAAGATGAAGACTTGACTAATAGCAAACACACTTATTCTTAAATAATGCATCCGCATCTGTCAGATTACTTAGAGTTTTCAGCCTCTCGGTACGGGCAGCATCTCCCAATTCTAATGCATAATATATTAGCGCAGCTGAGAGGATGTGTGCGTTCGAGATAAGCGGAGCTGAAGGAAGTGTTCAGAAAGGATGCTTTCGGAATGAAACTGGGCTCCCTTTGCAGTTTGCGTAGATTAACCATGAAAGTCTATGAAATCTATCTATATCTATCTATCTACGGAAGTCTATGAAATCTATGAAAGTCGTTCCATGCACGGCGTGACACATGGCGACATCATGTTGGCCACGCGCTCATTCGTTAGAATTAAGTCATCTGCAGGGCTGGCAGACAAAGCTCTTGGCAATGCACATGGTCAGGCTCATTCTATAGATAGCCTTAATCTTCCGCAAGACTTTTTTTGGAAATAAATGCTTAACAGAAGGTCTAATGTCAGTTTTGCATTTTGTTAGTGATGATACTGTTAAGCTTTTAGGGTGTGATTAGTCGACATTGTTGCTTCTGCTCCACATCCCTGTGAGGGCTGGTGGTGTTAGGGACATTTTGGGGTTTCGGCACACTGGGAGAGGTGAAAAGAAGGCGGCCCCAGCTTTTTTTTTGCCCCCACCGCACTCTGATGTGCGCATGTACCAGCTGGCTCCCTTTAGCGCATTGCCAGTCCATGTGCTCCAGCTATGAGGATGTGCTCAGGGTGGTTATTTAGAGGTTCTCGACTCGTGTTGTTGATGCTCTATTCCCTCCATGCTCCCCAGTGTTAAGGTGGTCTCTGGTAGGATCGAGACACTTTGCTGAGTAATTGGTTGCCCCCCCGTCAAACTGGCGGCTCCATCCATCACCTTTTCAGTTTTTTTTTAATCCTCTGAATCCTTTTCTTTTGGCTGCTCACTGTTTGGTGTTACCTTTCTGAGGTTTCATGGACCTGCACTGGTGCTGAAATAAGGAATTTTGGGTAGTCTGTATACATAAATGCAGGGGTGTAGGAACTGTTTTTATGGTTGGGGGGTGGGGGGGGGGGGGTTGGCCTGATTGCGAATGACCGTAAAATTGAAGAATGCTCAGGAATGACATGTGTTCACTCACAGCAGACCTGGGAAATGGAGGCATACATTGCAGGCCTTGGATAAAATATAGCTGGGAAGGGTAAACCATAAAAAGACCCATTTAAAGGAGTGCAGAATAAGAGGACCAGGTTCACAGGACAGGTGAAAAGAGGTGTTTATTTGGTGGCAGGCCGTTAAAATGTGATGGTTTTACTGGACCAGGTGGTTTTATAGTGGCCTTATTTCTTGCAGAGGAGGTAAACAAGACCCTTCTTACTTACAACAAGATGGATTGTTGTGTTTGGTCTTTAACTCATGCAGCATGAATCAGAAGCTAATGGGAGGAGTGTGGACTGAACTTTAGAGCTTTTGCAGTATGAACTGAATCCTAGGGCACCTGCTATGACCAGCAGTCTGGAGGATAAGCTTTGGTTTGTTGAGGCCATAAGTTGGTGTAGAGGCTTGGGATGTATGATTGAACACTAAACTGCATGTCCCTGTGACATTGGACTGATGTGCAGTGCTTCAGTCGCCCTTGTCCTCTTCTCTCTCACAGCCACGGCTGTCTTTGCATGAACAAAGACACCATCCCTCACTGTCACCAGTGCTGAGGAGGAGAGGGGGCACCAGAGAGATGGCGCAGTAATCACTCCCGCTGGCCCACCCGCTCCCTCGCTCGCACAGGGGCGATTATTTAAGTGACCCGCAAGGAGGTTAATTCAAAGAGCGGCTGTTTGCTCAACAAGAAAGCCCCTGTTCCCCGGCCTCTGGCTGGCACATGTAGGAAGGCCGTGGCAGGGAGCGGCGTGGAGAGCAGGTGGAAAGGCAGGCCGAGCGAGACCAGCACAGAAAACAACATGATTATTATATGAGGAGTCAGCTGGGCCAATTAGCAGGGGAGCCACATCACCTGGGAAACGGCGTGTCAACCAAGCCACCCCCTGCAAGGCTGCTTGGGGGGGGGGCGTCTGTCTGTCTGTGACCGTCCCCACAGAGCCGAGCCCCGTCCTCCTGGGGCTGCCTGCCGCTGCCTGCCGCTGCCTGGCTCGCCCGGTATAATGGGCTGTGCGAAAATGGGTCATCTCATACCTCTTTGTCTCAGCTACTTTTGCATTCCTTAGTTTTTCTCCCCTCATTTAAGTTTTTTGGTAAAGCCTATTTGTGAATCCTGGAAAAATGTAAAGCATCCTTGCTAATTGGTTTATTTTTAGTGCCACATATTTTTGGCTCTCAAATAATATTGGGCTGATCTGAATTGTAGCCCGGAATGTCCGAGAGGGTCAGGCAGGGCTCTCTCAGGGTGGTGGGGGGGGGCTTATATAGGGTGGCTAGCCTTTCTGAGTGAACCTTAGGGAGTGTAGAAAAGCTGTAGCCCCCTTAGATTTTTAGTAATCTCTCATGGACTAATCTCTCATTAGTCTATCACTAATTAACGTGAAGTTTTTGGCTGCATGGAGCAGGATGTGATCTTTTACAAATATTAATTGTGCTTGAGAGATTGTGCTGTGCATCATACCGTAGTTAATCTACTGGGGACCATAGGATTGCTGTTGCTATACTCATAATGCCGGACTTTACACTGATCAGACGAAGGATCCAAAGAGCAATGCTGCTAAAGGCCTTAGGTTACAGTCCAGAGGATGTGGTTTTCAGGCAGGACCTCTCTCCCACCAGAGGGCTGAATCCTGACAGGATGATCTGCTTCGCTGCTTGCCTGCCCTGAAAGGCCTTAAGCGTTCTCGATGAGGGTGGTACTGAAGACAACACTGTCGCAAAAGGGCTGGACCCTGTCAAATCTTTGGCCCAGAATGGCACCGTGTCCTGTGAGGCATGAGATATGAGGCAGCTTGCTTTGAATCTCAGACATAAACACCCATCTCACCTCCCACGTGTGGAGAACCATCCAGCTGAATACACTCCCATTACTTTAGGCGATAACTGGTGAAATGTGTGTTATGTAATCCTCTGTGGAGCACAGCTGGTGGCTCAGAGAGGAGCTGTGGACTGGAGCTCAGTCTCGTTGGCTCACTCCTGGACAGTATTTTGGATTAAAATCACATGGCATGACAAAACCCTGAGGTTCGGCGATGAAAACCTGATGGTAGGATTTCCCAGATTGTAAAAGACACTTCTTGGGAGGATGTTGAAACCTGTTCATTCTCTAGTTTAATTTCTCAATGAGCTGCAGGTGACCTGTTTCCTATGGGTATGTAATATATTCAACACCGTTCCTGAAATATTTCACAGTACTAAAACATCTAAAAAGGATGATTCTTTTTGAAACGTATAAATCTCTTGTCACAACCAGAACACACTGTAATTCAACATATTTATAAAAGAGGGGAAGGTGATGCTTAAAGTGAAGTCGTATCATATGATACTAATATTTTCCGTGGTTTGTTGAAATTTTAAAAGGAATTCAAATGCCAAATTTTGTGGGAGAAGTGAAGGGTTCAGATAAATGTGTATGTTTTTACTTTAGCTGAGTAAAAAGACCTGACAGCCCTGTATTCCTTAAGCGTTTGGAAGATCAGCAGTGATACCTGTAACCTCTATGTCTTATCAGTGCCTGGAAGAGCATTTTTTACATGTTAAACTCAAATTCCTAAGTTGAATGTTACAACACTGATGTGTCTGGCTGAAGAGTCTGTTTTTTAAAATGTAATTATTCTCATATAAGAGAATATGGAAAAACTAATGTATGGAAAAGCTGACAAAGAATGCTGTGAATCAGTTGTCGCCAACCTATTGACAGCTCTTACAATAGAGTCTTTCAAAGAGAGGGTGTTGAATCCTGCATGTGTAAGGTGCTCGTTTTTTGAGTGTCTCACTAAATCACCAGAACTAAATCAGATGCAGTCTATAATATGACCAATTACAATCCCAGCAATATACAGGAGCAAACAAGTGAGAAAATAGGAGAAAAGTGTTTTTTTTTTCTCGCCGTGTACCAATTTTGCTACCATTATGGGCAGCAGTCGTGTTCTTTACCTGCTGCTGCCTTGAGTATCAGCCAGGTGTCAATCTGAGTAGCATGGATGGAACACATTAGCTAGCCAACATGAGTGACATGCTAACAAGGCAGTGTATTTACAGGGTAAGCATCAGCCTGCCTGAGCCTCAAGCTCCACGGCCGAGCAGGGACAACAGGGACACCCTCCCACTCATACCAATGTTGAACCGGAGCGGTTCGATCGAGATTCCACTGCCCCGCTCGTGAGACGTGACAAGTCCCAGTGAGTGGAGTGATTATTTGCGCGGCTCGGGAGATGATTACGAATCAGCAGCGTCTTTCTCGTCGGCGCCGTTCAGAGATGAAGGGGATCGCGATGGCGGTGATGAGGGCATGAGGCATGGCATTCATTTGTCTTGCGGTTCCTCGAATGGCTGTCAACACCCAGCCCATGGGCCGAGCACCGAAAGGGAGGCAAGGACAAGATGAGCATCACTGACCTATCTTTATGTATGAGGCCGGTCACCTCTACTTCACACTTTGATTAACAGGGAAAGCGGACGTAGCCATTTCTCTCACACGAGCACGCATGGCTCAGCAATGACTTTAGCATCACTTGAGTGAAAATAAAAAACCTTTGCAACAGGTCACAGCAGTAGGATATAGATCAATTATATATCAAAATTTCATCTCATTTTTATTTCTTTAACCCTTCAGGTTCAATTAGCATTTTTCAATATAGGGTCGGCATTTGTAATAACTGCATTATTATTATTACATAAATATCCCAAAGATCACATTCAAGGATGCTCATTGCCAGCTGATTTTTAAATTAAAGGGCATGTCACATTTTCATGTAAAATTTACGTTTGATTAATAGTCTAATAAGATGATCAAACTTCAGCACTGAATATTGGTGCAGAGCTGCACTAACCTTGTCTTAATTCCCAATTGAAAAGTACCTTCAGAATGTTCCCTTGAGAGCTATGAAAATACGTATAATATTTGAACAGATTAGCAGTTTCTGGCCACTTTAATATTTTATTCGAATTGCTTAGATTCCAAAGACTTATCGCTGATAAAATTATTTGAATGGAAGGTCAAAAAATGACTTTTTTTTCTTTTCTTAGTTTTCATTTAGTCTTACACTTTGAAGTTATATGAGGTGTAGATTAAGACAAAAGCTGTTTTATGCTATATGTTTGCCAGTGGGCTATAGCACAGGCCGGAGGATAACTTTGATAGTGCAAAATTTGATTAACCCAGATTTTCAAACACACCTGTTGCTAGGCAACTATGACTAATTGTAGCCTATGCTCTATTATTTCTTTTGTTATCAGTAAAGATGGATGAATCTAGCTCTGCAGATACACAATTAAGGCAGGCATGCAAGATTTTTCTGCATATGGATGTTTTTCCAGAGAAGCCACTCAGTACGGGGGTGTCCTCAGGAGTGGATGGGATGGGCAGTCTGCTCCAAATAAACAGCAGATTTATAACTCATCAATTCCTTTTTGTAGCATCACAAACCCTCAAGGACGTGTTAGCAGAAGGTGGATCATGTTGTGTGGCACACAGCTGGTGAACATGCATATTGACACAGAGACTCATGTGACTTGTAGATGTCTTCACTTTGCTGAAAATTCTTGAAGAGCAGGTGTTTACATTTAGGGAGCCACATGACAACATACAACAATATTAGCTTTCTTGTTAAGGGTGGTGTAAAGCACTTTTTGCGGAAACCTTAATTCGGTAAACCACGCAAAACCCAACTGTCCTCCTAGATGCTGGTGTTGGCATCTAGTAGTAGCCTGCATGCAGACTTAGCAGTGTTTACATATGGTCATTGTAAACTCTCAGAAGTCCATGTGACCTGGCTGTGATCCACCTTTGCATCGACTCAGGTACGTGTGCAGCGTAGTCTAGTTTGAAGTCATGGTCTTCTTGCTGTGCTGCATTCTAGCATAGTTCTCTAGCCTAACAGACTCTGCTGAGTAATGAGATGTAGGAGGAGAAAATCGGGACAGGTGCCTGGACTGGACTCAGTAGCAGACTTGGGAGGTGATCTTTCACTCTCTCCACTGCTTTACTGTTCTGGACGTATTGGCAATGGACCAGGGCTTTTTGGGGGCCGCGCTGTGGCCCTAAGTACAATCTGTGGCCAGAAAGCAGCTTTAGAAACACAGAAGGAAGTCAGAAGTTGCGGCTGACATGCAGGACATTGTGAGCACAATGCTCCCCATGACTCCAATCAAAGGTCCCGCCCCCCACTTCCTGTAGTTCAGGAAACACTAAGTGTAGGATTGTGTGTACGTGTGTGTATCTGTGTGCATGTGTGTGTCTTTCCTCAGTGCTACAACATCCTATCGCAGCCCCCACTCCCACCAGCACCGTGACAGCTGAGATTGCACTAGTTTCCTCATCATTCATCACCTGGTTCCTGCTTTCCTTCCGGTTGTTGTTCCAGCCTCATGACTGGCAGAGCATTGTGTTGTTCTTATTTTTGTGTTTTATTTTAGGTCCTTCCTGCCTTCACACATTTTGGATCTCACCAGGTGGCAATCTGTACACCCAAGTAGAACTCTTTCTGCAAATATACTCTGCTTAGTTCAGAGTTTGTTCTAATGCTCCCTGCAGTCCCCAGGCTAGAATGTGTAAAATGATTTTCGTTTGTCTTAAGAAAGTTAAGTGAGTGACACTGAGAATCGTCTTGCTTATTGAGGTATTTACATATTTTACATTTCTATAGCAGTGAGGACAGTTTATGCATGACATGACATTTTTCGTTGTGTTAAGTTACATTGATGTAACACATTCCAGTTTGAAAACTCTTTTCTTGGCACACAGCTGTGTCCTTTCATTGACTGGCTCTACAAGAATGAAAGGCAAGTATGATGGTGTCAGAATTTAGGCCCATACTGTAGTCAATGCAGCAACGCTGGACACTGCATGATGACAGGAAGGGAGGCAGCGTTTCACAGGAACAACGGAGCCATGCTGGACCTATATGGGTCGAGAGCTATTTTAATCGTAGATATGGCTGAGAATACCTGTGGGAGTGTCCCTGCACTGCTGCAGTGTGGTCTGTGATCATGTCTGTGATACCTGTGGGAGTGTCCCTGCACCGCTGCAGTGTGGTCTGTTGGCATGTCTGTGATACCTGTGGGAGTGTCCCCGCACTGCTGCAGTGTGGGCTGTTGGCATGTCTGTGATACCTGTGGGAGTGTCCCTGCACTGCTGCAGTGTGGTCTGTGATCATGTCTGTGATACCTGTGGGA
>JABFEA020000001.1:33531081-33543396 GCA_019775915.2 Cyphomyrus plagiostoma
CCTGTACATCTATCCCTGTACGTCTAACCCTGTACATCTATCCCAGTACATCTATCCCTGTACATCTATCCCTGTACATCTAACCCTGTACATCTATCCCTGTACATCTATCCCAGTACATCTATCCCAGTACATCTATCCCTGTACGTCTAACCCTGTACATCTATCCCAGTACATCTATCCCTGTACATCTGACCCTGTACATCTATCCCTGTACATCTAACCCTGTACATCTGACCCTGTACATCTATCCCTGTACATCTGACCCTGTACATCTATCCCTGTACATCTAACCCTTTACATCTGACCCTGTACATCTATCCCTGTACGTCTAAACCTGTACATCTAACCCTGTACATCTGACCCTGTACATCTATCCCAGTACATCTATCCCTGTACATCTATCCCCGTACATCTATCCCTGTACATCTATCCCTGTACATCTATCCCTGTACGTCTAACCCTGTACATCTGTCCCAGTACATCTATCCCTGTACATCTATCCCTGTACATCTATCCCTGTACATCTATCCCCCTGAATGAGCTTTGAATGGGATCATTTTTCCCTACTGCCAGTGTAGTTTGTGTTTATGATATGTTATCATTTTGTTGACACTAGTCCACTTTATACAAATAATTATGCAGTTTTGTGACCAATGCAATGTTATAGCCCTGTGTACCTGCTATTTCGTCCACTCCTTGTATATTGAATCTGTAGTTTATAAGCAGGAACGGCAGGGTGAGGTACAACTCAGCAGGCTACAGGTCAATGCTTGTACCTGCAAGCTCATGGATTTCAATCCTGCAGCTGGTCAAATATTGTAATCAGATTGATTTAACAAAATGACTTTTGTTCATACAGTGCTAAGTCCAAGAAGCATGCCCCCATAACAATAATAATAATAATAATAATAATAATAATAATAATAATAATAATAATAATAATAATAAAGAAAATAAGAAACCTCTGCGGGTCCTTGACCTAGGCCCTTAACCCCCAGCTCCCTGGGCGCCCCAACAGGTGGCTGCCCTTCGCGAACAACTTATTCCACAAAGAGCAAGTTGAGGGAGGCATAAAGACAATTTCCCCACGGGATCAATAAAGTACCAATTATGTTTAATTATTATTTAGAAATTTAAAAAACTAATATTGGTTCATTTTATTAGCAGTACTCATTTGTTCCAATAAAATTATGAAAATATAAACTAAACAGTTTTGCCAGTGTGTGTTCTGGCTTTGGGGGGCATCGATTATCCTGGCACAGAAGAAAATGCAGGTCTGTCTTGGCATTCCTTGTTGTGAAGGAAACTTATTTTGCACCTTGGTGAGAACAATCATAGCAAAAGCATCATTTGTCTTCTGAAGGACACATCCATCTAAGATCCATCTAAGAATATGCCTCATAAAGGAAACAATTTCTTAGTTTCTAGACGTGGAGTGGACAGTCCTCTCTCATGAGATTAATTAAAATGGATCACAGAGGAGTGTAAACACAGTGGAATACTGATGTCCTGTGAATTTCCTGTGAGGCATTTGTGTCTCATCACAAGATTGAAATGGGAACAAGTGGCTGTATCTCCTCAGACGGGCAGACTGCTTGGTTTTCTATGGCTGCCGGTGCAGTTTCCTTGCTGTCATTATCTCTATTGCAATTTCCAGCTGCCTTCAGCTCAGGCTGCCGAGTACGAGAGTGACTCATCCGCTGACTGTCTCCTCACATCCACCAGTGAAGCAATAAGGGCTCGAGCAGTGAAGCTGGGGTGCAAGAAACAACACAAGTATCTCATCTATTAAGTGAATTTCTGAAAGAACATGCGATGGAATGAGAAATATCAAGAAAGCTAAACTAGTGGAGCAAAGAGATTCCATATTGCACTATGATTAGGCAGAACAGTTATATGCGTTTCTCTACATATAAAGGTTTATGCAGTCTAGGATTTTGCATTTATTTTGCAGTGGCAGCTCCATATAAAACAGTTCTGCTTTTAATTTAAATATGCAGGTGGTGAGAATGGATAATAGCAATGAGAGCACAGCCAACATTTAAAATATTTTAAAACATATTTAAGCTTGAAGTAAAGTGCCATAAGATTTAGTCATATTACAAAAATACAATAAACCCCCATTTTCTGGGTGTTTAGGTCTGTGGATAGAAGAAACCAATAATGCAGAAAGTAGCAGTCTGGTTCCTAGAGATGGAGGATATGAGTGGGTTTAATTGCCATGCTAATTGCCTGGTTGTTACACCTGGAGCTTCCACACAGACTCCAGCTACAAAACTAAATCAAGAAGTCGCAATGTAAGCGAAGGGATCATTAAGTTACGAGCAGAAACAATAGCCTGGTCAGGTGACCACTCTGCACTGTGGGGACTTTCTGGTTCCAGGAATTACAATATGAAAAGCTGCTTGGTCCCTGTGGCCTCAGCTTTAGTAAGGTCCACATTAACTATTTTTTCTGAGCTGCAACCCTATCAGAGCCACCCTCCCATGAACATTCTAAGTCTTGGATTAGCGCAGATGGGCATCTGTAAAGCCTCTCAGAGGCTAATGCACAAGCTAACCTTTGTACTGACTGTGGCTGACAAACTCAGATATGGATCTCCACAATCAGCCAGGCAAAGAAGCAAGAGAGAATGTAATCAATAGATAGAAAAATGAGCACTTGTGCTTTTTCAAGTAGATGCACTCAGGATTAGCAGCAAATCTATTTTTTAACAGTCACATTTACGGCACTTTAAATAAGCTAGAAATGTCCTGCTTCTTTGAAACCCTACATGAGGTCTTCAAGAGGTCCCCATATCTGCTGCCTTTTGACATCATGAGGCCCGGACTTCTGCAGCTTCTGTTCAGGATACAATGTAGTGTACAACAAGTATTCTGTACAGCATTCAATATTAAGGAACCACAGTATGGTCTTGTCCTTTGGATCGCCTCCTTCCTTGATCTGATGATGCATGCTAAATTTGAGCAATTGGTACAACCTTAAACCTAGAACTGTCCATATTCAAAAGAACACCCACACTGTGCTTTCTGCCTGGCAAAAGCAGGAAGAGCTAGATCCCAATCCCTGCTGCCATTGCTCTGGGCCTCTTTCCAGTGTCTATGGTGTCGAAGCTCTCAGGTGAAGGACACCCAGCAGACCTGCCCCAGCAGTCATGCCAATGGCCTTGGAGGCACCATTTCTTTATTAGCTCTATTATGCAGACTGTCCCTGACCCTTCATTTTCACCTCACTCCCCTAATAAATTTGATTAGTCGTTTGCTTAGTGAGAGGCAGCAAATAACGTGTCTTATGCCTCACTAATACTCCATCCTAGACTCAGTGATTCAGGCATTTTCTGGCAGATGGGCATCAATTCAGTAATTAACATGAATGTTCCAGGAAACAAACGGATTCTGAAGAAGAAGTCAGAGTCACAAGGACCCAGATATGAATCCAGTGTACATGATGTGAATGTGTAACACTCTGACTATGGCTGCATCAAAGGCAAACCCTCCGTCAAACCAATCACTGTCTTTTGAGTATTATGTTTATGTCACTGTTAAACTGCATCTTGCCCTCACTCTGTTATCTCTCACTTTCTCTGCCCCACGCTCACCCTCTTCCAGCTCAGTTCCACCCTACTTCTGTATCAGATATTGTTTTCCCTTATCTTTGAAACAGAAGAATAATTGATTATTGTAAGCATCAAGTCAAACAAGTTCCTCTGATTCCTCTGAGAGTCTTTAGTTGTCTGTTATTCACAGCACCTCAGTGTTCTTTGCCTCTGACTTGGGGGCAGGGGCAAGAGGGAGGCTACTTTGCCCCTCAGCTGATCATCCTGCCCTAACCTCTTCCAGCCACACAGGTGGCCGAGGAACCTGCCTGGAAATTTCTGGTCTATTGTTGCATTGTTAGGGTGCACGTTGAAGCAAACCCAATCCTGTAACGGAGCTTTTGGTTTCAAAATGTACACTGAAATGACCCACATGACCTTACATGGCAAAATCAATAAACATGTAAACAGCAACAAAAGGGCTTTCATCTGTTAATTCCCTTCCCACTATGATGACCATTGTCTTAGCATGATTATTCCTTTCATATAGGCTGCATAAGTACCCCTGTCATCACTGTTTACCTTCAATATGGCTTCACTGGTGGACTCTACCCAACAGTCTGCTAATTAACACATCAGACTCTTCCACTTTGCATAGCACGGCTCCCCGCTGCGATAGCGACTGTTTACTTTCGTGTCTGATAGCTTTGCATTCTTCCATGTTTATCAGCATTACACTGAAGCTTCAAAACGTACTCAGGTGATTGCATAATTTTCCTAGAAAGAGCAACTGGGCCACCAACATTATGTACAGCACAGTTACCACATTCTTGCAATACTGTAGTAAAGCAAAAAGCAAATGTCCTCCTAATGTCTCAGTAACAATGCAGCAGTGTCACTGACCTGTCTATGGTGTTGGTGTAATTAAAACCATAAAACAGTTGGTCCTGTAATAATTGTACTACACCTAAAATAATTCAGCTTGGCTCGGCCACATGAATAACATGCTTTTATTTCCAGCCGATAAGACCCGCAAGGCACGGCTGAATTGTGAGAAAGGGGTCCTACGACACAGTGCCGTTACTCAGAAGGGCCATCAAGACGAACCAATCGCTTTTATGTAAGAGAAAAATCAGTCTGGGCTGTTGAATCTCTGGCAGGCTGTCGGTGTCAGATTAAGGACGCTATCGCTGCATCGGACCATGTCCACTAGCACAGCGACTGTAAATAGATTACACTCACTTCCCCAGTTTATCTCTCCCAGTCCACCTCTGTTCTAGCTCTGGGGGTGAAGCTTCTGTATAAAGCGGTAACCCTGCTGTACTTTTCCAGTGCTGTTCCGCTCCACTACAACCCAGTGCAGGAAGGGAAAGTCACTAGTATTTGCACATACTGGACTGCACACCTGTCCTGTATACATTTCCTGTTTTATTGACTATTTTATATCGAAACATATTCTGAATACAGTAAAATGGAAATCCATCCATCCAAATAAAGGTCCGTTTTTGAATTTTGAGTTTAAAAACCTCCCGAAAGTTGTGGTATTGAAGAATTTGTCAAGAAGATCAACTGAACTGTCATCAAATAAGCACATAATATTTCTAAGTACACCTGCTTCTTCAATAGCAAACATTCACGCCTGTGAATTGTCAAGCAATATAGAGAAATGTATTCATTTATATTGTCAACAAAACATAAATACTAAAATTAGTTGGATACTACTTTCGCTATGTTAAAAATGTGCAACTTTGTATTTTTTCTAATGCTATATCTTGCAAGATAAACGTATTAAGGAAAGACATGAATGTGTTTATGTATTGGGAGCTCACCCCAGTCACATCCTGTATGTCTTTGTTCCGCGCTTGACTCTAATGTATTCCTTTACATTCAGCTCAGAGCAAGAAAAGGATTAAATATTTCTAATTATTGGGAACATGTCAAACTGACCCAAAGTAATTAAAGCCTGATCATAGTGCAAATTAGAGGCTGCTCTTTGTCAAGGTTTCATTAGTCACATTTCCACCTGATGCCAGAATCACAGCGCCCTTGAATTAATTCTGCTACTCTTACATATATTTTTAAGTTCAAATGATCTGACCCAGCAAAATAGACTTGCTATTAGTTATTAAATCTTCCGAGCTGAATAGAATACTTCAAGTGATTTGCCTTGGTGTCATTTATTTTACAGTGCAGCTGACCTTCTCTAGATAGTGCTTACATTTAGCATTTTATAAAACTCACACAGGCTGGGAGGCTCATCCATCTGGATTTTAGCAGACAAGACAAACCAGTCATACATCACACACAGCGGAAGTGTGTCCATATAGTGAAAAATTGCTGTATTCCCCATAGATCCTGCAGGGATTTCCCCAGAATGGCTGAAGTATCTTGTATGCATACTTGGGACTGCAGATCTGAGTTTAACCCAGCGTTAAGGCAAGGAAATGTGCAGAGTATAATCTATATGAAGGCATAGATATTTACCTGAACTCACATCTGTCAAAATACATAGAAACAATCTTAAACAATAATCAATAACTATATTCAAATGAATCAGAAATGACAGTTTGGCCTTTTATTTATTTTTTACTTCATTTTAACCCAGTGATTACTTCACATGTTGCCAAGAAACTGATATGGATTGATATGAGATTTCATTGGACCAACACTGATCAAATTGCACCATTAACCTGCTCAGTGTCATCAGTCAGATATATCTTTTTTCATCTTCTAACTCCACCCTTCCTAATCATGCCAAGTTTTCCACGGCATGATGAGAAACCAGATTATGACATCAGTCAGCATCAACGTCATTCAAGGATTTTAAGAACAACATCCTGATAGCCTAGAGGGCATGGAGAGAGATGCTCATGCTTACTCAGACACTGAAGAACATGCTGAGTAATACGGGCATCGCGGTACATTCTTTGTGTTTGAATCCTTCTGGAAAATCCCAGAAAATCCTTACAGTTCATTAGGTGCTGTTTTCCTTCACTGTTGCTCATTCTTCCTGACAAGACGAGTTACTGTAAGCGGACACAGGGCAGGACAGTCCAGAAGACAGGAGACTACACCACACATATCTAACCAATTAGGTTTATTCACTCTTTATTAATGAGATGGAGGTTATGTTCATAAGGACACTGTTTTGTGGAAAAATATGGAGTGGGCCTACAGCAGCTGGAGGCTGGCTGGAGGAATGATAAGAGAGGTCTGGGATAGAGTTACCCAACCAGCAATTTTTTGTCATCTGAAAATATTTGTATATTATTTATAGTGCTCGTGGGCCTGACTCTGGTCATTAAAAAGCTTAGCAGTGGGATGTGACAGGAGGGAAGTTGACATTCCTTCCAAATTAGCATGTAAATGGCTTAACAGCCGATGCATTTAGGGGTTTGATTGTGAATGGCTTTTCCATAATCCCTAAAGTCCTTCCTTATCAGATCGGGGCCTGTCCTTCAAAACAGAGGCAGTCACTCTAGTGGCTAGGAGGAAGTTGCATGTTTTGAGCATGTGTGTGTGTCCATATTTTTGGAATATCCTTGCCTTTCACAGCCTAATGACTGTTCAAGCTATATAAAGTGAGAAGAGTATCCCCACTGAGGGCAGTAACCCACCCTGGCTGCATTCTGGTGCTGGTCACGCAGCCTCCAGCGCTGCAGAATGATTTAATAGCCAAGCCAACACTTTGCGTTCTGAAGGAATCCCTTTGGAAGTCATTTTTAGCTGTCCCCAGCATGCCGCGGTTACCCTCCTCTGTCAGGGAAGTCATGTCTCTTCAAAATGGATCAAAGCTCATGTTATTCTCATGACAGCATACCAGGACCACTGTGAAAAGATGCGGGTATCTGAAGCAAGCATCTTCGGGTCAGTCAGTCAGTCAGAGGAGGCATCGCCTCGCTGTTACAGCTCTGAACCTCTGGCGCTTCAAGGAAGACAAGTTGGAAAATGAGATTTCAGACATTCCTTCCGAATGAGGCTCAGCCATTGGTCAGCTGCTCTTTATGACCTACACACAATGAAAAGGGCATTTCTTTTCTTTGAGGAGAACAAAGAAGAACTCCATTATTTTATTCAACAATTCTTTCAAAACAATTTATCTAATATGCCTGGAGATGCTGTGGAGCAGGGACCCTGTGATTACAAGAGAGCCTTTAATTAAGCTTGATGAGATAAAGACAGATCAGTGGTAGGATTAATACAGCAGCTCCTTCACACACATAGTGTACTTAGGCGAGATTCACCATTTCAACATTAAAGATGCACTTCATGTAATTAATTTCATGGCCTGAACAGTACGTGTGGAATTTTCTATCATAAACTTACCTTGATCTATATAGGGGGTGAATCAGCATCCTTCAGTTATCCTATTACATAGAATATATATTATAATATAATGTATACATATACTGTATATCATGTACAGTATGTACACCTAGTCAAATCTTTTATGTGTCCTCAGAGGAAAGAAAAAAAAAAAATTTAGGTGAAATGTTAAAAGCATGACCTGTGCAATTTTCCATTTTTTTATCAGAGAAAATCAGCTGAATGTCAAATTAGAAACGTGTTCAAAGATCACTGCGTGGTTAGGCTTTTATGTATTTTTTAGGAACCCCTCAAGTGTGTTTTAAACATCCTAAATGAACAGGGAGACAGACAAAAAGTGCAGCAGAGCAGAATGGCTTCTTGTTGGCTGAGGGATCCAGTATTGCTGAGTATGGAGCCGGAGCCAGCATGAGGGTGTTCATTCGGGGGAGGCGCACAGCGGGGGCTCGGAGGAGCGAGGCTGCAGCCCACTCACCAACTGTGATCCCTCCTCAAGGTCAATCACTAAGCTGCACACACACACGCAAGCGCGCGCACACACACACGTACACGCATACGCACAATACAAATGACATGCATGCACATATTTTATGCACAAAAAACAGACACAAAGGTGCAGACGTAAAAACACACAATCGAGCCTGCAGAACACTCGCACGTACACGCGATCGCACACAAATGAAATAATACACAAAACATCCAGAAAACCGAGACCACACAGAAATACAGGCTTATTCAAGCATTGTCTATGAATAAGAAAAAAAAACACTCCATATAATGGAAATGACAGTATTTGTTTGTCATTTTTCCTAAATATGTACACATAAAAGCTAAGAATTTCCACAGAACAATAAAATAAGCAGAAATGAAAATTATTTACCCTGTGTCTTGATAACATAATTCAGTCTAAATACTACTACTACTACTAATAATAATAATAATAATAATAATAATAATGATAATAATAATAATAATAATAATAATAATAATAATAATAGTAGTAGTAAATCTCATACGGTTTTAACGAGCGGGCACCCTGTGTCTTGATAACATAATTCAGTCTAAATAATAATAATAATAATAATAATAATAATAATAATAATAATAATAATAGTAGTAGTAGTATAGTAGTAGTATAGTAGTAGT
This sequence comes from Cyphomyrus plagiostoma, assembly GCA_019775915.2. Classification (NCBI taxonomy): domain Eukaryota; kingdom Metazoa; phylum Chordata; class Actinopteri; order Osteoglossiformes; family Mormyridae; genus Cyphomyrus; species Cyphomyrus plagiostoma. The sequence goes on from JABFEA020000001.1 coordinate 33,540,092, forward strand.
AGTATAGTAGTAGTAGTAGTAGTAAATCTCATACGGTTTTAACGAGCGGGCACATTGTCTAAAAACACTCTTTACTTAATGAAACGAACAATACGATTTGAAATGAATGGAAGCGGATGCATTTGTACTTCCCATTTCCTCTACCTTGTAAAACCTGTTCCACAAATTGGTCAAAATTTTCTCATTCCCTTAGGATTTTAGCTGTTACAAATTCACAGTCCTCCATCAAACCAACAGGGTCAATTTCCCATACAACGACTTTCATGTCACTATAAAAATGTTTTTATGGGTTGTGACAGCAAAGCACAATCAAGCAGATAAAACATCAAATGGGTATCGAGAGGATTATAAAAAGAATTGCCTCAATAAAGCCACAAACAGACAGAACAGCCCTTCCATTTCGCTATGCTGACCAGAAGCTTTGATTCAGGCAATACACTCGCACTACCATCTTCAGGACATATGCATTTACGTCGTTGAGGATTAAAGATTCTACTCTAAATTCAGACACTGATCAAAGTTATGGAATATTGCCCCCTGCTGGACAAATTGCGGTTACAGTTTCTTTCTACACACGTTTACACCACGTTTCTTTAGCTATTTTATGCGATGGGGACCCTAGATGAGATGTCAGTACATTTTACACACTCTAAAGGCAATTCAGTCATGGCGATTCATCGGCATGTCTTTAGACCATGTAGAACATAATCTCCATGAGAAGAGAGCAGAGTAAGATTCGAACTCCAAACCATAGAGGTGGAAGGCGATAGCGATGACATGCGAAATAAGTACACAAATGCAAGAGTAACATTTATTTTGTAAATATCAAGTGTATAATAAATTCAAATGCATGTTTCATTTTTTTCCAAATGTTCTTCCTGGAGACACTGCAGGAGACTTCCACTCGAAAAATAGCACTTACTGTCTTCAAACAACAGGGGGCGAAATAGCTTGCCTGATCAGTCACTGACATACACAATATTGCCAAAAGTATTGGGACACCTGCCTTTGCACACACATGAACTTTAATGACATCACATTCTTAATACACAGGCTTTAACATGGAGTTGGCCCACTCTCTGTGTGTGGCTCAGTGGGCTAAGCCTGTGTGCCTGTAATCATGAGGTCACAGGTTCAAACCCAGCCTCAGCACGTCGGCGGGTCCTTGAGCAAGGCACTTAACCCCTAGCTCCCTGGGCGCCGCTACGGGTGGCTGCCCTTTGCAGACAGCTTGATCTACAAAGACCAAGTTGAGGGAGGTGTAAAAAGAATTTCCCCACAGGGACAATGAAGGATTGATTATTATTATTATTATAACAGCTACAACTCTTCTGGGAAGGCTGTCCACAAGATTTAGGAGTGTGTTCATGGGAATTTTTGACCATGGCTCGCCGTTTCTGCTCTAATTCATCCCAAAGGTCTTCTGTCAGGTTGAGGTCAGGGCTCTCTGCAGGCCACTCAAGTTCCTCCACACCAGACTCGCTCATCCATGTACTTATGGACCTTGCTTTGTGCACTGGTGCGCAGTCATGTTGGAACAGGAAGTGTTCGACCCCAAACTGTTCCTACAAAGTTGGCAGCATGAAATTGTCCAAAATGGCTTTGAATGCTGCAGCACTAAGAGTTCCTTTCACTGGAACTAAGGGACCAAGCCCAACCCCTGAAAAACACCCCCACACTACAATCCCCCCTCCACCAGACTTTACACTTGGCACAATGCAGTCAGGCAAGTACCGTTCTCCTGGAAACTCCCAAACCCAGACTTTTCCATTGGATTGCCAGACAGAGTAATGTGATTCGTCACTCCAGAGAACACATCTCCGCTGCTCTACAGTCCAGTGGCGGTATACCACTGCATCCGACTCTTTGCATTGCACTTGGTGATGTAAGGCTCTACACCCTGTTCTTGAGCTAATCTGAAGGACACATGAAGTTTGGAGTCTGTAGCTATTGACTCTGCAGACAGTTGGTGACTTCTTCACACTGTGCGCCTCAGCATGCGTTGTGCCTGCTCTGTGATTCTACACGACCTGTCACTTTGTGGCCGAGTTGCTGTTGTTCCCAGTTTCTTCCATTTTGTTATAGTACCGCTAATAGCTGACTGTGGAATATTTAGTAGTGAGGAAATTTCACAAATGGACTTATTTAGGTGGCATCCTATCATGGTACTATGCTTGAATTCACTGCACTACTGAGAGCGAGCCCTCCTTTCACAGAAGCAGCCTGCAGTCTGGGGGCCTTCACTTTTATACACCTGTGGCTATGGAAGCAATTGGAACACCTGAATTCAATGATTTGGAGGGGTGTCCTAATACTTTTGGCAATATAATCTCACTACAAACATCTTGTTCATTGTCTCAAGAAGGGCAATCATAGCTTTAATTTCTAAATGACTAATAAAAGCCAATACAAATTAATTCATACATTGTATGTCTGTACCGGCCAATCTATATTAACCAAAAGTCAAATATGGGATTGAAAACTGTGCTACACTTTTAATGCCAATAACCCTCTATTGCGCTTCCTGTTATCCTTCATGAGTGCGCCCCTGATGTCCAACTGTTCCCCATTACCGGAGAATTACTGTCTTTTTGATTTGATAAAAAAGACATTAAAAAAAATGATTAAATAGAAAATGAAAACAGTTAAGATCTGAAGGGCGTGGGCTAAAAAGAATGAAGTATAACTTGATGAAATGCAAACAACCATTCAACAGGTTCTAAAATAGTTACATATTTCATACAATAAAAACTGCTAATTTTTAATCAAATCATTTTAAACAATACTAGGTTACACAAGTGATATTGGAATCATTTAAAACATGTAACTACGAACACAAAAAACTATATTCACATTATCAAACTGCTACTAAAGTCAGTATGTTACCTTACATATCACTTAATAATATTCATAATTTACAACATAATAGTATACCTATATACAGTGGGTACGGAAAGTATTCAGACCCCCTTCAATTTCACTGTTATATTGCAGCCATTTGCTAAAATCATTTAAAATGATTTTTCCCTCATTAATGTACACACAGCACCCCATATTGACAGAAAAAAAAAAAAAAAAAAAAAAAAAGAATTTTGGAAATTGTTGCAGATTCATTAAACAAGAAAAACTGAAATATTACATGGTCCTAAGTATTCAGACCCTTTGCTCAGCATTTAGTAGAAGTACCCTTTTGAGCTAATACAGCCATGAGTTTTCTTGGGAAAGATTCAACAAGTTTTTCACACCTGGATTTGGGGATCCTCTGCCATTCCTCCTTGCAGATCCTCTCCAGTTCTGTCAGGTTG
>JABFEA020000001.1:33543496-33559638 GCA_019775915.2 Cyphomyrus plagiostoma
GTGCTGTGTGTACATTAATGAGGAAAAAAAATCATTTTAAATGATTTTAGCAAATGGCTGCAATATAACAAAGAGTGGAAAATTGAAGGGGGTCTGAATACTTTATGTACCCACTGTATATACGTTTTTGGAACTTTGTATGATATTTTGATTGATGAAGCACATCTTTGAAATATGATATTGTAATAGATTATTCAGTTTATTTTAATATGTCACATACATGAATGTCCTACAACCCTGAGGGTTGTAAGAATAGAAGACTTTATTTTCAATGCACAACATACAATGAAATGCATCATATCCTATAATTTCACGATTGTCACAATAGTGATTTCATCATTGACAAACTGTATAGTCTTCTAACCTTTCTGAAAAAATAGGATGCAATAAACACATTGTTACGTCCTGCGACGTCCGTCCTGTTCCAGCCCTTCGTGTGCCACGCCCCCCTCATTATCTCTTGTGATTCCCGATTGTTTCCACCCGTGTGGCGTAGCCGCACGCCGGTCCCGTGATTTGTCTTGTTTGTATTTAAGTCTGCGCCAGCGTCTGTTCCGGCAGACGCGGCATAAATGTTGTTAATGTCCGTGATGTGCATTAAACCCCCCGTCTGTTGCATCCGCTTGCCTGGTCATTCCCGTGTCCGCCCTGCACGCATTCCCGGACCGTAACACACATTCCTTAGTTCCATATATTAAATTATCATGTCAGCTATATGTTCTATATTATACATGTACAGTCCAATATTGTTTCTAATTATGAAACAACCACATTTGTGTTTGTGTAATTTAACCGCCATTTTAAAGCAAGATATTATATGTGTAATTCCACTTAATGTTTTCAAAGGAAAAAAATAGTTTTTTTAATGCAGGATATTTATCAATGCGTCTGTTTTAGCCGGGAAAAATAGTATATTCGCACATTTTTTCCTATTATCTGCTAAATCTTGAAACTTGTCATCGATGTTAATCATGTGTTAGGATGTTGCACGCAACAAACTGGAGAATGGGGATAAAGACATAAATCCTTATTCCAACAAGGGTGATTCTGAGTAATGTGTCTAGTATTTTATGCATTCTCTGCAATTCTAATGGAAATGTCACAAGTTAGCAAACCTATCTATCCGATTTCAAATAAAGTCAATATACTGATTTATATGGTCGAAATCCACCAGAAACCATTTTAAATAAGATTTGCACTAAAAAGTCGTTTACAGTGGCAAAGGTTTTGTATTCTTACATTCAATTTGTTGTAATGCTGCAATTTTGAACTGAGAAACACGGGACTACAGGTATTCCGTTTGTTCAAACGCTAATCATTTCATCAAGGAAAAAGTTGACAAATATGCTTGCTCTTGACCAGCTAACTATATTAACTGAATACGCAATACTGTCGCGAAAGCATCGGTAACAATTAAAGTTGTGGGTTTACTTTAAATCGCTTAGAAAAACAATTCCCTTGGCAAAATGTAATTGTTCGCCCGTCGTATCGATTGCATCTATGTCAGGCCATTCTTACAATAACCAGACAGCTTTTTATAGTATATATAAATGATAAACCAAACAGCATGCATTACGCCAGAGGATTAGCAATGTCGTAATTTATTCTAAATAAATAAACCGTTTACAAAGATTCTAATAATTTGTGAAAACTTATTTAGAAATGCACGTATACCAATACTATGTTTGAACATCGCTCTCTCATCCTTCCAGCTCCGAGAACTAGGCATTTCCGTGCATTTCCGTCGAACATACGTCGCATTCGGTTCCTCCCGTGAGAACTTCGGCATTTTCCGTGCACGCCTCGGCAGTTCTCGATGGTGCCGTTGAGCTGATTTTCGTCTCCCTCGTTCTCCGTGTTGTTGTTCTCGGTGACGCGACGGAGGTGTAGCCTGACGCGGTCTCTTACGTGTCGGCCTGAATAAAAGTGGAGCTCCGAGGGCTTAGGAGTGACGGAGAGAGTCTGTATCGGTAAGAGAAGAGAAGTGTCCGGGGGGAGGGTGACAGGGTATGTCCCGGCGATGTTGGGATCGGCTCGAGAAGACAAAGAGATCATGGCGGCGGGCTTGTTGCAGGCAGGCAGGCAAAGAAGGAGGGGAGTCTGCAACTGAGAGAAAGGGGATCGGGGATGGCAAGTCTGAGGGGAAACGCAAACATGTTTGTGGAACATTTATTTACCACCAGTTGTTCAGTCTCTACATTTAGACTCAATTCATTCGCCAAGTAACTTAACATATCGAATCTTTTTTATATCTTTGGGCTTTGCGGAGAACTGCAGTGGGAGGTTTCCAAAAATAAATAACGCTGAAATACTGACCGAAGTCGGCTTTCACTCCGTACTTGCGGTGGCAGCCTCCTTGGATGGAAGCGCATATTTGTCATTTAAAGGTTGCAAGCAATGGTTCTCGGTCACTCGTTTAGATTTCCAGCATGAAAACTAATTAATATTGAGCTATGTAGCTATTTAGGAATAGCCATTCCTGTTGCGTAACTTTTAGGCGACTAGCTGAAATACCTCTCATTCAGAGTCTGCGCTTATATTTAACTGCAGCTAACTTGCTACAGTAAACAAATGACATTTTTACTGAGCATTAACTTTTTAAATGGAGAGGGAAGGCTGTAATCTCAGCAGTGAAAATCTAGATCAGATACAATGTGTAGCTTCAAGAGATCCGCCCGCCCAAACGTAAAAAGTAAAAGAAGAGACTATAAGAGCGCGCTGTCGCCAACGGCGTGACCGTCGATTCCCCAAGCAGATTTATTTCTCCGTCTAGGTGCTTATCCGATCTGTAGTAAAAAAAAAATAAATAAATACTGCATTCGGAAAATGTTTATATATTTTTTTTTTAAATGAAACACCCATTGTTTAAATACTGACAGTTTATTTTGATATCCCGCCAATTTACAGTTTACTTTTTTATATGCTTGTTATTAATGAGAACTGGAAAGGTTAGTTAAACGAAAAGTCACAATATCACATTAATAATGGACATCATACATTTCTTTATTTCAAAAGTGGCACGACCCTGTAGGAAGTATTGTGAAGAGCCGTTACTTACTGTACAGTCTTGAGCGTCATGTTCTTTCCCCGGTACTAAAAATGGCCTTCAGCCTTATTTCCCCGTCTCGTGTGATCCTTTCAGAGTTATTGTTAATCATGGACAGCTAAAATGTCTTGATGATTATGGCACGATTCGGTTCTTGAGTTGCTTATTTAGAGATTCTGGTGTTTGTGTTTCATCAGCATTACACTTCGTCACGAGCTGATAATAAATTTTAATTAATAAATTGAATCTCTGTCCCTGTTTATGTGTAGTGTGACTGCTTGATTGTCTGATAACTTATTAGGATATTGGACCTTTTTTTAAAATAAGCTGTTTCTCTATTCAGGTAGTTTAATGTTTATAGAATATGCACAAAATGTATATTTTCATGTACCTGTGGATTCTGAAGCACTTTGGTTTTTCTGTTTCATGAGGAGTTTTGAAGCCAGGAAATGAGGCTCCCAGCCATAGATATTTTGTTGCTGCAATGAGAAATTGGCTCGGAAAATGACCCTGTGGCCTTTGTTCACTTCCCTCCCAAGAGGAATACTTCTGTACTGTACACATCACTCCATAGTAATAAAGGAAAACATATTTTGTGTTTGAGGGTAAGCTGCTGACCACCGGGCTGGCAGGGTTATGCATTCACAGTTTGATAGGAGGCACTCTGTGCAGCATATCAAGCAATTTCCTGGAAAACCAGGGGCCTGCATATCACAGCACATTCCCATAAGTATTTAAATCCCCTCTTTTTCTATAATACAACTGGTACACAATCTCTTCGTTCCTGATGTTTGAGATTGTTTTGACTGAAAATTCCATTTACCTGTACATAATAGTTACACCATACTAAGGCAGCCCATTCTTCATGCCAGTGTGATGATAAATGTTATAGTGCCATAAAGATATTCAAGGCAGGCATTCTCTACGTCTTCGTAGGTCACTTCCGCGAAGGTCAGTTTAAGTGTGACTAGGGATTTATGTGGCAAAATAAATTCCGGTAATATTGGAAATAAAAATTGAAGGTACAGTGGGATTTTGTATCGTTGACATATTTCTGAAACACAAAGTGTTTAAAAGCCTTTCCCTGTGTATATGCATTGCTCACATCAGTTTAACTACTGTCATTGTTGATTTCAAAGAGAAAGGCAGTAGAGACTGTACCCTTACAAATCTGCTGGTAACATTCCTGTGAAAAGGTCTTTCAGTTTACAAGTCGGTGGCGCATTCTTGATTAAAGTTGCAATAGCATTTTTAATCTACTGCTGAAATATTAATGAAAAGTTAATCACAAACTATGGGAGCGTAAATTTGTATAGATCTGAAAGTCAGCTATCTGAATAAGTGATAATGCTTGGTGCCATTAATAAGGTTAAAGATATATGTTTAAGACTGTGATTTTTTTGGAGGTGCTTGCTAAGAAATAAAGCAGTATGTAAATAAAACCCATATACAATAACGATCGTTTACTTTCTTGATTCTCAGCTAACTAAATGACTATGGAATCGGGCGCAGACACGCAACAGGGCGGCGACACAGCTGTCTCTGAGACAGAAAGCCAGCAGATCGCCCAGGCACAGATAGCTACCCTAGCACAGGTAAGACTGCCCCTCTGCAATATATACTACACTATATAGACTGGTTGTTTTACTGGAATTTGTGGTCCTGCAGAAGTATACTAGAGCGGCAATGTATGCAAAACTTCAGCTGTTAAGCCTACAAGGATAAGACCAAAGTAAATGCTTGTCCACATTTTGAGGACTACCCATCTGTCTTGTGTGTATTGAAGTATTTGGTGTATAGTTACACTGCAGTTGAGGCTGACAGAGATGTTGCACTGTTTGCCTGTCCGCAGGTGTCTATGGCTGCTGGACACACCACAGCCAGTGGTCCCACAGTCACGCTGGTGCAGCTACCCAATGGACAGACTGTTCAAGTCCATGGAGTCATCCAGGCTGCACAACCCTCAGTCATCCAGTCCCCTCAGGTGCAGACCGTTCAGGTGAGTGAACCTGTTTCACCTGCTCCAGCTCTTGTTGATCTGGGAAGGAACTTTGTGTAATAGTAAATAGTGTGGCTTGGGAATAGTGATAAGATATTTGTTTTGGAAAAAATTGAACTTAATACCACAGCATTTTAATGTAGTTTCCAACATACCTGAGAATAGATCTTTTTAAACATTGTATGAAACCCTGGCACAGTATTCTTTTCTCCATTTCTCGTGTGTCTTTATCACATGCAGTTGAGAAACAGTGTTTGTAATGATGATCAGGCTAAGATTGGTAAGTAGGGTCATGTCTTTGGATGGGTGAGCAAATGCTGTTGGAAACCTGACTTTCAGATTTCTACAATCGCGGAGAGTGAGGACTCCCAGGAATCAGTAGACAGCGTCACGGACTCCCAGAAGCGCAGAGAGATCTTGTCCAGGCGCCCCTCCTACAGGTGCTTCCCCTCTGCTTCTCTTGCCCATGTTGTGATACCATAACTAGTGTTTGAATTTGTAGCCTTTTACCTGTTTTTTAAATAACTGCTGAACATGTTGCTATTGGAGAAGCAAGGCAGTGTGACAGTCATGCTCTCATCTCAAACCTGTCTTTATTGCTATCTACCCGAGTGCCGACGTTCTCTGGAGTTTCTGACAAAACGGACAAGTGTATAACATTAGGCCTGTGTTGGAGAATGTATTTGAAGTGCAGGGGACTTGCTGTGATAATTCACATCCTCACATTGATCCTTGGTTCCAACTCCGCAGGAAAATCCTCAATGACTTGTCATCAGATGCCCCAGGCGTCCCAAGGATAGAAGAGGAGAAATCGGAAGAGGACACTGCGCCTGCCATCACCACTGTAACCGTGCCAACGCCCATTTACCAGACCAGCAGCGGGCAGTATAGTACGTCATTCATCACATCTGTTCTGGCTGCTTCTCTATATAAGCAATATTGGCAGTAACGTATGAATGCATTTATAAGAAGATGAAGAATGTAATTTTTCTATCATGTGTAATTGGAGAGGAATAAGTCAGCACAGTTTATCTCAGTTCAGCCCAAGATAACGTCCAAGGGTTATATGGTTCCCATCTTTGTCTCTGTCACAATCGTCACTTCCTGTCGTTTTAGTTGCCATAACCCAGGGGGGGGCAATCCAGCTGGCCAACAACGGCACAGACGGTGTACAGGGGCTTCAGACCCTGACTATGACCAACGCAGCGGCCGCTCAGCCGGGCACTACCATCCTACAGTATGCACAGACCACCGACGGCCAGCAGATCCTGGTACCTAGCAACCAAGTGGTGGTACAAGGTAAAGAAAACGCAGACCAACGCACAAGAGTATAGCGCAGAGAACTCAGACCAACACACAAGAGTATAGAACAGAGAACGCAGACCAACACATAAGAGTATAGAACAGACAGGTGTAAAATGTTATTTAGGCAGGTTTGATATATTGACTTAACAGTGAAAACTGTTTTATAACATGGGAATATTTTGCGTAGTAAAAGCTAAATAAAAACATTATGAAGTACTATAAATTCTTAAAATGACTGCAGTAAATCTGACTTGTATCCACTATCCCCACCCGACCATTACAGCTGCCTCTGGGGATGTACAGGCTTATCAGATCCGCACTGCTCCAACCAGTACCATTGCTCCTGGCGTGGTTATGGCCTCCTCCCCTGCTCTACCCACCCAAGGGGGGGCTGAGGAGGCCACACGCAAGAGGGAGGTCCGACTTATGAAGAACAGGTACATGTGGAAACGTGAGGCCTCTACTTGAGTCACCTGAAAAACACACTGCTAGGGTGCACAGATGTATGGTTAGCACTGCACATTGTTATGTATCATTACGCTGCCAGTTAGCATAATATAGTAAAATACTGTCTCCATTACAGTATTTTAAGAGGCCTAGCCAAAACCGATTTGCATTTTTCTTTGCCAAGCATTTACAAGTATTAAACTGAATTTAAGAATGACTAACTATGCTTAAACTGTATGTGGTTTGATACTCTGCAGCTTAGTTTTACAGTCCTGTATATTTTTAGCTTGCTCGCAGTTTAATTGCAAAATGAAAAGAATTATTCAGTAACTCAGAAAACACATGAGTAAATGCAGGAATTGGTTTTGGTTTTGACTGTCATCTCATCTTCTCCCACAGGGAGGCGGCGCGCGAATGTCGTAGAAAGAAGAAGGAGTATGTCAAGTGTCTGGAGAACCGGGTGGCTGTTTTGGAAAACCAGAACAAAACCCTCATTGAAGAACTGAAAGCACTTAAAGACCTGTACTGCCATAAATCTGAATAGAACTAACCCTCCCCAGTTTGCTGCCCCCCTGCCCAGCTGGCTTCTGCCTATTTGTACAGAGACTCTGCCTAGTGGTAACCATCCTGGCATGGATACACATTTTGTAGATGTTTTTTAAAGTTACGAACTGCCTAAGAGAAAAGAAATTGAAAAACCCCTTTAAATACAAGGTCTAAGTTCCTCTCTTTTCTAGTGGATCATGACCTTCAATAAGTAAGAAACTTTGAATCGTGAGCATCCAGCTCAGTTTTCTTATTCTTTGCCTCCTGGGGGTCACTGGCAAGGGTCCTCATAGAGATCCTGGGGGCAGGTACGTTTGGGTGCTTCAGAGGAAGTTCTTTTATTACCACTGGGCCCCCAAGGAATGAAACACCATGTTGATGGGGGAACAGAAAGCCATTGGCTAATAAGCCATAAACCCTCCACTCCTGTTGCTGACTTGTCACCTGTACCAGTGGTCCACCCACCAACGCAGAAGAACATGTGACGCTTTCTCTCCATGGTGGATGGAGGGCCTCTCCTGTGGCCGTGACCTTAGCATATAGCCTGATCTGCTCTGCATAGAACCCTTCTTCAAAACAGTTTGCCACAGGGTTGGGAGTGGGATTGTTAGAACGGCTGTGTGCGACACGTGTAGTTTGTGCAGAAGTTTCTATAATGCTTGTGTTACTAACAAGTTTCACAGATCTAAGGAACGATGGGGGAAGTACAGTTTCTTACAATGAAATTTTCGGTTTGTACCCTCAACCCCTTGAGCATTTCAGTATTTTGCTTTTGTTAACTGTAAACAGTTGCTGATTATATTTCCTTGGAGAAGTGTATTTCCTTCTAAGTGTATTTTAGGAATAATTTTAGGTTTAGGTTCAAACTGCAGCTCAGTGCAAACATAAGACATGGGTATGAAAATAGGTACTATGTGTATTAAGATTGGTTCAGATGGCAGCTTGTCCTCACTAAGTAATCTTCCTATGCTGGCGTCCAGTCAGTGAGTGGGTGACGTAGACAAACGGAACAGCCACGTGTCTGGATTTAACAAGCTTTTCACAGAAGTGGAGGTCAAACTCAATAATATCTATCAGGTGACACAACTCACCCTGCAAAAGAACTTTGCTCTATTTTCAGAGTCACTTATGATACTTCACATGAATACTTTGAAACATATGGGTGACATCTTTAAAATTGTTTCTCAAAAATACAGAGTAGAGGAATAATACTTTTTCAGTTGGTTGCTGGAATAAGAAATGCCATATTGTATTATTGTTTTGTCATAAAGTGGAGCCAGTGGTCATATTGATTGTGCTACATAATATACTTTATTTTTTATAACCATTTGGTATTTTTCATTCATTGTCACAACCAATATGGAATTCATTTATTTGTATTAAATATATAAATAAAACGCCTACTGGGACAATTTATCCAGCTACAAATTCTTGGCAGCTAATTGACAAAAACGCCTTTGATGAAACAGTGTTTTTGATGGTCTGTTATATTGTGCATATGATGCTGTGCTTATACTATAACAGCATTAGTCATCGGCTTGCCTTTTTTATACTTGTATCTGATACATAATGCATCATATGAAACAGCACACGGAAAGGGAGGTGTACAGCTTGTTTTCTTAACTGAATACTCACTCCTCTCAATTCTATTAGACATTTCATTCCCAATTTTGTACCAGCCACCATAAAACAAGCATTATGGAATTACTTTATTTTGCTGAAGTATGTATGTATGTTAAACCTGCTCTTGTTTTGGCTGTATTGGAAATATACTAAATCATACTGTTTGCTGTGTGAATTTTATTCATGAAATGTACTCCGGGATTATTAAATTGTGCTTGAACAACAAATCCTTTTTTTAATCTAACTACCAATTAAGCATGTTGCACATGAATAAAGTTTAGCCTCTTCTCCTGCGTAGGGTTACAAGTAATATTTATACTGTCCTGCTTGTCAAAAGTCTTATTAAATGTACATTCATAAGAAAATAGTGTGGATGTGAAGTCATAACTCCTGGAAAACAACTTTAAGGGAACCTTAGTTTAAGGCATAAGTAATTTTTAATTGAAAAAAAGTTTGCTGAACCAGTTTTGCTAAGCATTTATGGAAAATGCAAAGACACTCATTTTTAAATATAAATATTAAAAAACTCAACTTGTAAGACAAGAAAAAGCACAAGATATTTAATATCTGAACAGTCTTGTTGCAGTATGAAAATGCAGCATGCATGTTCTTATGATTGGAACATACCCTGAGCAATCATCTGCAGTTACCAACCCCTGCTGGAATACCCTAATCTATGTTAATCAGTACTGTCACTCACTCCTATGCAGAACAACTGGTTATTGATTTTATATTCTTAATGGTGGTCAGAACCACAAAACCAAGGTCTCTACACAGACCATTTGAGAAAAGAGATTAAAAGTGGAGGTAGGTTACAGCTTTTATATGTCCAACTGGGACTATAGTACCCCCACTCTTCATTTATTTGTACATAACCAAATTTTCCATTTACAATTCTTTGCATCACAAACTGTACATAATCTTACCACTTTTCTTCACTGACAGCAGTATACTAATTTTCCATGAACACATATTCCTGCTTTTTATACCATATATATCGTGCTGTAACATATACATATACTGCTACATTGAAATTGCTTTGAAAGTGGCTTCTGTGTGAATTTCTCTCTTCAAACTTACACTGACTGTCTCTGTCATAACTCATATTTGGTCTTCACAGCTTTGTAGATGTGTATATCTTTTTGAACATCATAGTGAACCTCTTGGACTATGAAGCGTGTGCGCAGCATATCCAAAAATTTCTGGTCACGCTCATAACGGATCCTACAAGCCAGCAGTACCAGAGTTCTGTCTGAGCTCAGGTACTCTAGAGTCTGCAGCAGGGCAGAGAAGGTCTCTTCCAGGTATACAATGTCAGCTCCAAGGATAATGTCATATCCTCCCTTCTGATACAGTTCTAAGTTCTTTCCCCAAGTTAGTTCTTTTACCAGTGCTGCTCCACGTTGCTCTGGAGGTATATTGTCATTCACGTTGGCGCACAGAAAATCAATGGCTGGCGCTCGGTCAGTGATTGTCACCTCAGCACCTGATGAGATCAATCAAGTTATAAAATTCATAAAATGCGGCACAGAGACTGACTGGTAACAGAAATTCACATAGCATAATGTCTCCATTGTTCATTCTTACCAAGAAGCGCGGCCACAATTCCCACAAGCCCTGTGCCTGCCCCGAGCTCGATGGCAACTTTGCCCCAAAGCTCAATATGTCCCAGCTCCAAGTACATACACAGCACTACAGCCTTAAATGAGAAAAGAAAAAACATATTGCTACTGTAATGCAATGAACATAAGTAAGGTTACAGCAACCTGCAAAATCAATCAAATGTTTCATACAGTAAACCGCCAAGTGCACTGACTGGCAAATAACAAAACTAAATATTAATAAGGCCAAAACCAACCGCATCCCACACCACTGCGGCCACCCCAAGTCGGTTCCAGTCCTGAGATAGGCGCAGACGACGATTGGCAAAGTGAAATTCAGCCGAGACGTCATGCAGTTTGGAGAGTGCTGGCATAGAATTCCTTTCATATGGGACGAGAGCCATCGCAGCCCTTTGGAAATTACTTCTTTGCTGGAAGGAGAAGCACCTTGTTATTTAATGTATGGAATATTCCAATGCGATTAATGATAACGAAATCAAATATACAGTCGTACATAATAATTACAACTGTAGTATACAAATCCCATCATTTTTTAAAATACATTTGAATATACTAAACAGGGATCTTGATGGATGGATACATGCATGTCAACCGTTTCTTTTTATATCATATCCATACCTCCCGTTGGAAAATTTGGGTCGTTCCCCGTGCATGCAGAAAATATAATTAAGATTATTTCGATATATGTATCCCAGTACAGAAGAGCGGTAGTAAGATGGAAGGATAAAATCAGTTTTAAATCACGAACGAAAATGAGCTTGACTTGGTGTCCCAAAATGCATGGTGCCAGTGCACGGTGGTCGCAAGCATTCTATTTAGGCTACAGCATAGTTTTTGGTCTCGTTGCCTTTAAAAAGCGCTGTGTCTTAATCATAAAGCACGCGAGAAGTATATGTGTAGTTAAGTGGTTTAATTGATAACATTTTCAAAGTACTTTCACTCCAGTTACAATACTTTTGGCAGTAACCAACGTACCAAAACTTTACCTGGTCCTTTGGCGTTGTTTGAAACCTCGCGATGAAAACCACGAGCCCGTCCGAGACTTTCAAATATGCGTCGAAAAATGGATGTAAATGAGAAATAGATGTCTTACGTACATATTTAATATGTAGAAACAACAACGAGCATCTAGATGTTTTTCACAAGACATTAATTATACAATTTTATAATACTTAACTTTTTATTTATTAATACCGAAGAAATTTTTATGGGTTACAATTGTTAGTTGTATTTTTGAGAATAATATTCCGATTTCACCTTAACTTAATAACTACATAAGGAAGGAAATTGTTTTAGTTCCATTGCGCTTTTCATATTGAAACTTCTGTTATATGCACTTTTCTTCAGTGTAAAATGACAATTCGATGATTTTCACTACAAAATGAGTAGCACCGTTTCCGCCATGCTTTTCATTCACCCAGCAAGGAAATCGCGATGTACTACCAGAGGTCATACAAAATGATTGGCATTCGGGATTCTGCAGTTAGAAAATGGCGTTCATGGATTTTCAATTTCGAGACCAATGAAATTCCCTAAACGTGTAGGTAGGCGGGAACTTTTGAAACGTATGAAACGTTTAACCAATCGGATACGACCGGCCGCTTTGTTTTGATTATATGTCCAATGATCGCTGATGCGATTTCTCATGGGTGGTACCTTGCTTGCATGCCAGGTAGCGGCGAGAGGAACAGATGGCGGAGGTGGCGGGGAGGAGATCGCTGAATTGGCCAACGGGGAGGAGGGGATAGCGGAATATCTTCAGTATCAGGGCTAGGAACCAAAGCTGAATCTCGGAAAGGCCCACGCCGAACAGGCAATTAACTCTTACATAGTTTAATCGAAACAAAAAATGAGCGGCTAAGCAGGCTATGTGATTTAGGCCCAAAGCCTGGGCAAAGAGTTGGTATATAATCCTGGATATCAAAGGGAGAGAAAGATGATCTACCTCGGAAAATAAGCATTAAAGACTTTAATCAGGAAACTAAAGTTGGAGCTGCATTTTGAGAACCTTCTCATACTGTTGGTGGCGTTTGACATAAGGGTAGTCTCAAGCGGATACTGATGTTGGGTTAGCTAGCTTACTGAGTTAAGGGACCAGTGGACTAGCTACATCAGTACATGCACCTTTTATTCGTCATTTTTTTGTGGTTAGCTACTGATGTTTCGCTTAGCTAGACATGGGTGAATTTCCGAATGTTTTGAAGTTTTTGAGCTGCTTTTAAATCGGTCTGGACTGTCCGTCGCTCCTTTCTCATGCTTTAGCCAAGTGGGAGCACACCCTAGGCGAGCATTGATTTAGCGAGTAGCCATCTCCTTGCAGCTGTCAGATGAGCTACTGTGTATTTCTAGTGCAGCGCCCATATCCTGCGCTTTTCCCAGTGTAGCCGAGCACGATCCTGATAGACGACGTGCAACTTTTTATTAATGCAACTTATTTGTAAAAACGTCCAGGGTCGATGGTATAAGTATTCTCCATCTGTTGAACCCTACATGTTTCCGTTAAATTGACGATTTGAAGACGGGTCGTCTTCATCCTTATACTTTATGTTTTAGAGAAAGTAAATCCGTAATCCCTGTCTAGTGTTCGGAGGGCCTTGACACGGTCGCGCGGCGTGTATTTGCTAGTTAACGTCGCCTTTAATCGGAGATGGGGAACACACTATCGTGCTGCGTGTCTCCTGGCGGGAGTCCGAAGATCTCCAGGCAACAGGAGCGCCTGGAGGACTACCAGACCAACACGGACCTGAGCGAGGACACGACCGGGCCCTACCTGCAGCACATCAGCGACAGAGAGGTGCCGGACGGTACGTGTCCTCTTTCTGACAGTGGCCGTTCTTCGTCTTTTTTTATAAGGGTTACCTGAAAAAGACTTACGTTTTGCATTTACAGCTACCTATGAAACTGTTACTCAAGTTAAAAGGTAAAATGTCACCATCTCTAATGTCCACCTCACAGTGCTCTTATCCTTAATGAGAGCAAGTCAGAGACGTTTTTTCTTCTTCACAGAAGATGGGTCTAATGGGACATTCTGGCTTGTTGCTCTTGCTTTGCTTTAGATGTTTTTATTACTGTCACTTTCTGATGGCATCTTCTCTTCAGAGCCAACTGGCCTAAACAGCTTTCTGTTCATGCGTCTTTATGAATCCTAGGATAACCTGTGTGCTACTAGTCAGGAGAAGTTGCCAGTTTGCTTGGGGAATGACAGAGGAATCTGAGTTATCCTTGGCATTTCCAAGGGTCCCGTCTGCAGACCTACCCCCACGACCCCCCCCCCCAGCCAGAAATGCACACAAGCCCACATACATAGAGACAGTGTCAGTAATTTAACCTGTATGCTGAAATCTGAAAGTAGTTACTATTGAAACTGAAATGAGGCAGACAAACGCTAAAAAACATTTATAGTCAGGCATACAAATCTGTCCAGATACAGATCACAGTGAGATTTAATAAGAAATTCTTTAGCTCCATATATTAGCCTACCAAGGCTTCCATGGCAAAGTGTTCTGCATGCATACAAAAGATCTTACTTTCAGTTGACACTGGTAAGAAATGCTCATTGAGCATTCAGATAAACTTGTGGATGTGGCCTATGTTCACCTCCACGTACACACATGCATACACCATTTTAAGTCCTTGTTCTCAGCTCCTGTGAAACAGGCGGTGTTGAGTTTGAGGAAGTAGCCAGACGCCTAGAATAAAGCTGGGTTAACTTCTTTATTGAGCAGTGGAATGTCCAAGCGCCGTTTGAAATGACTGTTCTGTCCCTAAAACACCTGATTTATTGCCTGTTGAGTCAAGGAAGCACTAAAATCCTATCTAGTATTTTTAGTGCCTGATAGGATGATTTATTTTGGGTTTAAGCATCTGTAAGGGTGCCGATGTTGGAACCGGAAAGTAATTCAAACTGTTAATCTAGAACTGATAGAAATTCACGTAATAGACTAAGATTCTGCCCTGATACCGGGTTTCTGTTTTGTAACTTGCCTTGTAGTTGTGTATATAGTAGCATTTTTAAAACTGACAGTAGTTGTAATTGGTCTGTATTAACTCTGTCTCCACTCTCCACATACTTTAAGGTGTATGAAGAACCTTGTTTTGCATCATGAACCTTAGAGGCCTTGGTTACAAGAGGCAGTCAAGATATGAGTATGGGTAACATGTGGTCAGGGACTTGGATTTGTCCACTGGACATCCTCTCAACAGACCAGCACATGCATCTAGGCTAATTAAACGGCAATGCCTCTCATCGACTGGTAGTATTTCCATAGATTTTATGTATTGTATGCAATACTATTCATTTCAGTCTTAATGTGTTTTTTTTTTTTAAAAAAAAAAAAAAAAAAACTGCAAATCTAGTTCCAAGTTTGTTTGCCTGACATTGAGTTCAGTATTAGATGATACTGTGGCTCAGGGTTGGTCCTTAGGCCTTAGGTAGTGGGACGGGATAAACCCTGCCTCTCTTCTGCATGTGTGCACTTTGCATCCTCTCTTGGTTTTCTCTGGGTAATCCTGCTTCTCTCAGACCAAACACATGCAAACACTGGTAATTGGCTTCTATATATTGCCCATTTTGTGTGTATGTGTGTGTGTGTGTGTGTGTGTGTAACAGTGGATTAGCATCCCAACTAGGGTATGCCCCTACCTTGTGCCCTTTGCTGACTGGGGTAGGCTCCAGGCCCCTGCTGTGACCCTGGCCAGGATTAGAAGGTGGATGCATTAATATTACAGTAACTGTAGCACACTTATACTATTGCCATAATATTTCCCAGACCCTGTTCTTCAGTACATATTGATAGGTGATGCAGTAGTTAAAGTGTAATCCTCATAACTCATAAGACAAATGCATATTAACACTCAGTGGCCTGTATCTGAGGGTGGGTAGGCGCATATCTGGGTGCTGCATGCTGGTGATCTGTAGCACTCAGAGCATCCTGCTGCCAGGCCCCCTACCACTGGCATTATCTCTGCTTGTCTTCAAACCACAGCAGTAAATAGAAATTCCCAGCATGGGCAGAAGCGATTGGAATGCTGGATGGGGATGATTGACAGTGCCTGATGGGAGGAGCCTTGGTGGCTCGTGTGAGGAGGTGGCCATTGGTGTGACGGAGGAGCGGGGCCAGCCTGTCCTGGGTGGATGGCTTGTTCGCTGGGAGGCTGACACACTCCCTATTCTTGTGCCGAGCTCTTACCAGCCTTCCCCAGAAGGCGTGCCAGTGCGTGGCACGCAGCCGTGGGGGCAAAGGGCCTCCATGTTTTGTGCCAGCTACCAACAAAGAGCTGATTGTCCTGGTTTTCCTGCCCCAGTGTGAATGAATTAGGGGGCAGACTACACCCGGATCTTAGTGTCCCATAGCAGGGGGTGCCCAGGATCACACTCACTCCTCAGCACCCATTATTATGCCTTGGAAAAGAAGCTAGACTGCTATCTGTCCTAATAGTTTTAGGTAACTAGTTAAAAATTAGAATATATATGTGTGTTTTCCAGTCTACCTGAACCCTATATTTTTGTATTATACTACATTACACACAGACACACACACACTTGTATATATTA
>JABFEA020000001.1:33572446-33591604 GCA_019775915.2 Cyphomyrus plagiostoma
GGGTTTCCTCCGGGTACTCCGGTTTCCCCCCACAGTCCAAAAACATGCCGAGGCTGATTGGAGTTGCCAAATTGCCCGTGTGGATGACTGGTGTGTGAGTGTGCCCTGCGATGGGCTGGCCCCCCGTCCAGCGTTGTTCCCTGCCTAGTGCCCATTGCTTCTGGGATAGGCTCCGGACCCCCCGCGACCCAGTAGGATAAATGGTATGGAAGATGGATGGATGAATAGTACTAGATTTATAAGGTTTTCACCAAGTGCAGAATTTTCGTATATATTTACCCTCTTTGTGATATTGCTATTTAAAAAATGTTATGTTATTATAACAAGACCCTGTACTGGATAAGTGGTTAGAGTAGGGTCTCCAAGGGCACCTGGACGGTAGCTCTCCAGGACCAGAGTTGGAGATCCCTGGGTTAGAGGATGCATTGATAGATTTGTATTAATTTTATAAGATGGGCTGTTTTCATTGTTTAAAATCTTTTGTTAGTCGTGCACACGGTGATTGCATTTCCCAGAAGCAGCGGTGGGGTGATTTAGTTACGGGGCCTAAACTTGGATGATAAACGCAAACTACTCCCTCTGAGCCTTTGTTCCGTTTATGATGTTGTGTCGTGCGTTTCAGTACCTGTTTATTGTGAATAGAGTGCACCAATATTATTCAATTACTGAAGTATACTGCTGTGATTATGCCAAATTCACTGATGCACTAGCAAAGTAATACTTTGGAAAACCCTGTGAAAATCAGGCTGATGGTGGACCTGAAAATATGGGCCTCAGCTCAGGAAGCCGAAGCACAGCGGCCTCTGACTCCAGCGTGAGCTCTGGTGGCCGTCGAGCCACAAAAAGGGTCACTTTGGCTACTGGAGTGCTGGGAAAGCTATGAAGTGGGAACCTGTGGCTTCTATCAACTTATAGCTGGTGTTGCAGGCAGGTCTCTCATCACCACAATACTCCACTGATTTTCAATCAGTGACAATGACCTCATATCTTTTACTATCCACTAAATGTATGCTGTGGTGCAAAGGAGCGGCATGGAGGCTAAAACTCTCCACCCATGGGGGCAGCTCTCATGTTCTCCCCGTGTTGTGTAGGATTCCTCCAGCTGCCCCAGCACTGCAAAGCCATGCAGTCAGGCTAACTGCACACCACATCAGTACTTGTCCTCAGGGACCCCCAGAGAGTCCACATTATCCAGGTTGGGAGACGCTGCCCCCTACTGACCATAGTGTTTGCATGAAGGTGCCCTGTGAAAGACTGGCATCCCACGCAGAGTTTACCCGCAGCCTCGCACTGTGTGCCACCTGGGTTAGACTCCAGGCCACTACACCACCGCCCAGCACTGGACGTTGTTAGAATAGTCCACTGGAAAGAAAGGCTTGCAATTTATATGGGTTTATGAACTATAATCTGTATTAATGGCAGCTATATTCTGTAATAGCTCAAAGTATACTTCTGCACACATACAGTACAGTACAGAGGATGATAAAATGCAGTGTTTCCCCGTAGAAGGATAGAGAAACACCACTAATGTGTATAAAACATGTGATCTGCTTGACATACACATTACGACAACAGGAACTATGAATTTTTTCCCCCCAGTCTAAGTTAAATAAGTGTTCAAGAAACCCTCTAATGGATGGAGCCCTCTAAGAGTATAAAACTAGTTTGTAGTGGTTATAATTGCTTCCATGCAATCAGAAAAGTTGATCGGGGTCATGCAAGATTTGCAATTTTTTTTCTTTTATTTACAGCTAAGTGTTACCATACGATTCATCAAATTTTTTAGTCTGAAAAAAAAGAAGCCATATGCAATATAATACCATGGCTGAGGTGTTTAATGGAATGTTGGAATATAATCGCATGTTACAACTTAACACACAGTAAATGTGAAGCTTACTGTACATGCTAAAAGCAATGTGGCTGTGAGGATATTAGATAACAGCTGGAGAGCAACAGTGACACGACAATACAAACACTGCAAAATCGGTGGTTAGTGAGAGCAAAGCTGGACAAAATCACTCAATATTTGATTCACAGACTGCACCACATTTTATTCTCTAACAAAATCAGAAGTGTTAATAAAACAGTAATTTTGGCAAATGTTTAGATGTATCATAAATATCTAAAATCCTTAACATCTCAGCATGTGAATGACATTCTCAAAAATCAGCTTACAAGGATGCAGTCTGGAGTATTTACAGCAGTTCCTCAGAAATATGTGGAAGGGAAAATATCACATTCTTTCAGGCAATGAAATGCTCACAAGAAGGATTACAACCTATTAACAATGATTAATATTGTTGTACTGAGGGCCAAAAAAAAAAATTACACACCAAACAAACATTTTACAGGATCTCACTAAGACAGGCTGGACAGAGATTTATACCACTGGGGGGTTTCAATTTTTTCGTGGCTCCAGCTAACTCTGCTGCAATCAAATTGATTTGATGTTTCTCTGCCATGTGAAAAGCCATTACTAACATATTCACAGTGCCCAGTGTCATGGCAGAACTGGCCGTCTACAGTTTGGGGAGACTGTGAAGCACCTTGAAATCCTTTGTTGCATAGTTGGACTCTGCCCCAAGTCAAGTTTGTTGTTGGTTTCAAAGTCTCTTCAATATTTTACTATACAATAAAATCCAGTAAAACTATCCAAGGTGCACTAGTAAACTAGTCTAAAACCAGTAAGCAGACCAGTTTATTGAACAGGTACTACATTTACTAAAGCTATACACACAGTGTAAGAGTCAAGTACCATAAAACTTGAAAAAAGCATGGTTGTGCAACAATGCACTCTGATCAGATATTTTGATTTTGTACACCCTTTAAAATCTTCCACATAGCTACACGATTATAATAAAACGGCAAATACGACTGGGATAGGGTTGTAATGAGCATGACGCACCACTAGAGGGAAGCACTCTCATTCCCGGACAAGAGAAAAAAAAAAAAAAAACACAACCAAAAGAACTGACAAAGCTGCTGAACACTGATGTACATCTGCACTAACCAGGAAATTTCAGTAACCTAAAAGGAGCTTAGGGCAACTTCTCCATAATTGTAATAAAAAAAACAATGTGTTTTTTCCCTTATTGATTTTGTCAATCATAAAAAAAATGTGAATGTCAATGTGCCATAAAGACTTTTTCTCTACATGAAGAACTGCTCCACACTTACAAATATTATGCTTCTTCTGGGGATGAATGTACAAATGGCCAATGAGACATTGGGCCTGTTCACCTGTATTTGCCAACTCCAGTTTGAACAGAAAGTGGCCACTAAACGGTAGCATTTAGTAGATGAACATCTCCCCTGCACATGTTACCCAAATAACAGCTGTGGTGTCTGAGCTGTGCAGTGTCTCACACTAAGAGGCAGGCATTTTGAGTTGATGCATCCCTATTACCTGTAATGTGCCCGACCATCAAATTCATACTGGAACTCCATTATGATGCGATGCACTATACCCCAGGAAATTAAGAGTGAAATTATCCTGCAGACAAGCATTCACACACACACACACACACACACACACACACACACAATACCAGACAAATATTCAAAAAGGCAAGCACAAGGACAAAAGGATATAACTAAATGGGAACTATACACAAGACCAAGTTCACGCCCCCCAAAGATAAGTTTTAGCATCTTGAGAAGCATGAAACTGAACACGGAGTAAAAGGACCCAAGAGAGAATCAGCCCAGCACATCACAAGCAGGACAGTCAGCTGCCCCCGTCAATTACATGACTTCCTATATCCAGAGTACAGTGATCTCTGATCATAAAGAAAAAATATTTATAAATAAATAAGTCCATTATGATGGATTTTTCCTCCCCACTGTTTTATGATTATATTTATTCTCCAATCTGTTGTCACTGAGGCATTCGCTTCTGAAGGACTTCCTCTGCATTTGGCACACGGTCGCTCCTAATTCTAAAGTCTAATTTTAATTAAGTAGTACAGCAAAGCAGCAAATTCAGATCACACAGCAATACAAACACTTAGCCATATTTGCATTTCAGTAACCAAAACAGTATCTCTCTCTTTTCCCCCCCTTCAGTTTATTTCCTCAGTCCGTGTTCATTCTGGCACTTTTGTGTCCGTAACCCTAGTTAGACGCTGGGCTAAAGTTAACGGATAAATGTGGTATTTACAACACAGGAAATAAATTATTCTTTTCACCTCTCCACACTTTTTTTTTTTTTTTTTTTTTTAAGTCAAAAAGAGGGACGTCCATGGGGATCAGCAACGTCTGCAGTCCAGGACCATCTGCCGGGGGGAGAGCCCAGGTCAGACGTGGGACAGAGGCGCTGGCTTGTGATAGGCCCCCAGTCCGGCACGGGCGCTCAGCGCTTCGCTGTACATGGAGGCGCCAGTGGTTTTACGGCTACGGCGGAGGTGGCAGTGAGCGGTGAACTTGCGCCAAGACTCCAGCGTCTTCCCGGACCAGATCCACACCCCAGATGTGATGCCCACCGCCAGGCACATCAAGTACTTCAGCATGAAGACGGCGTAATCGGGGCGCTGGCGCTGGCGCTCGGCGGGGCAGGAGCAGCCCAGTGCCCTCTCCCAGGCAGGCCGGTAATGCTGCTCATACAGCAGGCAGGCCACCAGGATGCCCGCGGGCACCGTGTAGAGCACCGTGAACAAGCCGATGCGGATCATCAGCTTCTCCAGCTTGTCCGTCTTGGTGCCCCCCTGCTTGATGACGCTGCGGATGCGGAAGAGGGACACAAAGCCTGCAAGCAGGAAGAGCGAGCCAGTGAAGAGGTACACCACCAGGGGCGCCAGTACAAATCCTCTGAGGTTATCCAGATTTTGGTTGCCCACATAACAGATGCCAGCCACGGGATCGCCGTCCACGGAGCTGAGGGCCAGCACGGCGATGGACTTCACGCTGGGCACCAGCCAGGCAGCCAGGTGGAAGTACTGCGAGTAGCCGGCAATGGCCTCGTTGCCCCATTTCATGCCAGCTGCCAGAAACCAGGTGAAGGAGAGGACCACCCACCAGATAGAGCTGGCCATGCCAAAGAAGTAGACGAGCAGGAAGACGAGCGTGCAGAGCGGCGGGCCGGTGGTGTCGTAGAGGATGTGCTGGTGCTCAGGGCCGCAGGCCACGCGCTCGTGACCGGCCACCAGACGCACGATGTAGCCCAGAGACACGAAGAGGTAGCAGGCGGCCAGGAAGACGATGGGCCGCTCGGGGTACTTGAAGCGCTCCATGTCGATGAGGAAGGTAGCCACCGTGGTGAGGGTGGAGATGAAGCAGAGGACGGACCACAGGCCGATCCACAAGGTGGTGAAGGCACGCTCGTCCTGGGAGAAGTAGGGCTGGTGGCAGGGCAGCGCACAGTTGGCCAGGGGCCCGGTCCGCACGCGGTTGTACAGCAGACGGGCCCCGGGTCTGATTGGCACCAGCGGCTCCCGGCAGCGGCACTCGCGGTCACACTCCTGTGTTGCCGGGGGCCTGCGGCGTGGAAGCCCCTTGGGGGTGGGCTTCTGGAAAAGCGGGGAGAGGGTGGTGCTCTCGCTGCTGTTCTGGTCCATGCAGAGTCTCTCGGTGTCGCCCAGTAAAGGCAGCTGTTCGCAGTTCATTCGCTCTGGCCACTCGAAGCCGTACTGGCTCATGAGCGGCGAGCAGCCCCGTTTGGCCCGCTCGCACACTGAGCGACAGGGGGGCAGGGGCTTCTTGTAGTCAGGCAGGCAGATGGGGGTGTACATGCTGCAGAGGAAGAAGAGCATGTCCGGGGAGCAGCGGATTCGCACCAGCGGCCAGAACTGGTGCACCTCCAGGCCCACCTCCTCCTGCGTGTCGTGGTTAAACTGATTCGGCATGTAGGTGAGGTTGTAGCCAATGCCCTTGCACATGGGCACGGTGATCGGCTCGCACACGATGTCCTTGGAGGCGGCAAGCGCCTGCCAGGGGACCTGAGCGAAGAGCAGTAGGAGCAGCCAACTGAGGACGCAGCAGAGGGACGCCGCGGAGAGAAAGCAGGGCCGAGGCATCTTCTGACACAACGTAGGGTCAAATATCGATGAAAATGTAATCCAAATATTTATGTTGTTAATACAGGTATTCTTTCCAATTTTAGATGCTTTTGGGAATCATATTTTCCGAAGTAAAACCCTTACAGCTCCGGTGGCACGTCCAACCTTCTGTCTTATATGTGAAATAGATGCGGCTTCATGCCACACCGTTGGCACATTTTCCAGTTTGCCACCTTACATGATGCAGGGATAATCTGGAAAACGAATAAAATTACAAGATGCCAGTTTCCTTGAAACGGTAACATGCGCTTAAACCCATTTGTGCGATGAATCATATATATACACTGCAATTTTAATGCGGCAAAAACACACGCAAATTGGCTTCTTTCATCTGCAGCCGCGTTAATCATTCACTACGGTTTAAAACATTCAAGTTAAAAGTTTATTTCCTTATTGTGATTCAGTCATGGGCCAATACATTTAAGAATCCTTCTAACCTTTTGAAAGTAATTACTTCCATCGTTTTATTTCAGATGACAGGTGAAGTCGCCAGTATAATAACCAGTATAATTGTTACTGTTAAAACGTACCTCGAAAAATATCAATTTGATGTTAAACAAGGGTTTTGTAGTTAACATAACTTGAAATAAATCAGAATCGGCACTTACTTGATAACTCCGCGACTGAGCAAACGCTCCTCGCACTTTGCCTGGGTAAACGGACAAGTTTTCAGGTGTTTCAAAATATCCCCTCTTGCCAAAGTTTTATAATCCAGCCGTAATGACTTGGTACAGCTCCCGCTTGCCCTCCTCCAGCATCGTATTACTTGTGTTAAATTCTGGAGATTTTTTTCCCCACAGTTTATTAATTTATATCCACAGTACGGTTGTTTCCGCTAAACCGTACCGGTTTAACTTAAACCACGGGAACACCAGTAGGTCTGATCCTGGCTTCAGGCAAGTGAAATAAACCCCACCCGCCTACAAATTGACAGCACGCCTACTTCTCCCTAATCCCAGCCCCCTAAAGACCATTGACCGAAGCTCGTTAAAATAAAATGTCTCAGCGTAAACACACTCCTATGCCGCGCCCTCGTCGATGGTAGCCAGCTGCGAAACAGGTGTCTGCGGGAAGAGTGGGAAGCGGCTCCCCGGCGGAGTGAACCCCCACGGGTAAAAGGGAAAACTAAATACTTATTCCCCAAAACTGACGCGGTCCTGTAATATACATCTCATAAAAAAGAAACAATCTGTGGTTTAACAGAAAACCCGAAAATAACACCACGTGACGCTGGAAATTGCATGATGCAAGGATGCAAAGGAAAATTAGGAAGATTAATACAAGACACTGGAACATGCGTTGAGTTATATAAGAGTATGGCCATCCAGCTTCTGACTGCCATAAGAGCATGAGTTCAGACTGAAGATCCTATGGGAGATGTGCACTGAGAATTGGCAAATCCCGCAAAATACACAACACTACGTAAATACAAGGATAATGGTGGTAAGGCAGGCTTAATTCTCTTCCTGTAATACACCACTGCATTATGGGGAAGCGGCCATCAGAACTAGTTACCGTAGAGACACTATCAAAGCTAACACACATTTTGAAGGAGATAAGCATTTCATTTTGTGTGGGGTCCTGAAGTTCAAAGGTCATTTGTATGCTTACTAATGTGGTTCACAGCTGTATAATCAGTATGTTTAAGTCAAATAAACCCAAGTCCTTAAGTTCTCTATGTAAATGTTTAGATGGAAGCATAAAAAATAAGTTTATATCTTTATAATATATTTATGTATTGGGGTGGTGCAGTGGATATAACTGTGGTTTCACACCTCTGGAACCAAGGCTCCGTGTGTGTGGATGTTCTCCCTGTATCGTTGTGGGGTTTCCTCCCTCTCAAAATGTGCTGAGGCCAATTGGAGTTACCCAGTTGCCTTTGTGAGTGAATGGTGAGTGTGAACGGTGTGAGTGTGCCCTGCGATGGGTTGGTGCCCCATCCTGAGTTGTCCCCTGCCCTGCACCCATCGCCTCTGGGATAGGCTCTGTACCCCCTCTAACCCTGAATAGAATAAGGGGGTTCAGAAAGTGGATGGATTATGTATTAGTGATTAATATTTTTCATCCTACTCATACAAGAACAGACACATAAATTGTTACATATTCAATCATATTCCAGGAAAATCATATTCAATTTTTTTAATTATTATTTTGAGTTTATTTTTAATCCATATTACAAAACAAAGAAGGAAAAACTGTGGAAGAGCACCGTAATGTATAGTGCATACGAGTGTTTGTTGTTTTTTTTTTGCACATGACCTTTATTGATGGCTTTCAGGCAGTGGACATGATGGCACCATAAGTCATTGAGTGTCTCGTATGGTGTCCTTCAGTATCTGTGATTCTGACAGATATTCACTTGTTCCTTGCATTTGGCAGTTCCCTGTTTTATAAGAGACTCCCAGATGTACCAAGACATTTTGACCATCCGTGAATTATGCCTGGAATAATTTGCCTTTTACATAAGTGAGTCAGGACAAGGAGCTAGATAGTGCTACCTGAGGATTGACTGAAACATTCAGTATCACTCAGTTCATGTTCCTTGCTACAGCTGCAGGCTGCACTCTTCCTTATTTCACAGCAGCTCTGCACCCCTAAGAAACATGTGCAGGTCTGTAAAAGCTGTGATATCCTTCACTGTAAGGTGAGTTTCGCTCTCATTTTCCTGTGATTGCTTTAAGCTGACTTAGAAACCATAAAAGAAGTTAATAAGTCCAAAGTTCATTATAGGTGTGTGTGACTGTGTGATTTAACAGCTTGGTAAATGTTTCTATTGCCTGTTAACACCAAGATTACAGGGGCTAACTGCGGTGTAGAAGATAGATGGAAGCAAACAGAGAGAATCGCATTCCTATGAGGCCCAAAGGCATCTGAAAGGAAACTTTCTAGTTAATCAATCACAAACTCACACAAAGGGTCTTGGTAGATTTTTACCTCTCTGTTTAAATTACACAAAAATTCTTTTCCAATATATTAAAGATATTGCTTGTTTTTATTGGCTACTCTTCTACTCTTCTACTCTTGTTGCTGCAGTTTTTTTTTTATTTTCAACTACTATCTCAGGTGACTTTTTAGTTGTTAAACTACGATTGTCACAGCTAGGTAGTGAAGTTTTGGAATTCATAGGATACTTTGCAGTAATGTAAGAGCTCACCCAGAGATCAACTAAACATTAATCCCCCAAGGTGACACTTTCTGAATGGCAGTCTTCAGGTTTATACATACATACCCATGTTTTGCAAATGTGGTCACAAGTTAACCAAGGTATGTTTTCCTTCCTAATCTTTCCTTTTCTCTACCCTTCTGTTCATCTGTTTGTCGACCCTGAGTTTCAATTCCTTTACCTAGATGGGATATAACATCTCAATTGGTGAGAGGATGCAACATCACACTTTCAGTGCAATTCCGCCTGTAGGCACTGGGAAGATATTGAATACACTTGACTATCTCCTATTATTACCAAAACCAAAAAGCTAGTTACACAGTCACAACTAATTCCTTACTCAGTCACCTTTCCATGCCCATAGCTTCATGTACGATTGGCGTAAAACAAATTATCGCATCTCACAACCCTATGGACTAGGGGGTCTCACAGGGTGGAGGCATCTAAATGTAAACAAACACTTCCTGAGCCTATTATTACTGACCTCCCATCCCATCCCCGCCCCTACCCACCCCCACTCCTGCTTACTGCAGGAGTCACAGCACAGGCTGTACAATATTTCATATGCTATGTATGACTATGGGCAACCAAAAGAGGTCAACAAGGGAAATTAATAAATAGGTACTACACCTTTGAAGGAATCAACAATTTACATCAGTACTGAAAGATACAAAAACCCTTTTGATTTTTTTCTTCATAATGATGACAAAGACGTTTATTGTCAATGGTTTTCTGTTGCTTTTCCTGAAACACCGACTCCTAGCTAGACTTCATGAACGAAAACGGTTCCTTGTAAACTCGGTGATATAAAATAGGGCTACCAAAGTTTACTTGATAAATAGATTCCCGATTGTCATGAATGTTCTGCAGTGAATAGCTGTCTATAAGGCAGGGCCAGCAATGGCTATGCTCTACGTCTCCTAAATAGAAACACTCTCCACTCGAAGACTTACTGCTTAGCCAGATCTTGTGGGCATTCACGTTTGCCAGTCAAGAGAATGAGAATTATACATGAAGAAATGCATGCATGCACTTTTCTATGAGCCTTGAATTAAATGGAATGAAAAGGTAAGAGTTCAATAGAAATAAAAAGTAAGGAATAAAGAAGGGGCAGGACTCCTCCTCCCAGGAGCCACTTTGGTAGAACAACAAGCTTGTTGGCTGAAAGTACAGCTTGGTTCCACTGATGGCAGTGGTGGTGACTGCAGAGGGCTGTTGTAGGAATTCTCTAAGGCTGCTAAAGCCATATCACAAAGATAGGGAAAGATAAATGAAGTTTATCTGCATATGACTCATAGACTATTATGGTTAACATTGGGTGGAATTGAGATTGCATCTTCTGACTGATTACTAGTAAGAAGATGGCCCACACACTGAGAAAATGTCAGGAAAATATAGTAATTTCCAGACTAAAATATACAGCACTAATGGAAACTGAAGATCTTCTGGTAAATAGTTTAAGTGGTTTAAAAGACTCTCAATTACAGAAGAGCTAAATATTTTTGATTGTATAGAACAATGCGCATATATGCTATAATCACACCAAAATTCTAAGAATTTGTATTATTTATATATAAAAAAAACATATACAACATGACAAATGATTTTTTTACATTTTATTGATGACAACTACTTGAGAAGTGAACATTAACATTTACTAATCCTTGTGAAGGGTTACACAAGTAGACATGTGCGTAGACATTGGCCCTCACATAGATGCCACCACCAACCAAATGCAGGCTGATGCATATATGAGGAGTTTGTGTGGTGTTTTCTGCCTAAAAGACAGAGCTCCTAAATCAAAAGGCAACACTAACAAGATGTGTAGCTCATTAATATAAAGGAGGCTGAACATGCACTCTCCCACAAAGGCAGATTCCACCGCTGTCATCTTCCACCTCCTCGCTCTCTAACCACTTCACCCCCCCTTTTGTTCATCGTCTTTTTCTCTTTAAACCATCTTTTGTTTTCTTTTTCTGATGGCATTTCAGACCAAAGTTGTCAGGCTTCTAAATAGGTTCTGACTGGCCCGCGGGCCACTGGAGAAGCATAAAGGGGCTCGTTCCGCTCGCTACAGTTGAGCCATTGTGGTTGCTGACAATGCACTAATTGGCAACGACAATTAAGCATGGCGGCCACTCACATCCAATTTGCTGGCCGCTCAATACAAATCAGTGGCAAATGAGTTGGAGGACCCAGAGCATGTACATACACACAGAGGAAACTGGTAACATTCCTCCTTTTCTACACATTTTTTATCACGTGTGAAGCATGTTGGGCCGAGTGCCAAAGACTCCAAGGTCAGGATTTACAGCTTTGTCTATTATGTACGTACACACACATAAAAAGGAAATCGATAGAAAATGACATAGCCTGCTAGATTTCAACACAATAATCATTTAAAATCACTAACGACTTTGTGCTATTGTTTTATTGGATAATAATGATATTAAAAAAATGTTTATGCCTCAAAATATTATTCAATATTATTCATGATAATTTTATTTCTATTAAATAATCTGAAAGATTTGATTGACCAATAGTTTTCCGAATTATTCAGTTTCAGCTCCCAGGCTGTTTGAAATTTTAAATTAAACTGTTTCAGTGAATTAGTAATATTTATGCTGTTCCAGAACCACGGTCATTGGAAGAAGACAACTGTTATTTTTTGCTTCTCAAAATATAATTTGATTGAGGCATCCAGTTCTTCCACTTATACACATATAAGGTACAAGGAGTTAAAAATGTCTTTACCCTGAAATGTGTTTACATTTGACCTTACCACCAATTACTATAGTTGCACTGGGTCCAAAGGAATCTTTGTTGAATCCATCTAAGCACTCTTGGGTGAAAAAGCAATGAGATTTGAACTTTGGCCTGCCATACATTAAGACCTTAATGGAGTTTAGAATCAACAGAGGGACTTGACTGAGGACTAAAATCCCTAAGATAAACCTTTCAACATCTCAGTGCTTGTAGAATAAAGCAAAGGAGGCGTTCTGTCCTGACAGCTCTGCCCAGAGGCCTGTAGGCTCCTCTCTGTCAGGGTAGCAGAATGGGAAATAAAACGATATTAGTGCGGAGGAAGAGGAGTGCTCTTAAATTGTATGAAGGCAGCTCTTCTGCTCTTAAAATAATGAGAAATAGCCCTGCAAAGAAACCTCAGTATGCATTCCAGAGGAAAAAAAAGAGGCGACTTTGAGAGTCCAAATAAACAAAATAGAGCCGTTAAATGTGTTGCTGGTCCCGACTGAGACAGACAACCTCCTAGTTTGTCCAGAGACACAAGACATGCGGCTGAGTGTTCGGCACGATCGAGGAGTCAGACGGAACTTCACTGCCACTCAGTCTTACCTCTTTGCTGGGTGACTGTGTGCAGTAATGGTTATAGCACCGGACTTCATATCAGGAGACAAACTCCATGTACTTTGATATCATATTAACTGCATTAAGACATCAAGTCTAATAAAATGTTCTTATATTATGTGTCATGAACTAACTGAAAGCCCTATATATAGGCTGGTGTATAATATATAATGGGGAAGTCTTTAATTAATAGTATAAAAATATATTACAGATTTACTAACTTGGATTTGTTGAGTATTCAGTTAATATACTGAGGTCCAATGTCAAGACTTTGAAAAACTTGATATGACTTAAAATATGCAGCGCAGAGCTGAGTTTTGGGTGTAATTATCATTTGATGGATTTGTCAAAGTTTATAGACATGCATCTCTCAAATCTGGAGTTCACTTCCATACAGAACACTTTATACTGTCAGATGTTTTTTGGAGTGCAAAATAAACAATGACTTGTTTTGAATGTTTTTGCTTCAAAAGTAGGGCACTTTGCATGTTAAATTTATCTAAATCATATCCAATCAGAGCTAAATCTAATCATATTTTATTTGAGTTGAATCATATCAAGTAATCACGCATATCTTACTGTGGACTGCATATCGTGTTATCTGAGAGGGACAGATACACACCCTTAATATCAGAATATTGCAAACCAAGTGTGATAAATAATTTGCTTTATTGGCATCATTGGTAGAAAAAGGAACAGGATTTGACACACAGTCTCAGTACTTGCATAAGAGATCAGCCGCAATACGGAGTAACAGACACACAGAGCAGTTCACAGACACATGGAAAGCAGAGCCAGGGTATAGAGGCATCAAAAACAAATACAATACATATTTAATAAATAATAAATAACCTGATATGTATGGGTTTGTATGTAACATGAAAATGTCAGAGCAACACTGTATTTCAAGTCACTAAGGGTTCTTGCTTCCCTTTTAATAATTAAAAAAAATTATAAAACACTTAGTTTGGTGCTCAAAACAAAAACTTACCCTATGCAATTTGAGTTCAACTGTCTGGCATTGTCTGGCAATTGATATAGTCCTCCACAGAGTGCTGAGGATCCCTGAATTTGAAAAAGACTTTATGTATATAACACTATATTCAAGTTTACTGACAGTTAAGTAACAGTTAGAAGCCTGGCAAGACTCCTGTAGGATTTAGTGCACTGAAACATTTACTTCCCTGATCAACTGAAAAGCTGGAGTATCTCTCTACCTCTTCAAGTATCTAATAACACTCCTAAAAACAACACCTCCAGTTCTGATGTGGTTTAAGTCACCTCCTCTCTGCCATCTTACAGATTTCAAACTCTCCACACTGCTGCAGCGTCTACTAACAAACTGATTTGATCCTGACTAGGGATGCAATAGAGTTAAAGAACAATTTAGAAACTTTCTATGCAGAATGTAAAATACAGCCAGCTTCCACACAGTTTAAGTAAAAGTACTACTGGTTATGAAGATCCGCTTATGAAAAATGCACATGGATTGTTATTATATTACAAGGCTCCCTATGCACAGTGAAACTTAAATTTACTGTGTATATATAAAGCTATATCTATTCAAAGCCAATTTCTGTAACATAAGCCTGTCCCACGTCCATAGCAATGTATTCAAAGGGATCACAAAACATCAATAGGCTTTTATTTTGGCTTTTGATTTAAGGCAAGCAAAGTAATTCAATAAATAAAATGATACTCTAAGCATTTAGAAAGAGCAGAGTAAATGTCCCACTTTCCCAAGATACACACAGTATTTACAAATTTACAGAGTATAACTAAAAGAAAGTTTCTTTAGTGCAAGTATAAATGGTCCAAAAACAAAACAAAATAACTAAAAACATAAACAAGAAACTGATGAGAAAAATCCATTCTAATCCCTTACTTTTGATTATACTTCATCTACATCAGATCATAACAAGCTTAGACTGTTTCCATCCATGTCATCTTCAGTGAAATAAATACACTATCAAAATTATTACAAACAGGAGATGGAAACACACAGCAGGTTCAGGATTATGTACTTCAGCCGTTACCCCAAATCTACCTAATTAGTTCTGCCAACATTAATACATGCTGGATATTGTCTTCCAGTGGACAGTTCAGGTAGTCAGTAAGTGTCAGTCAGCTGGGTATTTGATAAGAATGTGAGTCGAACCATCAGTTATTGTCTGTTTGTGATGCCTTCTTTAGGAACTTTGCAAAACCTCAGCTGCCAAGCAGCACAAGAGATGATGATGATGATGATCAGCATCCCCATTTCAGACAGCTGGGAATAATGGCTACTTAGGGAGTGACACGTTGTTCTTGCTTTCAGCTCCATGCTGACAGAGTCCGAGAGGGAAAAAAAAAAGAATAATCAAAGGAAACTCTGAACATGCTGCAGAAGGCACCAGGTCCAGGCCAGCACTCCTTGGTCAGTTGGATAAAAGTCCGCAAGTTGCATAGGGGAGTTTCTGGAATTCTTGTCAATCTGCAACGATCATTGTACCACAAGGGAAATGCTGT
The DNA here is from genome assembly GCA_019775915.2 of Cyphomyrus plagiostoma. Classification (NCBI taxonomy): domain Eukaryota; kingdom Metazoa; phylum Chordata; class Actinopteri; order Osteoglossiformes; family Mormyridae; genus Cyphomyrus; species Cyphomyrus plagiostoma. Next base: position 33,587,537 of record JABFEA020000001.1, read on the forward strand.
AAGTATTTAATAACAGCAAAATAAAGCTAGTTATTGCCGTAGGTTCAGGAGGAGCAGGGAGGAGCACGGCAGGAGGAGACATGGAGATTCACATTTGGCTTTCTCATCCTCACTTCCACTTGGGACTCTAAGCCGTCTTCCATTTGTGGACTGTAATAGTATTGTTTTGTAATCAAACTTCAGCTGAGGTGACAGGTTGGGATTAAAACTAAACAGATTGCACCATTTCCCTTTTACAGCTCAGTCCAAAGAGCAGGCCATTGAAGTTAAGCCCTATCATTACCCAAATGACCAGCCTTAGCATGATATCAGTCAGCCCAGACATGAAATGTCAGTCAGAAGCCAAGTGATGGGGAGGATGGATCAACACTCTGGCTCCTGCTTTTAGTGACGATACACAATAAAAATGGTTACTGTGGTAACACACACAGAATTATAAGCATTTTCTATATTGAGGGATTCTTAGCAGTAGAACAATCTCAGTCATAAGCAGTAGTGCAATCAATGACAACAAATTAGCGACAAATGGAAGACTTGAACAGTACATTGATATTAAATTTGACCTGCTAATTACATGTTGCTATCTAACGTCAGGATAGACTGGGCGATGGAGTTAACAGTACGATGAGTCAGCATGTGTGGTCCAATCCATGAGAAGAACCAGCCAGTGATGCACTCTGGGTGCTGGGTCTGGGCTCTCAGCCTTTTCCAACATGAGGCCAGCATCCCAGAAGCCTCTGTCTCTAGCACTGCTCACACAAGCTTTGTAGGTGAGAGAAAGCACTAGTCCAGCAGAACCGCGGAGGAGGACACAGCGGTTTGTCTGCACATAGCGTCACTGTTACAGAATCACGGATCACATCCTCAGAGCCCGGGCCGCTTCCCTTTCATCTGAGTGTGTGCGACTAAGGATGTGCATCTCGTGTGTCTCTGAGTGTGTGCATTCTTATTGGTCCCAGCAGTAATTTCAAAGATGAAAGGAGAGGGTCATTTGGTCTCATTATGGAGCAGCACTTCTTCTGTGAGAGGTGCAAAGTGTTTTTTGTCTGGGCTGTCTTTCTGTACCAGGTGAGCAGACAGGGAGAACAACATCTATCTCTATCTCCCTGGGCACTTACACTAAGAGCTTAGTACTCTGGGCACCACCAGCTTCCACACACAGACACACACACACACACACACAGACACAGACAGACAGACACACACACAGACACAGACAGACACACAAGCACGCATGAACTCCAATTTCACCATCAGAGAGTCTCATCCACACAGGTACCATCGACAATTCACTACACACGCCGCCCGCACACAAGCCACAGTTCGTGCAGATTCCATATTGTGTTTCCCAGAACAGAAGGACAGATGCCCTGTTCTGGAAGGTGCCACACTCTCCACCCAAAATCTGTCCCGTCTTCCACCCCCGGCCCCAGATGTTTCGCTGGTCTTGGCAAGTCATTCAGGTGTCCTGGAAGGGCAGCTCGAAGCAGCTGTAGGGGTCGTCCGCAGGCTCATCCCAGGGGCCCATGCTCCTCCAGAATGATGAGGACTTGGTGTGCAGCTCCCTGCGAACGCAGCGAGGGCAGGGCTGCGCCCGCATGCGGCACTCCGCATGGAACACTGCCCCGCAGCCCTCACACCTAAACACACAGGCATGCCACAGCATCAGATACAGGCGAAGCTGGACTCCCAGTCTCCCTAGAACATCTCAACTGTGCAGATACACACAGAATATACCTTTTGTTTGTGATTTTGACAATCAAATGGCACATGGAGAGAGCTTAAGAGGGGAAAAATGAAGTTCACACTTTCCCAGGAATCACAGATGCTTTTCGTCCAAGCAAACAAGACGATACATATTCTAAGGTTAAGAAGAGGACACAAAGCAACAAGCAGTAATTCGTGGCTTAAATCAAGAGAGGAACCTCAACAAGCTGCGTTTCCTCATGCAACAGCAGCTGAAACAAGTAACAAGACGGAAATGGCAGTAATGAGCAGTATGTGCTGCTTTCATGGCATCCTGGATGATGTCGGGCAATTTTTCTTTTTATTACCATCATTCTTGGGCTCTCCTTGCTCACAGACCTTGAGGATCAATTTCAGGGGCTATAAACAAGCTAGCGACAGGCTTGTTAGGCACCAACGCCGCAGTACATGTGGTATCAGGGGTCACCTAACAGTACATCAGCTACCAAAGACCAAGGAGCCCCACGTTACTGAGAGTCCCTGAAAGAGGTTTCACCTCACCTCTTGGTGGCGCTTTCCTGGAAGGGGTAGATGACCTGGCCGTTGTGGCACATCTCGCAGATGAAGCCTTTCTCACTGCACAGGCTGCAGCTGTAGACATGGGAGCTGGCAAACTTGATCACCTTGGAGAGGAAGGGGGCGAGCTTCCCGTCGATCACCTGGGGGGGTGACACACGTGCATGGCCATGGAGCGGAGAGGCAGGCAAGGGTGTGGGGGTGGCGAGGGAAGAAGGTGAGAATATGGGACAGAAAATGTAAGAAGGGTGCAATGAAGACAAAAGTAGGGTGCAAAGAAGAGGAGAAGAAAAAGAGTGGAGGGATAAAGGAAGAACATAAAAGTCCAGTCATGAAAGGGACAGAGAACAGGAGACACACAGACAGAGGACAGCATGGTGGGGTAACGGGGACGGCATTTAAAATGCTGCCTTCCACCAAGGTATCCAACTGGCTAAGTGGAAGTTCATTTGTCTAAAGCACATGAGAGAACTGCATTGAACAGCCTAACCCTAACCCTAACCCTAAACCTCACCCTAACCAACGCGTAGCTTCCCAAGATGCCAGGGAGCTGGGGGAGCCTCGTCCCAAATGCCTCACCAAGGCTGCGACAGCATGCGCTGTACAGCGAGCTGCTCAGCGGGACAGTGCCCCCATTAGCTGACAGTCAGGTTGGTCCCACAGCATCTCGCTCTCACACGCTCGTCCTTCATAGGGTCAGCCGGGGGTCACAGGCCAACACTTTCTTTAAGATCCACGGGAATAAAAATAGATTTCGTAAAACAAAAACAAAAAAAATCTGTTCACCAATATGGGTTTCTACAAATATTCACTAAATGAATTATTACAAATACAACATCCCAAACCATAATGCTGCTGGGAGAAAGTAGAGCATGAGCCTTATTATTAATACAGAAAGTACTAGAAAAGCTTCAGGAAATTTTCCTTGAAACCCATTTTCCTAGGATGCAAAAAATGCACACCGTGAGCATGATCAGTGCATGACTCAGACTGTTGTGTGGCATTAGTCAAGGAAACAGAAGATGAAAATAGTGATTACATACTGTGTGAGCTCTTTTTCCTGGAAATACATGACCACTCACACAGGCATACTCACACGAACAGCTTCCCACTTCCTGGACACAGAATAGTATAGCAACATATAAAACAGGACAAAAATCAAGTGAGGAACCAGACTTTTAGCACCTATATTCCAGTAAACAAACAATCCTGAGAGGTCGAGGTTTTTAACATGCTACATGAACAGCTAAAACACAAAATCTTTGTTTTTCATGCTAAAAAGTACAACAAAATACAAAATATAAGAGTGTGAAGTATTCCAGAAATTTCACAATGACTGGGTGAATAATCAGATGACTGGGACTGGTGGCCACTCTCAGAACTGGGACACTGTACACAGGGTTACACACTGATGATTCTCAGAACTGGGACACTGTACACAGGGTTACACACTGATGATTTCTGTCAGAGGAGAAGCGGTAAAATGGAACCCAGCACAAAAGAAATTACTGGAATGCAAACCTTAAACTAATTAAGGATTTTTTCTAACTGGGTGTAGGAGGGGAGAGTCTTTTTAGGCAGCTCAAAAATAATATGTGAATGCCATTTAGTGGGCAGCTAGTTAGGAATGGGCAAGCTTTGAAAGGCTGGGTCTGAAGGAAGCGCATTGTGGCGGCTGAATGGTCCGGGAAAGGGGCCCGGACCTCCAGCGCACATTCAGCGAGGGGCCAGGCACAAGTGGCTACACCTGGCAGAGCCGCGGCCCACCAATTAGAGGGCTGGCGAGCATTCTTCAGCTCCAGGAAT
>JABFEA020000001.1:33645967-33661784 GCA_019775915.2 Cyphomyrus plagiostoma
CCACACACATGAAGCCCAGGCGGAGACTCAAACCCGGGTCCCAGAGGTGTGAGGCAACAGTGCTAACCACAGCACCATCGTGCCGCCCCTAGAAATAAAATGTATTATTATTATTATTATTAAGACCTTTGCCTGGGGCTGCATAGTAATATATAAAGTATAAAGCAGATTGCAGCAATATGTGAACTTTTAAAACCTTTTTTGTCCTTGAAGTCTAAAGTTGTGGTTTACAAAATAAGGGCAGCCAAGGCGAGTAACCGGTAGTGATTTGTTTAAGTCTGTATGAAAAGGGTTTGTCCTACTTCCCCTGTAAACAGGAGTAATGCAGATGGATTTATTGTAGCACCCAATTATAGTAGAAACATCAACAGAGACTGTTATTCATTAATGTATTCATATTCAGGTTAATTATGTTTGACGTATTTGTGATTAATTACACACAAATTTTACATTTTATGCACAAGAAACCCCAGTTTATCTTACTAAATAGACACGACTGACACAACCTTACAAGCATATCAAATTATGCTAGATGAGTGTAGAGTAGACCTACCCAGTCCCTAGCGCCATCAAATGAACAAAATTGGAGAATTAATTCTACTTGACCTTTTATGATTAACACCTTACCAGACACAATTGTATACAGCTAAGACACATTTGATGTATGCATAAATATTTCTTAACATGTCCAGTTTGAGGCTCTATAAATATCTTACTGTACTGATTGTCACTCAGGTGTTTCAACTATGTATATATGTGTATGTATTTCGGTTATTAAAACGGATTTTACATGAAGGGGCAATTAAATATGGATATGAATTAATTTAATTTCCTGTGAATTTAAATAAGTTTCATTTATAACAAATAGAGTTCATCTAATAGTCAATTTTTCAGTAAAAAAAAATCGATCTGCCTGGTTTTTCCAAAAACATTACATGCAGTACCCATTATTGCCCATTTATGTTGTTTTCCTAATATATGCTTATTTGTCGCGTTATACAGTAAATGTATTAAATAGGAAATCTGTCAGTGACAGAAGTGCATACTGAAATGTAATCTAAAATGAGTCCATTCGGGTAGAGCAGGAAAGAAGGGAATCTTCCCTTCCATTCTACCCGGAAAAGGGTAGAATGCTCTCTCCGGGTCGGGGATGGGGTCCTCCGCCAAGTGGAGGAGTTTAAGCACCTCGGGGTCTTGTTCACAAGTGGGGGGACAATGGGAGCGGGAGATCGACAGGCGGATCGGTGCGGCGTCGGCAGTGATGCAGGCACTGCATCGGTCTGTCATGGTGCAGAAGGAGCTGAGCCAAAAGGCAAAGCTCTCGATTTACCAGTCGATCTACTGTCCTACCCTCACCTGTGGTCACGAGTTGAGATCGCAAGATCGCGAATACAAGCGGCCGAAATGGGCTTCCTCCGTAGTTTCCTTCTGCAGTAGAAAATAGGTCCTATAAAACTGATGGAAATTCGTCACTAATTTTAACTTATCATGGGAGGGACTCAGAGTAGAGCCACTGCTCCTCCACATTGAGAGGAGCCAGATGAGGTGGCTCGGGCGTCTGCTTAGGATGCGTCCTGGACGCCTCCCTGGTGAGGTGTTCCGGGCATGTCCCACTGGATGGAGGCCCCGGGGGAAGACCCAGGACCCGCTGGAGGGACTATGTCTCTCGGCTGGGCTGGGAACGCCTTGGTATTCTCCCAGAGGAGCTGAAGGAAGTGGCCAGGGAGAGGGAAGTCTGAGTTTCCCTGTCGAGACTGCTACAACCCGACCCCAGATAAGCGGAAGTGGATGGATGGATGGAATCTTTGTTTCCTCAGACACTGGCAAAGGCTAAAAAAGATGGTTTGTGATTCTTTGTCTTTATAAAACAGTAAGATGTGTTGTTTCGAGAACCATTGTGACCTTAATGAGCTTTAAGGTCTAATGTAAATGTTTACATTTCTTTTTTAGCCTCGTGTTCTTGAACTTGCCACGGCATCCAGCCGCAGCAAATGAAGGAGAGCAGGAGATGTAAAACACAAGGGTTTGCGAGGTCAGATACAGCGAGTGCAGCAATGTTCTGGATGAGTGGGAGAGGACTTACGTCACATGTCAGAAGTTCACACGTGAGACAGTTGAATTATCAAGTAACCTTACAAACAAGCAAATTAAACTAGATGAGCATATTGAACACTCCTGGGCAAAAAATGGGCAATTAGGGTTTGGCTATATGTGTAATGGGCAATTAGGAGGATATGGCCCACTTCTTTGCCCAGGAGAGTAGCCTAGCCATTTAATGAGTTGGGTGACTTTGGCCACTTAAGATGACAAAAGGGAACATTAATGATGTGATGTTCCCTGCTGTCATTTTAATAAAGAAAATAGATGGATACAATTTCTAGTGTAATCTAATGCACTGATTTTACTGCTGAAGCATACAACAAATTTATTTAAAAGTTAAGCAGCATAAAGTGGCCAAACTCACCCAACTCATTAAATGGTTAGTCCCACATTATGCTCATCTAGTATAATCTGCCTATAAAACAAGTCGGCCAATGTAGATGACATGGCAGATTAGTCATTTGTCAAATTGCACCATGTTATAGTCTTTTGAACAACTAGATCCTTTCCTTGTCTAGCTAAACTGATGACTTGACAAACTTGTGCTTTGTACTGGTGCTAAGAAACCGTTTGCCCCACTACATCCATGACCAAAAGTTTTGAGAATGACACAAATATTAATTTTCGCAAAGTTTGCTTCAGTGTTTGTGGATCTTTTTGTCAGATGTTTCTGTGATATACTGAAGTAAAATTACAAGTACTTGATAAGTGTTTTTTAAGTTTTTAAGACCTCTGCAGTTCGCCCTGTCACTCAACTTCTGGGCCAGATCCTGACTGATGGCAGCCCATGCTTGCATAATCAATGCTTGGGGTTTCTCAGAATTTGGGCATTTTTGTTTGTCCATCCACCTCTTGAAGACTGACCACAAGTTCTCAATGGGATTAAGGTCTGGGGGGTTTCCTGGCCATGGATCCAAAATGTCAATTTTTTTTTCCAGATGTCCCCAATGTTGATATTTTGCCTTATGGCACGGTGCCCCATCATGCTGGAAAAGGCATTGTTCATCACCAAACTGTTCTTGGATGGTTGGGAGAAGTTGGTCTCGGATGATGTTTTGGTACCATTCTTTTTTTATGGCTGTGTTCTTAGGCAAAAGTGTGAGTGAGCCCAGTCCCTTGGCTGAGAAGCAACCCCAACCATGAATGCTGCCATTCCTGAGCAAGTTCTGCACTGCTGGTGCCCCGATCCTGCAGCTGAATCAACTTTAGGAGACGGTCTTGCTGCTTAATAATTCAAATCAAATCAACGTTTATTTATAAAGCACTTTTAAACAACCAAGGTTGACCAAAGTGCTGTACAGAGTCACATCATTAAAACAATAAAAAACAACAAATGAAAAACATAAAATGAACAACAGACTCTGAGTATTTTTATGCCAACTCATCCTAAATCAAATGCCATTGAAAAAAGATGTGTCTTAAGAGAAGATTTAAAAGCTTCCAGAGTCGGGGGCAGATCTAACATGCCAAGGTAGGCTATTCCAAAGTCTAGGAGCAGCTTCCCCAAAAGCTCGGTCACCTCTGGTCTTCAGCCTGGTCTTAGGAACTTTTAGCAGAAGCTGTTAGGTGACCGTAGTGCTTTGCCCAGAGTATAACAGTGTAGTAGTTCAGTGAGATATTTGGGTGCCAGCCCGTTCAGTGCTTTAAAAATAATCAACAACAATTTAAACTCAATTCTAAACCTCACAGGTAGCCAGTGAAGCGAGGCCAATATAGGAGAAATATAGTCATGCATGCACTTACCAGTGAGGAGGCGAGTAGCTGCGTTTTACACTAGCTGCAGACAATGAATTTGTGACTGATCAATTCCAAAATAAAGTGAATTAAAGTAATCCAACTGGGAGGTTTATAAAAGCATGGATAACCTTCTCAAAATCTTTAAAGGGGGGGGGGGGGGTAACCTTTAACCTTAGCTAAGAGTCTCAATTGATAAAAACTTGTTTTTATTGTAGAGCTCACCTGATTATCAAATTTAAAAGCGCTGTCAAAGGTCCCACCTGAGTTCCGACAGATGAACGAAGGTGAGGAGAAAGAAGGTCCAAAAGACCAGAGAAGCAGTCAGTACGATTATGGCCAAACAGAATAATATCGGTCTTATATCATTTAGGGTTAAAAAGGGCCCAAAAGACCAGAGAAGCAGTCAGTATGATTATGGCCAAACAGAATAATATCGGTCTTATATCATTTAGGGTTAAAAAGGGCCCAAAAGACCAGAGAAGCAGTCAGTATGATTATGGCCAAACAGAATAATATCGGTCTTGTATCATTTAGGGTTAAAAAGGGTCCAAAAGACCAGAGAAGCAGTCAGTACGATTATGGCCAAACAGAATAATATCGGTCTTGTATCATTTAGGGTTAAAAAGGGCCCAAAAGACCAGAGAAGCAGTCAGTACGATTATGGCCAAACAGAATAATATCGGTCTTATATCATTTAGGGTTAAAAAACTACTGCTCATCCAAGATTTGACCTCATTCAGACAATCGAACAAAGGCTGAATACAATCATTCCTGCTTTGACTTAGATGCAGATACCTAAATACCTACATCATCTGCAAAAATAGTGGAAGGCGATATTATATTTTCTTAATATAGACCCCAGTGGCAATAAATACAGTGAAAAGAGTATAGGGCCCAGTACAGAGCCTTGGGAGACCCCAGAAGTTAGTGAAGCTATAGGTGAAGAGAATGCGCCTAAATGAGTGGAAAAGCTTCGGCCAGTTACATAAGACTGAAACCATGAGAGGGTCGTGCCTTTAATGCTGACACAGTGCTCAAGGCGTGACAGTAAAATACTTGATAGTCTTACTTGGGCAACAATTGAACCTCTCCCCTTGAAGTTCCTGATGATTTGATAAATGGTTGATTTAGGTGCAATCTTACTAGGAGCAATGTCCTTACCTACGAAGCCCTTTTTGTGCAAAGCAATGATGACTGCATGTGTTTCCTTGCAGGTAACCATGGTCAACAGAGGAAGAACAATGATTTCAGGCTCCACCCTCCTTTTAGAGCATCCAGGCTGTTATTGTAATTCAGTCAGCATGACAGAGTGATCTCCAGCCTTGTCCTTGTCAACACTCTCACCAGTGTTTATGAGAGCTTCACTGAAATGATGTCAGCAGGTTGTTTTGTGGTGGTGCTGAAATGCAGTGGAATTAGGTTTTTTAGATTAAGTTCTTTTTCATTGCAAAGTGGGACTTTGCAATTCATTGCAATTCATCTGTTCACTCTTCATAAAATTCTGGAGTTCATGCATATTGCCGTCATAAAAACTGAGGCAGCAGACTTTGTGGAAATTAATGCCATTCTCAAAACTTTTGGCCAAGGCTGTAAGTCAATCTTTGAGCCAATCAGAGAGACAAATGAACACCTGACATTAAATTAATCAAGAGGCAGTCAAGCATATACTGTAATGAACTTGTAGTCAAGCAAGCCGTTTGCTGGGATGTCACATATTTCCCTCTTTGATCAGTTGAGTTAGAGTTGATGGTCAGCCACTTGCCAATTCAACTGGAGATGTGTGAAAGACTTCCAGCAATAGCCCTATTCCCACGACAAACGTGAAAGATTCTCATTAATGCTCTTGCTGATTTCTGCAGATCTGAGCTGTGATGAATGGATGAATATTCATCCATCTGTCTATTCATCCATTCATTATCTGTCACTTATTCAAGGTCAGGTCATGGGGGCACAGTCTAAGCAGGGATGCCCAGACCACCCTCTCACCAGCCACCTTCCCCAGCTCCACCTGGGGAATCCCAGGACATTCCCTGGCCATCCAAAAGATATTATCTCTCCATCCTGCCTTGGGGTCTCCTCTTGGTTGGACATCCCCAAAACTCCTCCCCAGGGAGACGCCCAGGAGGCACCTCCACTGGTTGCTTTCGATAAGCAGGAGCAGCAGCTCTACTTTGAGGCCCTCCAGAATGTCCAAAGCTCCTCACCCTATCTCTAAGGCTGAGCCCAGACACCCTGCAATGGAAACACCTCTTTGTGTGTTTGTATGTGTGTTTTCGATCTCTACCCAAAGCTCATGGCCAAAGGTGAGGGTAAGAACATAGATTGACTGGTATATTGATAGTTTTGCCTTCCAGCTCAGCTCTCTTTACCACAACAGAAGGATACAGCATCCCCATCACTGCTGACACGGCACTGATTCACCTCTCCATCTCACACTCCCTTCTTCCCTCACTTGTAAACAAGACTCTGAGATACTTCAACTCCTCCTTTTGGAGCATCCCCAACCTGGATGGAGCGATCCACCCTTTTCTGGTGGAGAGCCATGGCCTCTTGGAGTTGCTGATCTTCATCCTGGCTGCCTCACACTTAGCTACAAACCATCTCAGTGCATGCTGCATGTCACAGCCCAACGATCTCAACAGGATGCACTCTCTCCCAGCTCTGCCCCCACTCCCCTCTTCTGCCCGACAGACTTTCTGAAACTTCTGAAACTCTATATACTCACACCCACCCACACTATCTGCACTTTATGTCCGATTTGCAATCTCTGCCACGTGACCTTGTATATTTTATTTGGTATTTATTCATATTTTTCTTACTTGTACTTCTAATTTTTTATTTATTTCTTTGTATTATGTTACTGTTTATCAAGGGTTTGTGAGAAACGTTATTTCAATTCTCTGTGTTCTGTACATATGGCAGAATTGACATTAAAGCTGACTTTGACTTGACTGACTTTGATTTCAGTTAGGTTTTTTTTTGATTGTTCAGTTTCACATAGGGTAATTTCACTTCCTTCTCAGTAACTGACTTGCATTCTATTCACAGCGACATCTGCATTGTACTCCCTGCTTTCTGCTATAGGTTACAGGCTGATATGGAGTCTCTTATGGGAAATGGATGGATGGAAGACAGATGAATGTTATGTATTTAACATGGAAATAACATGGAAAAAACACTTCCATCAATTGCTCAATAGATGGCGACATTTTATGTCAAATTCTAAGAAGTTGAATATCATGAAAGCTTCTCGTGAAAATTATTTTATGCATTATGATCATTTATCATATTTGAATAGCACAATTTTAAATATGTATAACTATGTTAATTGGAATTTAGTATTACTGCTTTTGATACAGAATTTAAAAACTAATAAAGTTCTAACTATAAGAGAACATCCATCCATCCATTTTCCAAACCGCTTATCCTACTGGGTCGCGGGGGGGTCCGGAGCCCATCCCGGAAGCAACGGGCACGAGGCAGGGAACAACCCTGGATGGGGGGCCAGCCCATCGCAGGGCATATAAGAGAACATTTTGTATAAATAATGAAAAAAGATACTTCATCCGACTCAGTCAGTGAATCATAGTCCCTAGTATATTGTGCCAAAAGGTTGTTGACTCCATCCTTTGTATGGCCTAATCCCTAGATGCAAAATCTCCTTCCAGTCGGTGATCCCCACACGTCGTTGATGCTTGGTTATAAGAGGTCTCTATGCAACCATTGTTTAATTGACTCTGGCTGATGCACATCAGATAATTGTGGGGATTCCCCCAGAGGTAACCTGAAGCCCATCGGTGGGACACCGCACGCAGATGCTCATGCTCACGCAGCTCAGCAGGTTTGCGCGCTCCCTCTGTGGCTCGAGGGCAATAGATGTAAAATCATCTTGACAGTGTTTTTTTTATATAAATAATGAAAAGTATTAGTAGGTTCTATATAAAATAGCTGTTTACATTAGTAAGTCTTAATGATATCTTGGAATTAGGTTTGCTTGTCAGGAGCGAAGGGACGGGTGGTGCTTGGTGCTCATTTACAGCAGAAAAAAATAGGAAAAGGAAGCACTAACCTCTAATATCTTCGTGAAATATATAGATTGTTTTAATGCACGAAAACTCTTATTTTACGCATATTTTATTTTTAAAACATATAATCTTGACGTATAATTGATGTATTAAATATATTCTCTGCTCCATTTTTTCCGTACAAAGTAGTTTTATTCTATTACATTCTGCTGGTTCCACCAATGTGCCGGAAAAGTCAACCTCGTCTTTTTTTTGTTTTATTATCCGCAATTAAGGTTTCGGTCTTTGAAAACAGTGCACTTAACTTACACATTGTAAACGTAGTACAATTTAATCTCATATCAAGCCTTAAAAGAATTATACACGTTCAATTTACAATTATGAATTAATGTATTTTGAGGGGCATAACATTTCAAATACTACTTTAAGATTAAAATAAGACTTTAAGTTTAATGAATATTTTCTAATTCACGCACATACAGTACAACTAATTTATTAAACGTCTAACGACGCCTGTCTGTCCGCACACTGAGCAGCTACCTTTCTGCGAACCCCCGGAGAAATCACGTGACGAGACATCTGCTGCTGGTGACAAAAAAAAGTCAACACGGGTTCGGGAAAACCAACAGAGGAAGGAGAAGAAAGAGAAGAGAAGAAGACGGAAAGAGAGGGCCTTTACACTAACGAGATAAAATAACTGCCATTACACAGCATCAGTACCAAAAATCTAACATAATATCGTTTTGCTCTTTCAGTGGAGCAAGTGGATACGGACGCGCTGATTTAAATTAATTTCTTTGTCGCTCCTTTACCAAAAATAAAATATTTTTGTTAGCTGATTTAACTGATTTTATTCGAAATTATTTTGGACTCAAATGCAGGGTCTCAGACCTGACATGCCAGTTTCCTTTTGTTGGATATGAAAATAAAAGTCTCAAAGTGGAGCCACGTGTGTCTCGCATCAGCGCGCTCCTACAGGGGCTAGGATGTGCGCCTGGTACCTCCCGGTTTTTACCCGGTTTCGGGTCTGAATCCGAGTCGACTGCCCCAGGACGCAGAAACAGAAGAGCCCCCTCCAGTCGGTCCAGGATGCCGGTGATGAGAGGTCTACTTGCACCGCAAAATACCTTCCTTGACACTATAGCTACTCGCTTTGATGGCACTCGTAAGTAATTCGTTCGTTTCAGTCATTTATCCCGCAAGGCAAGCTGATCAATTGTTAATATTTTACGTTCTCTTTGTTCCTACCCAACCTGCAGTTCTGTTTGTTCCAAAAACTCCACTCTGTATAGTGGTATCAATATTTTCTTGTATCGTTTTCTATCAATGATGTAATTGTATAACATTGCCTCTTCTGTTAATATTAATGTAACTGGAAATGTATAGAACATATTAAAATAAATACATATATTAGACACATTACCAAAGGTTTAAGGACTGGGATACTATAGAGATAATTGAAGTGTCACTGGATTGAAGTCAAAGTTCTAGAATAGCGGTTGTTTCTTTTGTGTTGCCGCCTTGCTGCCGGATGGATCATTTGCGAAAGACTGGTTTCTGTTTTCTTAAAATGTGGGTTTATCTTTTGTACGAATACCCCGCAACTCATTTCACTGCATGCTGTACTTGTACAACTGTGCATGTGACAAATAAACCTTAAACCTTAAACCCCTTTTTAAGTTATTAATAGGTCTATATAAATAACGACCCGAACGGGTTAATATAAGAAATTAATGTTCAGCAGTGCATTCTGTTATTTAAATGGGTATACAGTGCATTGCACTACAGAGTATTAGAAGTTAGAGTGATATTTTCCGCACAGAATTAACACCTAATTTCTGCATTGAAATACTGTTTCTTCCTCTTGATCCTTTTACACTACGCCTAAAACCGAGAGGACGCACGTGGTTTCGTTTTTGCCTATGAATGACTGTTTTTCAAACTAGAGCAGGTGTGATTGTAGTCTTATAGCCGCAATAATGCAGTTTTATAGCGGTGTAGGGATCTCACTGCAAATGAGTCACGCAGTTCTTTCTGTCTTGCTGGTACGGAATCGACTGAACACTGAGTGTGAAAAGGGCAGTCAAAATATTATATTTTTTGTGAGCAACGCATTCATTTTGGCTGTTGAATAACGTAATTTTTGTATTTTAATTTTCAATGTGGTAGCTTTGCCGCATCGATGTATTACTCTATTCCGTGATTAAATAAAAATCGCCAAAATTATTTGTATAAAAGAAAAGTGATACTGAACGCTTAAGTCTACGCAGTTTGCGTCAATATTGACAAACCTTTGTCACCGAACAAGGAAGCTCCACAATCTTGTTTGCATTTCAGTTAGACTGAACTAGTCATACTGGTACCAATCACATGGTCAAGATTCAAGAGGTTTATTCGCCACATACAGTACAACATGCAGTGAGATGTATCTGTGGGTCTCGAATCCCTCTCTAGATTCATTTTGGCTTCTTTTGAAAATGATTACTTTAATCATTCTATTTAACTTTAATTGAAATTGTTTGGCATTCCGTGTTGTACTATATGTTCTTTATTGTTATCTATAATGGAACAGTACATTCACATATATAAATTTAATTAAAGCTTTAGTAAAAGATGCTATTGTTAAAATGATTTTAACAAGTTGTGTTACAATTTATGTGACCATAAGGAAGAAAGGAAACTTAAGTCACTTTGAGGAATGCTTTGGTCCAGACACCAGCATTTTCTTCAATAATCATCACTTAACTTTTTTGTCTTAGGGTAACTTTTATGTGGGACAGTTATTTATTATTGGTTTGGATGCTTGTTTATAATATGTGAATACTGAGTCAAAGCAGAGCAACTCCAAGAGAAACCTACTCATCACAGAATGTCTATTTACACTTTTTTCCCTCATGGCATAGAACAATAGGACCCATCAAATATCCGTATTGATAAAACAGATCAACTAGCTTTCTGGTTACATGCACTGTCAAAGCCAGGCCTACAGAAATAAGTGATAATGAAAAAGAGAGATAATATCAAGCCATTGGCACAGCATTGGCCAAGCGTGGGCTGACTGTCACCAATTCCCTCTGCTCACGACGTGTTGAGGCTCCTTTGTGGATGTTCTGCTGTTTAGTGCTTATAGGGAATAAGCAATGCATCATCGCAAGCATTGCATGGAGGGGAAGTACAACGTTTGTTTTTTGCATTTCGGTTTGTATACAACCTGTGCCATACATTACGCTGGTACCCACAGCCGTTAAACACACTCATCCAAGAAGCATCTTGCACAAAAGCAGGCCCGCATTTCTTGGCCTGGCTGGCAATGTTGTGCTGTAAATCAGGCAAATGGGGATGTCGCATGAGTATTTTGGTTCAAGTCCCAGGAAGCAACATGCTGTTTTAGGGTTGAATTATGTATGTATTGTGAATTGCTCAAGTAAAACAGATTGTAGTATAAATGGGTAAAAATGTTGAGTCAACATAGATGAACATGTTGGCGAGTTGCAAATAATGTTAATAAGGAGAATATAAACATATATGGAATAATCACGGCAGTGATCATGTATTGTCAAACTTAAGCATGTATTATCAAACTTCACTTTCAAGAGTGGATGCTTATTGGTTGTCATTTCATTCATTGTTCCATGAAAAAAAATTGTTACGCTGGAATGAATGAAATGAGCTTGTCCTGTCTTCATTGAATGTTCCCATGCCCAACATTTTAAGGTAAGTGCTGACATCACAAGCCAGACTTCTGTAGTCCTTAGGTTAATTTTTGTTGATGTCAAGAACTACAAGTGTAACACTAACAATCAGGCAAATTTTGGTGTCTTTACTGTATAGCTGAACATTCTGGCCAGATTATATGCTGTATGTCTGGATGCATATAAGTCATTACTAAAAATTATTTGAATAAAGGAAAAAAAAATATTTTTTTCTTTACTAAATGGTACACCTGAATC
Source organism: Cyphomyrus plagiostoma (assembly GCA_019775915.2). Classification (NCBI taxonomy): domain Eukaryota; kingdom Metazoa; phylum Chordata; class Actinopteri; order Osteoglossiformes; family Mormyridae; genus Cyphomyrus; species Cyphomyrus plagiostoma. The sequence goes on from JABFEA020000001.1 coordinate 33,657,780, forward strand.
TAAGATCATGCAGTGTTACATTATGCTAACTTCAATCTAATATTGGAAATTGGGAAATAAATAACAGCACTGAACCTTTTTGTGCATAACGTTGGTTTTTGTCCACTGATTTGCCACTAAATGTTCTGAAGCCTCCCAGCAACAGCATTTCTAGTCTAAATCCCATATAACATGCTTCTGTGGCTAATCTCACACCTCAGGGGTGAATCATACATTTGGAAATTCAAATTTGAATTAATTATAGATCATAAATACAGCAGCTATAGCAAACAGTCCTGAAAATAATACTAATAGAACCATATATTTATGTTCACAATGATGCAATATGCAATGGGGGATAGGCAAGGGATTGATACATAGAGATTGCTCACCATCAGAAAAGAGGTTCCAGACAACTGCATCCATTGGCTGGTATCAGAGCACAATGGCCCTAAGAAGCTGACAGTGATCCTGAACCATGAGCACCAAGATGGCGGCCATTTTGGTTCATTTGCAATCAGCTTTATGTTAGTACGAACTGTTTCAGTCAAAAATATTTGAGAATCATAGCGTATTTTAGCAGCTTAAGCTGTATTAAATTTGTTTACTCTCTTTTTGTTATCCTTAGTTTGTATTGCTCTGGAGGGCTTTCAAGACTTAAAAATATAAATATTGAATGGGCTTTTTTGTCTTGTCAGTCTCTCATAGCTCACTTGAATAAGTAAATACCTCTGCTTTTATTTTCACAAACATAAGTGAGATCTCTCAACAGTAGCCTACGTTTTAATGAAAGCTGGAAACAAGGTACATGGCTGACAGCATTCTCAAGATGAAAGCATGAACGTAAGCAAGCTGCAGGTGTTAAACATTTTCCTTGGGAATATCCACAGACGTAGTTGTGTAGTTTAATATTATCACCTGTGTAGTACCTACTCTGTGGTTTCAGAAGTATGAAATGGGAGCCAAGCAGGAAAATTTGATTAGGTGTGAATCTTTTGGAAGGATTACAAACATTTCAGAGCAAACAAGACTGCATAGAAAGGCAAGCTGTTAATGTGAAAAGGGACCGGTAATGTGCAAGAGGACAATGGATGTAGTTCAAAAGCAACGTTTCAGCCATATACGTAACTCTTAATGTTTATTTTTTTAAAATAAAAAAACAGCAAATCAATCGAACTCAAAGATGAATTCAATGGAATAATGGAAATTTCTACACATGCAACAATATCTTGGCAGTGATAGGTGCCCTAGCATTTCCCAGAGTTTTTTTCTGATGTAAATAAGCCATATGCATTTCTACCTGAGAGGCACATCATGATATGCTTTTCACATGTTCCAACCATCATACATCAACTGTAATTGGCTTCCATAGTGATTCCCTCGCGTTAAGTGCAAAGTGTCTGATATTTTTCAAGCAAGCTCAAAGGAATTGTCTAAATTAACTAGTTTTTTTGTACCATTTTTTTTACTATGCCTTTGTTTTTTTCCCTGAGAATGCAAGTGTGGGAGTAAGATTGTTTTTGAATATAGTCTGTGAAAGTAAAATAATCCCATTTGTTTGTAAAAGGTAGTATATGGCTTTGTTTTCCTAGTATAAACCCTATATGGTAGCAATGATTTTACTGTGACTAAGTTGGAACAACATTGAGACTCCCCAACAGCACTGCTCTGTCGTATATCACTCTCTCTGAGCATCACTCTTAGTCGGCCTCCTTTATAAATTACAAGACCCCACTCAAAATCGATGGCTTGCATTCTTTCATTGAAAGTGTACCTCTTTTAGCACACATTTCGCAATTGCTTGCAGATACTTCATGAGATTCAGGTAAATTACATCCGCATTAGAAAGCAAGTGGTTTGAGGTCTTCTACTATACAATAACATCTGGTTCATCTGCACAACATGTCCCATGGAATGGATGGGAATGGATGGATGATTGTGCTGTACCACTTCTTTATTTGTAATAATTTTCACAGTGGAGGTATAACACTGCATTGAATCAATACACACACACACACACACACGCACAGACACGCACACACACACGCACACACACATAAACACACACATACACACACTCGTGGAAAAAATTAAGACACCAGAGCACACTGTTTTGTTTTACTCATTTCATAATTTATGGGTGTGTGTCTGTGAATAATATATATTTTTCTGCAAACGTCCCTGCTTCTGATTAATGAAGGGCTTCTTCGTTGCTTTATGGCACCTCAGTCCTGCTTCTGATTAATGAAGGGCTTCTTCGTTGCTTTATGGCGCCTCAGTCCTGCTTCTAGGAGCCCGATACAAACTGTCCTAGCAGTGCACTTCACACCTGTACTTAATGTTTCCCGTTCCCTTTGAAGGTCACTTGATGCCATCCTTCGATTCATGAAAAACTGTCAGATAGGTTACCGGCCATCTCTGGCATTCGAAAATCGCTGGCTGGCTGGGTTCTGGTCGTTCCCAGTGTCTCCTGCTTCACCTTATTTTTGTGCACAGCTGTCTAAGAAATTTTGAACCTGAAAGTGTCCTGCTTCTCAGCGTAGCCTCTGCCAGCAGAACCACAATTATACCAGGATTTCAAGATGCAGATTTGTTTAAAAATATAGAGTGGGCTCTTAATTTTTTTCACAGCTGTATATATATTGCACATTAATCCCACATATTTTGATTTAGATTTTTAAATTCCAGAATTACATGAACTTTATTTATAAGTTCTTTATTAACTTTTTAAAGGACAATTTATATGAACAGTATGCTAACCATATTTTAAGATTATTTTAAGATTATACAAGGCAGGGTTTACATAATCTAAGATAAAAAAAAATGCACAGGACACACATACTAATTATTTTGTATAAGAATATTAAACAAATAAATATAAAGTAACAGATGATATAAAAGCTATTAATATAATAAATACAACAGAATAATAAACAGATAACACTGAACTTTACACATTTAGATGTGATACCAGTCAAGAGGCATAGTATAATAGTATCATTTAGTATTATTTGTTCTTGTATAATTTAATACTAATAACAATTTATTATTATTAGAAAGAATAAAAGGATGATGCCAGAACTGTTTGTTAAAGTGGTAAATTTAGCTCAATTTGAAAACCTTCAACATATTAGGCGATATAAAGGTTTATGTACATCTTCATGCATCTCCTGGTCATTCATGTATAGGATCCTATGGGACTTTTCTTATTGCTTTTCCCCCAGCATTTTCTGTCAATTCTGTAGACTGTCTGTGTTTGAAAGGTGTATGTGGCCCCTGCTTCACCCCCGGATAAATGTACCTGCAGCTAGCAGCAAGGGGCTAATCCTCATGGAGGAGGGTCTGATCTCCGCCATCCAATCGTCCTGCAGGCAGACAGCTTGGCAGAGCATGACTCCAAAAACACTGACAGGAAGGATCTTCCCTGGAATTTGGAAACTGCTGACATTTTAAAATCAAACTTACATTCCAACTGTACATGCAGGGAAAAGAAAAGTTTTTTTTTGTGGGTATTGCTTGTGCATAGAAATAAACCTCAATACATACTTAATTGTGGCTTTGTTTTTAATCCAAAAGAAAAATCTAAATATGGAGACATTTATCACATTTGTCTTTTCTTTTTTTAACAACGCATTCTAAGCAAGTAGTACGAACCGCTTCCTGTTTAACACTTAGATAAACATTTAATAAACAGACATGTTAACTGGTTGTTCAGGTTGAGAATGGCTGTCTAAGTTGTACTTGCCAGCTTCTCTGTTCCTGTACACTGGTTTGCTGTTGTGATCCCATTGTCTCTTGTCACCTGCTCTGCTTCTGGGAAAGAATAACAATACAATACAATATATAATACAATATATAATTTATTCAAAAGGCAAATATTACCATTTAGTGAGGCGTGTATGTACTGTATGTGTGTGTGTGGGTGTGTGTGTGTCGGGGGGGTATGTGTGTGTATGTGTGGGTGGGGGTGTGTGGGGGTATGTGTGTGGGTATGTGTGTGTGTATGTGTGTGTGGGTGTGTGTGGG
>JABFEA020000001.1:33672859-33683771 GCA_019775915.2 Cyphomyrus plagiostoma
GTGTGTTTGTGTGTGCGTGTGTGTGTGTGTATGTGTGTGTGTGCGTGTGTGTGTGTGTGTGTGTGTGTGTGCACTTGTGTGTTTGTGTGTGTGTGTGTGTGTGTGTTTGTGTGCAGTACTTATTTGTTCCACGTCCTTTGTGTCACATGGTTTTCCTCCAAAACTCCACTTTTGTCTGTCAGTGCAATGACATGCTGTCAGGTTAACTGGTGTCTCTAAACCAGTGTTTCTCATCCTGGTCCCCAGTAAGACCCCAGAACAATTTGGACTCTCTGGCAAGTAACTGGGAGGGAGCAAAAACCTGGAGCGTCTGGGGGTCCCCAAGGAAACACTGCTCTAAACATCCCTAGGTGAAGCCCTGCTGTGTGTCTTGTACTGCCTGGGGAAGGTTGCAGGTTCTGACCCTGACCAGGTTAAGAACTTGGAAGATGGATGTATTATGAGATTTATTATTAGTAGTAGCATTACTATTGTATTATAAACAACATCTACAAACTCATGGCACTAGGTCATTCTCTCTGAGTTTAAAAAGCAGCAGCGAGTTGGTTAAGCTCAGTCTCATGGTGGCTGTTGTAGAGACTCACCAGAGTAAGTCCTGTACTTAACCAAACTCTGCGATGCCCCCGGGGATGCTAACATCACAGCAAGTCACCTTTCTGCCAGTGTACGCTTACATCGTCTCCCAGGATTTAAGATGGGCTTGTCCACATCATTCAGCCATTTCAGGAACCTCTTTTCTCCTTGGCACGCAGCGTGCTAAGCTCTTTGCCCCATCATTCTGTCCTCTATCTCCCCACCCGGGCCACAGTAAATGGAAAAGCAAGCAGTGACTGACCAACAAGATAATACAAAACAAATATCTTCCATGATAGAGATATTACTTTTAGTATGACACTTTGAATATGGATGTAAAATCCCACGTTATTGGGCTTAGACCAGCTGGGCAGCAATGGACAGGACATGCTATCCCCTATGATGACCAATGGGAGGCTACACAGCGAGTCACAGCGAGTCTTACGTATCCAGGGTTACTCAACAGAGCCAGGTTAAGCAACCCTGTTTGTTGCAATGGTACCATGACGGCGGTTACCAGCACAGTAAGTTGATATGGCTGTTCACATAAACCGGGTGGGACCAGCGTCGTAAACTAAGTATGTGTTGCAGTGTTTATAGTGGAATGGCATATTAATCTGATACACATACAAACTAGGAGCTACCCTTTGATTGGTAAGTAATTTGCCCTTCTTCCTGCTTAGCAAGGGGTCGGTACCAAATACTAGTATTGGAATAAAGACCATGGTATTACTTGGTGTCAGATCTATTAGCCAATCAGTGGTATCCTCAGTCCCTACTATTTAGTTATAAGATTAAGTCATAAGGTTTTATGGAGGCTTTGTTTTTTTGTGGAAGTACAGGATTTACACCTGTCGTAATCTGGAGTATTTTAGGTGTGCAGCGTAAATCACCATAGCAGTACACCATGTTTAAAAAGTGAGGTATGGCTCATAGTAACCAAAACTCAGAGGTAAACCTCAAGAAACCTGGCTAAGCCGTAAATTTCATAGTACAGGCCTCCAGGCTGTATTTCCAGAATAAGAATCCTTTTGTGCGCCAACAACAAACTACAAAAAGGAAATTGTTTTGGTTCAGGTGGCAACATGAAGTATACAATTAAACGTACGATCAAGGCAAAAGCTCAAAAAATAGTAAACAGAATAAAAACAAAACAGGTAAAAATAGAAATATACTATATATATGAATGTAGATGTATATATAAAAACATGTAGATGTATAAACAGTGGTGAGGCAAAGACATTCAACATGCTTATAAAGTCAATAAGATTCAGTGGATGACTGAATGTGGAAAGACCCTATAGGAACCAGTGTGCTGTGATGGGTCCGTACTTGGGAGGGCAGTGGCCTGGGGAAATAGCTGTTCAGATGGAGATTTTTATTGAGAATCAAAATGTGAATACCAAATGATGCCCTCTGGGTAAATGCTTTCTTAGCAGATAGCAAATGTAAGTCGGTTTTTCTCGAGCCTTTCCTTGAGGACTCCCAGACAGGACACATTTTTTTTCTTCCTCTAAACACCCCAAACACCTGTACCCACCAATCAAGGGGAGTTGGGAGGTGGGGGATGTCTGGGGTCCCGGACGACAAGGTTGCGACACACTAACCTAAGTCAATCAGGCAGTTGTACACTTTGATCTATTTATAACTTTAAGAAGAAAAGCACTAGGTAAACCTTTTTAGTAGGTTATCTTTCAATAATTGAAAAATCTTTTGAACTCAAAATGTCACGTCACTAAAACTTTAGCAGTAACCTTTTTTGGCTGGACTTTGAGGGAAAGAGGTTGCCCAGCTTCTGAGAAACAGAAAATGGTACAGTGATGGGGCAGGGAAATATCTGCTAAGACCATGATGGAAATCTGGGGAAGCTCATTCCATTTAACGGTGGGAGCCTCTGGACAATCAGTGAAGGGCAGGTAGGAATTACCATAATATTCACATAGTCCTAATTCAAAAGCATGCTTATAAAATGTCAAATGTTGTCCTCTATTGACTGCTGGCTTTATCGACACCTACCCTGAGTATGTTCAATAGACAGAATACCTTCCCAGGTCAATAGGTCCAGTGATTTTTTTAAATTACGCGTGTAAATGAGGTTACCTCGAGACAGGTTTGAATTAGCTGTGCCCAGTGCCACCTGTCACTGGCTGGTAGCTCTCCATTTCGCCTGTGCCTGAGGCACACAATGCCTACTGCTCTCATCACCAGCTGTGTCCTGTCACAATGCACAGGCAAAGTAGGCCTCCAGCACTTTAAGCTGTGGCGGCAGAGAGCTACGTGATGCTCATCCAGGCTGTCTAGACGCTCTTATTTACAATAAAGTGACATAAAGGAGATTTTGAAAGCTTTTTTATTAGACCTGGCCTTCCTCACTTTCAGCTGGTCTCCTTATGTTACAGTAGCTATTCCCTTCATCTGCCTTGGGCTTCCACTACTCTTCTAGTCTCCTTCTGTTTATTGCTTAACAGACATCTTTATTCAGCGAATCACAGCACATGCTTCCATATTCACATTCGGTGAGGACTTTGTTCTCTGCTATCGCTTCTTACGCCACCTTCTATCGTTTGTCCCAGTGCTTCCTCATCAATAATGTTGCCTTTTAAATACATGGCTATGGTGTTACACAACGATTCTCCCCTAGATTTAATTGTAGCCGGGTTGATCTTCATCCCTCCGCCATTTCCAGGCTATTGCATTACAGTGACAAGCCATAGGGCCCAAAGGCAAAGCAAGGGAAGCCTGGTGTGGAGCAGCTGTTCAGTGTCCTAATGCAGTCAATCAGATACGAGGAAATATATGCAGGTCAATATATTATAGCTGCAAGTCAGTATATTAATTGAATTTCAGGCTGTATTTTAGTTTCCTTAGATCCAATCACATTCCAGCTGTGATATAAAACTTGCATATTGCATAAAGGTTTATGTTCTTTATGAAACTGATTTATAGAAAATGGAGTAATTGACAGTTCTGTTTCATTATGTTATATTATAGGTAATAGTGGATGATAATTTAAAGCTTGCTGTCGTGGTGTATGTGTTCAGCTTTTCACATTCTGTTTTCGTAAGTTTCCTTAACAGTTTACAAGCATCTGTTTTGCTTACTAATTGTTCATCCTATTTGATTACACTTATAGGTTGTAGATTGTTTGTGAGTCAGCTGTGCAGTGATTCATTCTGAGAGAAATTAACCAGGCCCTTGCTGAAGCCTACATAATTGACCTGCAATTTATACACGCAGCCACTGCAGTAGGATCTTAAGCATCCCCTCCAGTTAATCAGTTCAATTAGGAATCAGAATTTAATTAAACAAATTACTGATTAACTCCCATTTGAAAAGAGAACCTTATTTACCACCCTAACATCTACATCCCCATTTTCCTGGGCTTTCAAAATAGGCTGATGTAAGGAGAGTACCTCCATTAATGCACGGCCACTGTGAAACATGGCGACACTATCAACTGTGCCATGGATTTCTGGAAATTAGCAAAAATTCTGGCTCATCTAGTCCTTTCCTCTATTCATTTTATAAAGAGCTTTTCAGGATAAGGTAAACATTAGCATGTTGTAATGATTATTATGGTGATTTATTCACCCAGCTGACACCTGTACACTAGTTATCATGCATCTGAAGAACTCTTTACTGATAATTTCTTTCTCAGTCTGTTATGCATGGTCAGAAGTATTTGGCATATTTCTATGTGTAAGATAATACAGAGTAAAATCACTTCATAATGTGCTTTAGATGAGTGGATAAATAAAGCCTGTGTATTCCCAGTTAGACACCTGTGTCTGGCATGAAAAAAGGCGCCAGCGAGTTGATGTTAAGTGTGACCTGATGTGACAGGGCATTTATACTTTGGTGATATGCTACTGGGTGTTTGTGTGTCTATGAGGGACAGATGTAACAGTAAGATTGCTTATTGCGTTAAACCACCCTCAATTTACGTTTTTTTCATACCAGTACTCACTATTTTAATCTCTCCCTTGTGGAGTGCCAGCAGCAGTGGAAGTACAGAGTGCACATAAGGCAAGAAAAAAGGGATTCTTCAGTAATGAGAGGTAATAATTATGTTGCAGTCATAGCACTGAAAGCATAATTGTCTTCTGGGTTAGAGCAAAAGCACTGAGTTGCAATTTGTTTTCTTTCATATTAAAGTTAATTTCAATTAAAATACATCGTGCATGTAACATATTACCCTGCATGTGCAGCAGATCCTCATTCTACTGTGCTCTGGAAAATAAGTATGGTAGTCATGGACTGGGTTTTAGACTGGCCCCTGGGGTTTCTATGGTGAATCTTGCCAAGTTGGGGTGGGGTGGCTCCCCCATGGTAACTTTTAATGAGTAATAGATTTCACATCTTACTGATCACGGTGGTGGGCCCGTCCCCCACAATTCATCTTGCCGGCCCATACAGCCTTCGGCCCCCTGGGAAAATGCCCAGCATGCCAGATGGCCAGTCCAGTCCTGTGGCAGTAACTGGAAGACATTCGTGTTATTTTTGATAAAGTCTGACAGGTGGATCGATTTTCAGAAACTTTTTTTGTATTTCACATGACAGGATTTTCATTTATGTCTATCATTCGACTGTTCAATTGTTACTTGACATGGTGTTAATTGTTGAAATGCACCCATATGTCAAGTCACAAGAATAAGAAAAAGGAAATTCAGTATTCCCTTTAAATGGATTAACATGAAGATATGTTGGTGATCCCACTGATGATAGTTTGCAACACTTCAGTTACTTTTGATATCTACTATGATTTGCATAAGTATTAGATCTTTGAGCTGCTATTGAAATCATATTTGTCAAGTGAAAAGCAAAAACATGCACACTATTTTTCATTGTGTGTGATTAGATCTCCAACTTCTCTCAGTGCCTGGATGGACATATAGGCATAACACTGAATTCAAGTTTCTTTCCTTTAGAACTGTTTATCTGATATAGGGTCACAGTCAACTGTACAGAATGCTAATCACAGGGGTGCTGATACACAGTTTAGTGACATTCAGTCAGTCTGAACCTCCTGCCTTTGTACCATGGCAGGAAGTTGGAGGAGTGAACCCACATGAACATGAAAACTACCTGCATAGACTGAAGGCAGGAATCAAACTCATAACCCTAGAGGCCACTGCCATGTTCCGAACAAAGGATGCAGGAGTAGGCATGAGGGCAAACCAATGAGGGGCTTATTAAAGGAACGGGAACAGGTCAAACAGACCCTGTGAGGTCAAACAAGGTAAAACTGGGAAGAGAGGAAACAGCTGGAGCAGACAATGGGGCACCATCAATGACTGGACTGGGAAGCCCAGGACAAAAGGACACTATACCTGCATGTGAGGAAGCAGACGAGAGGCAGTTGGGGTGATCCACACCAGGAGTGTAACAAGAGGTACAACTAAACAAGTAACAGGCGTGGCTCACTAAACCACAACTAGGAAAAGAACATGGGGGCAGAAGTGCAGGGTGGGGGCAGAAGTGAAAGTCCCCCCCCCCCCCAATGCATGCACTCTGCACATGTGGCAGACCAAGGAGGGGACCCACAGGGACCAAACAGGATGAGAGGCCAAGAGGGACACCAGACACAACTGGACAAGACAGACTAGCAGCCTCACAAGACGAGAATGAGCAAAGGAGAGTTAGGGACTGGAGGGAGTGACACGAGACAGGGAACCAAGGGTAACACAGAAACCAGGAACACGTCGACTAAAACAGGGCAGACAAGCGGAGGGTCAGGAACAAAAAAGGCAGGTGAAGACCATAAACCTGGGAAAAGGAAAGGCAGGACAGGGCATTGGGACACAAACTGAAATAGGGTAGGAGGCCTGCGCAGTAAGAGGGGTGTTGACCCCAGGACACAAGCCCCCCAGGCTTCATGAGGCCAGCAGGACCAGGTGGAGCCAAGGGGATGGTAGGGCTGGGGCTGAGGAGCTATGGCAGCTGTAAGGCAGGGAAAGGGGGGGGGGGGGCGCTGTCAGGACTGCCAGCCTAAGGGGCACTGCAGGGCAAGGGGGCACCGTCAGGACCACAGGTCAAGAAAACCGGTAGAGAAGGGGAGCCTGAAGGGCAAGAACAGGGAAGGAAGCAGGAACAGGAAGACCCTAAGGGTCCTGCTGGGCTGGAGGGCATGCCCGCATCTTCCTCCAGTAGACCAAGAAGCATCTTACCTCTCTTGGGCCCCCAGTGATACCGGAGGGCACCCCTAGACATGGGTGGTCCAGGTTTGGAACAGGAACCAGGGTCCATGGTGTGGGACTCAAGGCCTGATTCAGGGGATCCCCCTGCAGATCTAGAGAATCCCCCAGTGGGTTCACCCTTACTGAACAGATGGCAACCAGGAAGTCAGGCTCGGGGTGGGAAACGAGCTGTGGTTAGAGCAGGAGCCGAAAGGGTGAGAGACGCAGATGGGCGGAGCTCAGATGGCTCAGGAAAAGCTACCTTGGAGGACAGGTGGAGCTGAGACGCCCCCGGAATCCCTCGGGCCAGGCTCATGCCACGGGGTGGCTTTGCCGAGGCTGGCCTCCCGCGGCTAAGGAGTGTCAGAGAAAGTGCATTCAGAATGTATGGCAGATTCTGCCCTCTCACCTCCACTTCGTGTTGTGGGAACCAGCCTCAGGGAGGTCAGCGGGCGGATCGGCAGCCAGCAGATTGGAGGCATGCATTAAGAACCTGGAACCTGGGATGAGACGAGTCTCCTACCCCCAGACTGAAACGTGGCTGCCTGAGGGATCTCCCATACCACTGGTGTGTTCCATCTCATTTGATACATCTGGAGGGAGACGTGCACCTCCGCCTGAGCATGGTCAGGTTTCCGTGGCAATGGCAACTTACAAGATCCCTGTCTCTAAAACAACCAGAGAAAATATAATCCATCGAATGGAGGTTAGCTTGAAGAAAGTTTAGCAACTCCAGTCATTCTGTTATGTTCCTAAGGAGGCAGGAACAGGCATGAGGGCAAAACAATGAGGGGTTTATTAAAAGTATGGGAACAAGACAAACAAATGTAGATTGCATGGAGTCAAAGAAAAGGCAAAAGGCAAGCTGGGAACCCATTGGAGCACACACTAGTGCAACATAAATGACCAGACTGGGGAGCACAAGACTGAAGGATGCTCTACATAAGACATGTGAGGGAGCAGACGAGAGGCACCTGGGGTGATCCACACGAGGGCTACAATCAGAGGTAAGATTAAACAAGCAACTAGGGAGAGAATGAGGAATGCAGGTTGTGACAGTCAAAGTCAATGGAATATCTTATTTTCACATCTTTAAGTTGTGAATATATTGTTCCTACAGACCAATAGATAGGCCCTTCTTCAGTGTGAACTAGGAGCAGGCGGAGCTGAGACTAATGCTGAGCTTGTTCTTGAATGCAGGGGTTTAAGGGTAATTTTCACCTTTCAGACTATTAGAGAATGCCCTTGGATCAATACGACTTCGGGAATGAATAGACCTAAATACACAAAAATAGAAGAGCACACCCTCAAGTCATGTTCAAAGGCAAAGAAGTGATTTAAACAAAACTTTGCAGAAGTATTCAAAACCTTGACAAAATTTTGCTGGATAACAAAATTGTGCTTCTTTCCTCGTGAAATTTAAATTCAAAATAATAATACTCAAAATTAATTGTTTTAACATGAGTTTAATATGCATCCCATTCACAGAGATCCCCTGCTTAGTGTCCTGTGCTTACTGCCACTGGCTCCTGGTTCTTTAGTAGCCTATACTGGGTAAGTGGTAGCAAGGATGTTTTAGGAATATGGATGCCTTAGATTTATGTGGGTTTAATTCAACTCAGTGCAGTGTTAGTCTGTAATAATAACACATTCCTTTAGTCTTAAAAGCTAGACTTATATCAAAGGGCTTCAACTGCCAGCTTACTGGTGGTCTCTGTATTTTGCATGTTTTAATTGAGCTAAAATATTCCCTTAATATTTCATATTATGGTTTTGTTGTATCCAAAGGGTTTGGATTTCAGCTTTGATTTAATCATTATGCATTATTAAATTAAATTTCCCCATTTTTAAATTAAGAATTTATTTGGAATTGTGTGCCACGTTATTCAAGCTATAAGTAGCTAAATACACTCAGTGACAAAAAAGGTTAAGCGCCCAGAACCAATGATCCGATTTGGATGTAATTTGATACACGTGCAGATCAGTGATGGGCATGTAAATGATTCGATTTGCAAGGAGCTGGCACATCTAGTCACCAGACACAGGATGCCACACTGTCTCGATGACTGGCATCACCTAGACTACTTGTTCACTGTCCCATGCATAGGCTGCCATTAACACCAGCGCATAGACGGCTACATTTGGAGTGATGCAGACTGGGAGGCATGGATCGATGACGAGTGGCGTCGTGCCATGGTCAGCAATGAATCTCCCATGGATGACTCTTGTGTGCACCTATGGCGGTGCCAAGGAGAGAGGACCAATCCTGCCAATGTTGTGGAAAGACACACCGATGTTACTCCTGGCATCAGGGTGTGGGGAGACAGAGGGTATGACTTCAGGACATCTCTGGCAGTGATTACGGGGACACTGACGGCATATGCAGATTCATTTAATTTTCACCACTCCATATGGGTGCTTATCTTTTTTTGTCACTGAGTATAAATACCCAGACTATAATTGTATATTAATTTTATTGCCTTTCAGTTTGACCAAAATTTTGATCAAAGAAAAAAACTCCACTTGAATAACGGTTGATGTGGGAATGCATGGCTGCCTCTCCCTGCGCTAAATCAGTCGCTTTAGATAGCGGCCGGTCTGAAGTACGCTGGCGGTCTGAAGTATGCTGGCGGTCTGAAGTACTCTGGCTGGCGGTCTGAAGTACGCTGGCGGTCTATAGTACGCTGGCGGTCTGAAGCATGCTGGCGGTCTGAAGCATGCTGGCGGTCTGAAGTACACTGGCGGTTTGAAGTATGCTGGTGGTCTATAGTACGCTGGCGGCTTGAAGTACACTGGCGGTCTGAAGTACGCTGGCGGTTTGAAGTACGCTGGCGGTCTGAAATATGCTGGCGGTCTGAAACATGCTGGCGGTCTGAAGTACGCTGGTGGTCTATAGTACGCTGGCGGTCTGAAGTACGCTGACGGTCTGAAGCACGCTGGCGGTCTGAAGTACGCTGGCGGTTTGAAGTACGCTGGTGGTCTATAGTACGCTGGCGGTCTGAAGTACGCTGGCGGTCTATAGTACGCTGGCGGTCTGAAGTACGCTGGCGTCCTTTCATTGGAAGGCTTCTATGACATCTGTTTGGTCTGACTCGTGTACGAGCCATCCTTTGCCTTTGCTACTTTAAACAGTCACTGGGTGGACAACAATTATGTGTCAAGGGCAAGACTTCAATTACTGAAAGGCTAGTATTCAGCGTTAGACAGCTGTAATATGACAGGGATAATGTTGTGTTTGAGAGCTATTACAGCAACAATCCCTAAGGGGCCATTGAGGAAGGTCTGCTCATAATGATACACACTCATTTCTGGTTTGATGACTCCACTTTACTTGTGGAAATGCTAAAGAGGCATTTATGGAACTCATGTGTAGGTAAGTGTCTGTATGTGCGCTTGTGTGTATCTAGCCTTCTGACTATATGCTGGAAGTAGTACCATGGGTCTGCGACGTTGAGCTTCCTCTGCACACAAACACATTTACAATGCAAAACAACCTGGAAAGCACCTGTGCATCTTCTGCCCTTTGATATATCCGGGTTTGTTATTCTTTGGATTTTAATACTTTCATCACATCATACCCAGGCTAGCAATGTGTTAATCCTTATTTACACTGAAGTTTGCCATATCTGAATTATTTAAGAGCAATGCAGTGGGAGACTGTGCAACTAATGCTGTATGCTCCTACATATAGATATTTTCAGTTCAGTATGTGTCTCTTTGGGCTGTATTCACTGAATGCTTCACTTTCTTTCTCTCTTGTAAGTGGCTGTCAGTGCAGGCTGATGACAGCACCCACAGCAGTGTCACAGAGAAGTGCTTTTGCCTCTTGCAGACAAATCATGAACCGTGATGAATTAAGAGATTAGAGACATGAAAGATGAGCGCTTGATTAGAGGGAAACTGATGCGTCTGCTCCTGTCAGCGACCCAGGCAGGAATCAGGGGACAGCCCCACCTGAACAAAGGGCATGACCCGAGCACAGTACCCTAGGCATCGGCAGGCTATCAGCACAGCTCAAGGCAAGCGTAGAGGGCATTGCAACCTGAGAAATATGCAGTGTTTACTAATGTTAGCGGGCAGAGGTGGTCTGATAGAATCCACAAAGGGATTTTTACATTTTATTTACATAAAAGAAAACTAATACAAAATGTCCATAGCTAGTG
>JABFEA020000001.1:33683871-33693901 GCA_019775915.2 Cyphomyrus plagiostoma
CTCGCCGCTGAGTTCTGCACTAATTGCAGACAAAGGAGCTCCTTTTTGTTCAAGCATGAAAACAAGCTATTACAATAGTCTAAACGTGAAGACACAAAAGCATGAATGAGGAGTTCCAAATCATCTCGTGACACCATGGATCTAAGTTTGGAAATGTTCCTAAGCTGAAAGAAACAGTTTCTCGTTAGCTGCTTACAATGCTGTACAAATGACATTTCACTGTCAAATATAACTCCCAGATTTCTAAGGCTGGACTTCACAGACAGGCCTAATTCACCCAGGTACTGCTTAATCCCTGGGATTGAATCAGCAGGGGCAATAACCAGAACTTCAATTTTGTCTGCGTTCAGCTGCAGGGAGTTTTCACTTAGCCATTTCTTTATTTCCACTAAACAATGGAGCAAGTAAAACTTTTCCTCCACTTACCCACAAATCACACCTCTTACGGCTCTGGCACGAGTCCTCTACACCAGGCCTGTACTCGTGGCTAAAAGAACCACCATGGCATACACTGATTTATGAAATATGATTTCATTGGTACCTTTTCCCGGCCGTAACATTTCACGCATTTCACAACCTAAGCTAATACTGCATTTACTTCGATAAATAGGTATTCCTAACGCACAAGTTTACACACGTGTTATCCGCACGTCACTTCAGTATTTCTAACTTGCCAACATTTCAGTCAAACCGGCTCATATAATTACATCTTCCTGGATGAGGCTTTTTTACGATTACTATTTCCCTCAAAATGCCCAGAATGCAGTACGGTTTGCAACTACCGATCAGCCAACTGTATCGCGGTAGTTTGCGGGCTCTTAAAGGAGACATCACTCGCTAATGCTGCCGCTTACCCATGCAGCATTACTATGACCCTAATGTTACACTAATGTTTAGCAAAAATGAGTATGAACAGGAAATTCAGGGGCACACTAGAGATGTTAGGTCCCATGAAAACCCCACAGCCAATCCAATTATGCTCCAGTTTTTTTAGGGCCCATCTCACTCAGGGGCCCTTGGAATCCCCCTCCCCCCTGCCCAATTAACAGAACCAGTAACAGTAATTAAATTACCCATCCTGAGTAGAGGATGGGTAATTTAAAACGCTAAAGCTAAGAAGTTAACCAGACTGTATGAGTTTTTTGGATAATATAGTGGTTCTTTGATTTATTTTTGGTTAGTTTGCTTCTACATTTATCACAGGTCAGACCTAATGTGATAAAGCAATTAATTAGCAGCATTGAATTGCATTCATTTTTTCCCATTCTTTTTCCATCCACCTGTTGTATAGGTTAAAACACAGAAGAGCCAACTTCCAATTTGCTTTCTGAATGCTTCACGCATACTGAGACACATCTGCCAGTGGGGAAATCCTGCTATATTATTCATGTCTACAGTTCAAAATTCTGCATTAAGCTATTTTAAATATGCTCTGTACAGGTTATAACAGAGTAGGCCTTTGTTGTATATATTTGTCATTCTAAACACCTATTACTAACTTAGATTTTATTAACTATTGTCATTATAATTCATATTTTCACCTTCTTTTCCTACTCTTTTCAACTACCTACCTTACATTAAACTAAAACTGAAAATCAGATGACCTGACCTCATGGCATTTTAGCTATAAATAAGACTATGAGCAGCATGCAGCTCAGTGTCACCAATTCAGATCACAGGATTAGCATAGTGATGTCACCTGAGTAAGACCCCTAACCTTCAGTTGCTCCAGGGACTGGCTAACCCTACTTTCTCAAAAATATGTCACTTTGGATAAAAGCTAAATAAATAAATAAAATATAAAAATGTAAGACGTTTCATTAAAAGTATGAATGAAATCTGTTCAATTAGATGGACTTGCTGAAGACATTCTGCAATTTATTCTCAATCCAATAAACTAGTAATTCCATATAGCTGGAAATTCCAACAACAGTTGAACACCATGTAAATAATATTAATGAATATTTGAATAGACCATGGAGAATGTTGCTCAGACACATCCACTAAAATCTACTTGGTTCTATTCCAGCGCCTGCAGAAAAGTAGCAATATCAGAGAGTCTCTGAGGAGCATTGCTGTCATAAGCAGACCTTTTCCCTGAAATCATTTAGAAGAGAGTTTCATGCAGGCAGACGCAGCACTGCTGATCCTGTGATGAGAGTCTGAGTTAATTACCGTTTCATCATGTTACTGGCAGGAAGGGCAAAATGAGACATTGTGTGGCTATGGAATGTAGCCCTGTGATTTCTCTGATAGCTACAAGTGACAAGGTAGAAACTCACAGTCACATCTATTTCTATTAATTGTTTTCTTTTTTATGTTTCCTCAGTAATGTTGCTGTGGAAAGTGGGTATGTTAGTTGTTACTTATGTCTTACATCTATGAAGAATGTTGAAAACAAGCCACACTCTTGGGTTCTGTCTGATAAATGATGCAAAGTAAAGATTTTAACTTGAGTGAGGAGGAACGTTTCCAAATGCTATGTGACTCACAGTGAGCAAATGGTGTTTTTTGGATCAGAAGACAGCACCCATGACTAACTAAGGACACCCCCATATTGATTTTTCTGCATTTTAAATTCCGCTGTTTGCTTTTTGGGGCACAAGTCTGACTTTATATCATCACTGATATAGACAATTCTACTCTACTAAGCTTCATTGTTAAAAAAATGAATGTGTAATCATGTCTGGAGAAGAGATTAATTAAGCATTAATTCAGAAAGGAAGCACTATTAAACACTGAAAGCATACCTATACCTATTGCTAACACAAACTAACCACCTTATAGCAATCGTTTTTATTGGTGTCAGACAGTTACGTCACTGGGGAATTACATGTGCTCCAGGTGTGAGTCACTGTGCCAATGTGTGAAAACTGCACTTCAGTTTCGCTTTTGGAAGAACGTGAGCTGATATTTCTAGGGAATTTCTCTTTTCCAGCCTCCCTTCTAGGTGACTCTTTCTGTGGGTATTCCGCCACCTGCCTTTTCGCACAACCTCCAGTCTGTCCAATGGACGAAGGCACAATGGGCCATTTTAGAACATCTCTTAGAATACATTTGTTTGCATGCAAATTTTATGAGAAACTGTTGTTAAATGATAGTCTTGTTATTGTCATCATGTAAATAGCCTATAGGAGTGTAGACAGATTTCCATTAGATGCACAATTTGTTCATAAGTATGCTTTTAATTTATGCTGTTCTGCTCTACTTTCCCTGAAGTATGCATTTTTAAAAACCTCTGCAGATTCAATTAACTGCTTTTGCCCTAAGGATCATGATTAGCAAACCCCATTTTGCACAGTAGAATATGTTCTGAAAAAAAACAGCACCAGTTTATGAAAGAGTCATATATGTGTGTCCTTGTGTTGTGCCTTGGGAGTTGGCCATTGCAATAAAAGGCACCTTTTCAAAATCACCATCTCCTAAAGTTAGCATCTATTCAAAGTTAGCACCTTTGCATGTTGTCTTAAGCAAGCAGTGGATGTGATTCCTGTGAACAGTTCTGGTATCTGGTGTCAGCAAGGCCTTAAAACCCAGTGTGTTATTTCTCATTAGCTTGGTTAAAAACCTCCTTATTCTGCTGTGTTTCCTACCTTTGCCCCTGTAGATTTTTGTTAAGGTTAAAGTTAACGGTGTGTCTGCTCTAAAGAATAGGAAGAAGTTTTGCTCTTTATGTAACTGTGGATGCTTTTCAGGGCTCACATGGGGTGTTACAGGCATGCAAATGTGCAACGCTGACTGCACCTCCTGCTTTAAGCCCCACCCAGTCTTATGTCTCCTTGGCAACCCCTTGAAGCACAATGGGTGCCTGTCGCCTGGCAACATTGCCTAGTATTTCACAAGCACAAGCTGCAGGAGTGAATATGCAAGTCAGTCCTGCACAAGCCGTGTCTGTTTTTGTGTTTGATTAGGGGCAATCTCCACGAAAACCATCGTTCTACAGAAAACTGTTAAAATGCTTGCATTTATGTGCTCTGTACAGTGCCCAACCTAGCTCACTCCAAGTCATTAAATCATATAAACGTACAGATTGAAAGCTCAAAACCCTATTTGTTTCAGCCACTTTTAGGTCCCTTGAAAACATGGTTGTATTTATTAGTCACATAATGTAACATCAATGCAGTACCAGTGAAGGCAATTTTCTGCTGAAGTGGTTTGTCTGAAATAGTTGTGTTACAATGCAGAAAAATAAAAGGTCTGATGTGGTTTATCAAAAAAACACTGGATAGCGTTGATAAGTCTTTTTTCATTTATTTTTAGTGTTAAAAATCAGTTTTGATAGGTTAACCCAGGCTTTTGCCTTGTTACTGTACCAAGGTTGCTATTAATTGCAAAAATGAGTAAATGCTTGGTGTCCTTGTTTGACTTTGTTTTTTCTTGCCAAAATACTATAAAATTAGAAAATTACATGCATTACAAGGTCTCAGCCAAGGTTTCTAGTGTCATTCTCTTCCAGCGTAAGTGGCTCATCGCCTTTAGCATCAACCTTTTCAAGGTCCATCACATACAGTGTCACATTTCAGCTGTGTTGGGCAGTACAGTTAATCCCCAGCTGCCTAATGTGCAGTATGATAGAAATTGTTGTCTGGGCCCAAAGTGAATAGAGTAACACTGGGGCATGGACTGGGAAAAGGTGGAATGAATACAAAGACCTGGGGGGCTCATCAGTGTAGCAGAAAAGAACAGGTCATGTTGTGAGCTGCCAAAAGCGCTGGTCTAGGAGGAGGAAGGCGGCAGATGATAGTCCTGCAAGTAAGAAATATAGTGAGCTGGGGCAGCTGGAGGGATGTAGGGTCCAGTCTAGCAGGAGAGACCAGGCCAGTCCACACTAGGACCCCTAGGACTTAGCTGGGCACAGTGACGACGGCGACAGGCTCCCTCTCGCTCCCTCACAAGCATTGTTTTCATTATTTGTTTTTTTCTTTGATAATGATAATAAATTTTGGGATTAAAGTTATCCTCAGGATGATTGATGCTGTCTTTGGGAGTTTATTACTGGAAGCCTGTGCCTCAGCAGAAATGTTTCCCACCATAGATTCATCGTTACAGTTATTTATTTATTTTTTTTACAGCCACTGACAAGCGTTTCTCCGTACCGGACTCACTCTTTCAAAACTCTTCAAAAAATGAACACGACATACGGGGATGTAACTGTGAATTGTGTCTTTTCTGGCAGTAACACTTACATATACATATACACACACACACACACACAGACACACACACAGGAGCTGCAAACTGTGTGAATGGTTTTTAAAAGGTGACTTCTGGATGGAGAAACACTTGACTGTAATAGTGTAACCTTGGAGTCAAAGAAAGGAGAGGAAGCACCGGTTACTTATGAGAGCTGCTTCCTGTCTTGAAGTTCTTGGAGAGAGAATAGTCCATCTTTCCCACAGGGAGGCTCTCTTTACTTCTTTTATGCTTCTACATCCAGCACTAGCAGAGAATTAAGACTCTCGAGGCAATAATTGGTCTGCCATTCCAGCTCACTGTATCTCATTCAGTGGTCTCTTTTGTTAGTTCTGACCATGAGACAACCAGTACATTCTAAACGATTGTAGATTTCCCAGTAGGACAGCATGTGTTGTGTATGTGCTGTACACACTTTGTGATTTACCGTGCCTGTGATTTACTGTGAATTTCCAAGTCTGTCATTTGCTAAATGTTTAGCTTTTATGTCATTTTTGCAACACAAGGGGCCACGTTTCTAAAAAGTCCCATGGTGGCCTATAGTAAACAGTTTCCTCCATGCAACTTGCCAGTTCCTCTGTAGTGGCACTGGAGACTTCTGAGCTGGCATCCACCCGGTGCTTAGTGGGTCAGACTGAGTCTATGCCAGTGCCAGTGGGAGGTGCACGTCATAGGTGAAGACAGAGCCATGGCCAAGCTCTCGTTGCTTTCTGGGCTCTGGTAGAAGTGTCCTGCTACTAATCTTGGCTTCTCATGGATGTTCTTTGTGGATCAACTTGTACCGTGCTTTCATGTAGCTTTCTTCAGTCAAACACTTCTTTCCTTTTTCCTGTGGCAGAACTACAAAATATAAGAGGAACCTATGCATTGTATTTTGATGCACCCAGTGCTGGATCGTAATGACTATGCTTGACCACAGTAGGGAGGGAGTAATCTGTACTTTGTTGCAGCAGAACAATATTTAGATGTGAGGAATTGGGGGCATTGATGCAGAGAATCAGGTGGAATGACTGTCCATGAATAGCCAGCATGATTGAAGGCTTGAACTCCTTTGATGTCAGGAGAATAATTGGGTCCTAATTGCTGTTTGTCACACTGACTGTTTTTGAATGAGTGTTTCTCAGCTATTTAAGTCCCGGGGACATTTCCAGCCACAGTTTGTGTGTGTGTGTGTGTGTGTGTCTGTGTGTCTGCGTGTGGGTTTGTGTAATTGTCAACTAACTGTCCTTCTCCTGCTGTTCTTTCAGCCATTTAGTCGCTCACTGCTCACCCTCCCAGTTCTGTGGTCAGATTGACTTTGTAGACTCTGGTTTCAGAAAGGTGCAGACCTCCCCTTTTGCCCCACTACAGTTGTAGCCTCTAGTCATTGCTGAAGACAGGCTGGACGCTTGCAGTCTCAGTATCCAACACGTCTAATCCTGAAAGGCTCAGATTATTTGCGGTCAGGCAGAGTAAGTCTGCCATGGTTTTATAGCTCATGGGTCCCAGCACATACACATGACTTGTTTGTCAATATCTTATTTCTTTTTTTTTATAAACCAGCAAGCATACAGAATCTCTAACAAAGATGCAGGTTTTTTTTTTTTAATCTAATGCCTTTGTCATAAACAGAAGGATTGTGCACCACATATACTGTATATACAAGCACAGTCAAGCAAAGAATGCCCATGTGTGCTTATTTACAGGAAAGCTGTATCGTTGTAATCACTGAGACATGCCTGAGCTTCCTTCCATGGATGGTCATGTCAGTGAATTCTTCTGGACATCTCCTAAACCCAGTTTTGTTCTGACAGAATCAGTTCATGCCTCCTATAAGCAAAGAAATGCATTAATTGCCTTACAAACCTTTTCAGAGATAAAAATAGAACTCAAAAACAAAACAAACAAACAAACAACACATAAAAGAACAAAATGTGAACAAAAAGCCAATAACAATATACAGTTTTCATGGTCTACTTTATGTGCTTTACTCAAGGTGGTAAATGTCCTAAATACTGTAGAACCCATTCTGAGTTAAAACAAGTATATGCAAACAATGAGCTCCTTGGAAAAATTATATTTCAGCAAGATGACAAAAAATAGAGTGCAGTAAAACAGAGCATAAATGGAGGAATCTAAGCTACAAATGCACAATGATACTTACAAATAGAGCCTTTCTGCTTACAGCTTCAAACATGAAAGGGAAGCCAATCATTCTTCTCAACGATCATAAACAGAAACATCTACATCACTTGTGCTTCATTTGTTGTGGGTCAACTGGTTCATCACAATTGATTTGCTCTACTATTCAAAACTTAATGAGTTCCTTCCTAATTAACAAAATCCAAAATATTAGACTGGCTGTCTACAAATCTTTATCAGTGAATTATGCTATTTTCCATGTACCTGGCAAGAGACTCAGTCAAAATAGTAAATAATTCACTATCATCAGGTTTTTCCCAAAGTTGCAGCTAAATCCATCAATCACCAAGCACTCTTGGATGCCTCCATTTGAAGACCAATATCTGATCATTGAAAAAGCTTTGTAAAATTATGGGGCGCTAAACGTCAAGCACTCAAATACATTCTGTGCCACAAAAAGCATTTATTTAATAACAATATTAAGCAACACCTTGCTGTATTTTGTCTACAAGAGCATAAAGACTTATCTTTCTTTCATGCACAAAAATCAAAAGTAATGTTTCATTTTGTGCACAGAATTGATATCATCACTTTGCATTTTGTGGACAAAATGCATTATCGGAATGATACACAATCATTTCAGGGACAAAATGCATTTTCATAATCAAAGAAAGTAATTTTGTAGACGAAATGCATTTCGTGAATTAAAGAAAGTCCTTTTGTGGATGAAAAAGCCAAACGTTTGTCAGTTTAGACCCTACCTCAGTATTGAGGCTACTCTTACAAAGATCTTATATGATATTTCTCTAAATACTGATTTTGGTTAAAAGCCAGCTCTGGTGCTACCATATGTAAGCCTTTGGCACTATCTACCATAACATGCTTTTAAACAGACTGGAGAACTGGGTAGGACTTTGGAACATCACTAAACTCTTGTAACTCGAATGACCACTTTGTTACCACTGTCAATTATGAATCGAATGGACTGTAGGATACCCTAGGGATTAATTTTGGGATCCTCCTTATCAGAGATGGGCAGTATTTCAATTAGATGTGTTTGAAATACAAATCTTCACGATCTCATACCGCCATTCCGGAAGACGGAATTGCGAAGACCCCTACCGCCAACCCGCAGGTACAGCCTGTGATTCCACAGTACGTTACTAAGGTTACAGAAGTCATTTTCATTAAACAGATAATGCTATAACACATGTAAATCGCAAAAATATTTTAAGTTAGAGCAAGCTGTATATTTAGTAAATATTACACAGTATATTCTTGATGTTCTGTTATTATTTTACATGTATTTTTGTACTTTCACATTACAAATTACTTATATTAATTAAATGTGTTTTTTACCCCAGAATTTCATATTTTATTTTAAACAAAACACTTTTTGATGTATTTGCACCCATCCTCACTCATTTTTCAGTTGCTGCATGCTCCCAGTAAGGCAAATTTCACAGGACATTCCATAGTTATGCTGATGACACCCAGGCCCACATAGCTCTCTTACCATTATTTATTCCTAAATAAAGACAGAGTAAAGTAGTAAAAAAAGGTCAGATTTTGTGCTCACTGGGGTTCAGTGAGCTTAAAAGCTGAAAATTAACGTCAGAAACCTTGACTCACATTTTACATTTGAGCTGTCATATTAAGGTGGTTAATCAGCAATCTGTCATTTTAAAAATACAGACAGAATCAAAGGTTTCATGTCTTGGCATTCCTGCTTTTATCTCCAGTATGCTTGATTCTTGCAACAATCTTTCCCAAAAAGACTATTAAACGACTGCAACTGATTCAAAACACTGCTGTAGTAATTCAGAGAGAATTGAACACTTTACTCAAATACTTACTTTGAGACTTGGACTCCCAGTTAGCTGCAGAATTGGCTTTAAAGTGCTTCTTTGTGTGCTTAACGAATACAAAGCCAGTTAGATCAGTAGGGACAACTCAGTTTGTGCTTCTCTTTAAACTGCACGTCATTTTTCTTTCTGTATATGTTATTATTCTATTTTTTAAAGCAAATATCTTTTGCCTTTTTCCTTTTCTTGATTGCCAAGTATAGCGCTTTGAATGGTCTGTGTGTGTGAAAGGTGCCATACAAATAATCTTGCCTTGCCTGCTTCCTGCAGATGTCCACAGATAGTATCGCCATATCCACTGAAATGCAGCCCTCTTAAAAGCCAACTTATTTTTCTTTTTTTGACGAAAATGAGTCTGTATCACAAAAGGGATCTGATACTGTTCTATCTTTTGCTGGACCTCTTTAGAATTTCGAATCTCGCTTCTTTTCCTCAGGGAATGACTTTAAACTCCCGGCTTACAGTCATTTAATCCATGTGGGTGCGACAGTAACCTTCTTTATTTGGGCATTTAAAAATGAAAGCTAATTTCAGAAGATCAGCCCCTACCAAAGTGAAGCTTTACAAAAGAGATTCATTTTGTATGTATGTGCAGAGGAGGTAAGGAGCAATGCACTGATTACTGTACCCACCCCATGACAAACCCCCTCAGGGATGAGAACCAGTCATGTGGTGGGTGATACCTGGTGGTGGGTTTTTTTCTGGCGGCTGGAGTGCTAGTCCTGCCACCAACCCCCAAGTTATTCCATGTACCGTATTTTCCGCACTATAAGCCGCACCGGATTATAAGGCGCACCTTCAATGAATGGCCTATTTTAAAACTTTTTTCATATATAAGGCGCACCGCATTA
>JABFEA020000001.1:33704095-33716066 GCA_019775915.2 Cyphomyrus plagiostoma
GTCTCTTTATATATGTATTGGTAGAACTCAGTGTTTGGTGGGTCTCTTTATATATGTGTTGGTAGAACTCAGTGTTTGGTGGGTCTCTTTATATATGTGTAGGTAGAACTCAGTGTTTTGATGGGTCTCTTTGTTATTGTCGCCATCATGCTTGGTGTATCTGCCTCAGGCTGTAGGTCATGGTCAGTAGCAGCTCATACTCAGCTAACGCTTGCCTCAGGCATGGTGGAGAAGAAAGATACAGATGGCATCCTGATATTAAGATATGAGAGCCATACATAAACACCAATAATTAGCCACCTATACAGTATAAAAACACCAACAGCATTAGTTAAGGATAGCTAAACCAGGATAGCTAAACCTTGGCTAGACTGCAATACAAGGCCTATAGTTTTTTAATATATTTCTTTTATATTCATTTTATCATTTTTTTTCTTTACCAAAGCAGTTTTTCATGGATGCTATGTTGGGAATGTTACCAGGTATGTTTGACAGGTACATTTTCCCAAGTGGCTGCATAAAAAACAGTCCCCAGTGAGAGAATATGTAGAGAGACAATGCAGCTCCACGTAGGGTTGAAGACAATATTGCAGGGGTCCATAAGGTTACTGTGAAATACTACCTAATAATTCTTTAAAAAGAAAGTGTTCCAGCACCAAGCATTCAAATTTGACCTCTATCTACCTGTCTGAAGTTAAATCGAGCTTGTAGGGATCTGAGAGCTGGACCCTGTGCATTGCTCAGAATGGTCAGAGAGTTGAAGTTTTGCAAATTTTAATGATAATGCTAATAATTCCCATCAGTTATAATGAAGTGGTCTTCACTTATTTAAGCTCTTCTCAAACCTATCTGAGTTGTTGACAAAGCTACTTTGGGAGACTCATTAGGCTGGAAGCAGTGCTGTTAGGAGGCACATAGCTTGCTTACTTTTCAGAGCTTCTTTACACATTGTGCTAAAGTAATATCTGGGATTACTGGGGTTTAATATTAGTAATGGACAACCACATTTTTACTGCTGACAAGAGAATTCAGTCAAGCTTGAATGTCAAACAATGCCCTTGGGAGGAATTTTGCTGAAACCACTGGATTTTAACAACTGAATTTTGAATTTTAGCATTCGAGTATCAGAATATCGGGACCAAGTCGAATCACAATGTCAGAATGATTCCTATTGAATTTGATAGAACTAATAATCCCTACAACTGGCATGAACTAACCATAGTATCATTCTTGTCAATATATCAGACTCAGCCCAAAAGAAAAATTTAATCCAATGGTTCTTAGTATGGACAAGACTGAAGTTCACACACCGAAGACGTTTCAAAGAGCTCGATTAGTGTAACTGGAGCTGCGGAGTCTGTTTGGGGTGAATACGCCACTACTGAAATACACGCTACAGCTGCTGTCTTGGGTTTATGCGTCGAACCTTTTAGTCCAAGAATTTAAAACAACAACAACAACAATAATAATAATTATTATTATTATCATTATTATTATTATTTCACACTTAATAGTCTGGCTTTTTTGGGGTAAATGATTTAAAAGATCTTCTACATTACCAGCTAGCTATGAAATGCTAGCATATACATTTCCAGACACTCTGAAAGTACACAAACACACCTCAAGCAGCCTTCATCATCGACAGCCTGTCCACACTCCCATAAAATTATGGCAATGTTTGATCATCGCCAGGCAGACGTGGGCTGCACAGTGAGAGGACTTCATCCTGCATGCTTACTCCTTTCTTGTGAGTCACATGTTTGGAGAGCATCCACACAAAGAGCTCCGTGATGAAACAGCCCAAAAGCACTGTCTTCCATGTTATGCATGTGCTTCACTTCCTCCACAGATTGTAAAACAAGGGCATGTTTGTTATTTGTTTTCTCTATTTTAAGGTGAAGGCAACTTGCAAAATGAATATGCCAGATATATATTACTCAAGACCTGCTGTTATTGTTACTATTTTGAGTATAATGATTACATTTCTTAAAATGTGAATTTCAGCTAATTCTCCATCACTGTTTTTGTGGGTTGTTTCTTTTGATCAAATTAATAGTGTCCCAATTAAGGGTGCACATCTTGTCTTGGATTTTAGTTGTAATTGTGGTTAGGAGAAGGTATGACTGAGTTTTACCTTTGAACCACATACATATACAGCTTCTATAGGATGCAGTCACCCATTTTATTATACTATAACTTGTAATAGTTTTTACTTGTTTAAATGCCAATGGCTAATATGCCTAAGGGAGGAAGCAGGCATTTGTAGTGTTTCGTATTATTATTTGTACCGCTCAGAGAAAGGGCCCATCCAGTACCAATCTTTTAAGTGTTCTCTAGTTGAGACACCAACCCAGCAGCCCAGCAAGATGGAAAGAGTGAGGATCCTGCAAGCTGGACAGGCACCAATAGATGTGCCTGGTTGTGCAGGATGGAGGTTGAGGTGGTTGGTGTTCTGGGTGTGGTCCTACTTGCAGGTCTGCTTGGCCCTATACGTTCCCATGATGCAGTATATAGATGCTAAATAGGGTTTGGAATCTGCCATAGGCTGAAAAAAGGTTTCGTTAAAGATGTGCCATCACATAGCTTCATCTTCTTTGTTCCTGTTTCCTTTATGCACTGTGAGCTAATGCACTCAATTATAACTTTGAAGCCAACTTGGCGAGGGCAGTCAGCAGGGCAGCGGTAATCACAACACAGATCAGGTTCATTACCCAGACTCCTGCATTGAAGACAGTCATTAAAATAACTGCTACCCAGCCGGCAACAAGTTCTATGAGAAAATTCTAATATTTTACTTGCATGAAAAAAAATAACTACAGCATATTCTTCAGTCCAGTATATTTATTCTGCTGTGAGTGTTTTCTATAACCACAGAGGCTGGCATTTTGTATTTAAAGAATTTGCTGTGAAAACGTTGAAGAAATTCCATATAATTTTAGTTCCTACTTTCTGACATCCATTGACTCTTAAATTTATATTGCATTTGTCAAGGTAAAATACCAAGAAAGATTTAGTGCCTAAGGAGCGGTCTCTTGTTTTGTCTTGAAATAGCGAAGGATGACGTGTGATGATGTGTAGATGGCAGAAGCAATTACATATTTTTTAGTTCATCCCAGAGATGTTTTGAAAAGTGAACAATATGGTTATCTTTCCTTTGAATTTATCACCCAATTATGTGACCTCACGCACAAAGATCCACAAGGGTAGAGTCCATTCATATTATTGTGTGAATTCTGAAGGGAGCTGTTTGCACCTAAGCTTATCTTGGAGTCATTTAGTGGTAGCTTAATTCATTATTTGGTTTTTAGCATGGTTATACCAAAAGTTGCATGCTTTGACTTTTCCCAGTGTTGAGAAGATTGTGTACGTCAAACGAAGAAGATGATTAAATGCATACATTTCCAGCCTATGACAATACGTCTAAATGATAGACCTTTATCTATAAGTATGGCACATATGCGCATAAACAGGGTGCACGTAAACCTCACATAAAACCAACCCAAAATACCAACAACAGCAAGGTGCAGCAGCCTTTGAGTAACAAGTTCCAAAAATCTATGATCCATATGCAGAGTGGAGTGTAGAAGTGTGTAAGAAGTGTGCTCTCTTTGTCATGGGTAGGTGCCGAATTCTGGTGTCTGCTGGATATCGTGCCCATCAAGAATGAGAAGGGCGAGGTGGTTCTCTTCCTGGTCTCCCACAAGGACATCACGGACAACAAGAGGGACCAGGACTCTGTGCAGGGGCCTGAGATCGGTGAGTAGGGAGGGGGGCCTAGGAAACCACAGATAAAGCCAAGAGCTATGGCATGGGGGTGGGGGTTTTAGATTGGTGTCAGGTAGGGGGTGAGACTGGTTTTGTTGAGGAAACAGGCAGGGAATTTTTTGTAGAATACATGAGAAGGACAAGGAAAAGAAGACTGAACTATACTGGTGTTTGTATGGTGGACAAAATCCTCGAGGGCTACTGACATTGCCTGAAAGATGATATCTAGTCACAGATGTCTTTAGTGCAGCTTAGTGGTATGGTTAGGAAAAGCCATTGGACAACATCTGAAACCAGGCTGCTGATACCATGGCTACAGGGATGGTTTGATTACTGTTTTTAGCAGAGGAGTGTCAAAGAACGATGCTTTTAAGGATGCCAGGCTAAGGGAAAGGAGGTACAAAGACACAGCTAACACTGTCAAAACTCAGACCTGGCTGGTTCATTTATTGTCATCAATTTTATTTGTCAATAACTGGCATACACATTAATTACGAACCTCTGTAGTTGTGCTTCCACTTTGCCACAATGAGAAAAGGCACCTTAGAAAAGACAGATCAGCAGTCAGTAGGTGTGTTGTGCTGAGATAATTAGACCTGAAAGTCAGACAAACGTATTGACTCAATCTGAATTGGGAAGAAATTCCATCACAACCTCCCGCTTTCAGAAGTGGTGAGTGATGGGAACCTTGACGTGCTACATAAAGCGAAAATGAACTCAGAAGCTCAGGTGTGCTGCTCCTGTAATGGAGAGCAATGTTCATGGTTCTCAGTGGGCCCTTTCATCACCTGAGCCCATAATTGGCTGCTCTTGTCTCTCTTATTGCTGGGCCATCTTTTGCGTAAGTGCCAGCAAATTGTGCTACATGGAGAGGGTTTCATTATTTGGTTATTTTTCTTCATAGTTTTCTTATTTCTGTTCATATTTGTTGTACTTCATAAGTCACCAATTTTCCAGATATATGTATACTGCAAATGATGTTTAACAGTGAAAAACCATTTGCAAACTGCATTTCTTTGGGAGAACTCCACTGAGCCACCCCAAGCACTGTCGCTGCATATTAGTGTTATTCAAAACCCAACGGTTTACATCTGTAGCCCCTGAGACAGGGATGTGGGAGGGAGCAAAAACGTGGCCCGTCTGGGGCTCCCCAAGAACTGGATGCAGAAACACTGTACTAGGTGACATAAACGTGAATGAGGAACCTAAGCGGTTCCTAACCTAACTAGCACATTTTTCTTTATTTTTCTCTAATTTCTGTGGAAAAGTTTTCAGCTTATTCTGACCTTATGAATATAATTTTTTTACTGAAGAAAGGCGTTTTTGGTACAAATTTATTAAAGTATTTATATAAACCTTTTTAGAACATATTTTACATTAATAATATCACTAAAGGTAGAAGTGGGGGTTACCGTACAGGGGAAATAATGTTCAGGATAATCAGAGGCTATAAACTGTTTATGATTTTCCTGCAATGGGAATTTAAAGGGTAAACGAGGTTATACTTAATGATTAGCTATTGAACACGGTAATCCTTTCTGAGTAACTGGCTGTTGATATGGAAAGACAGCTGATATTTTTGTATTGACAGAAGGTCTTACAATTAAATGGAAAATGTATTTATAGTCACCAGCCAAAATGAATAAAAATGGGTAGAAAACAGCAGAAATCGTCAAAAGTGGAATGATATTGAATGCTATTATGTGACAGCATTGTAGAAAATTCTGCACTTCACAAAACAATGATTTAACACGCCATGTTTTTAAAATGTTGTTGAGTGTTCAGAATATCAGAATTAGCTTTGGTTTTACAGTCAATTTCATCAATCTGCCAGCCTCACTGCACACTTCTCATGGAAGTAGGGGCAGAGTGAAGGGGATAATGACAGAGAGCAAGGCTGAGAGGGAGCTCTCTGCTGTCACAGAAATGAGTAGGTAGGGAGCTCATCAAGCCCCCACATCCTGCAGCACGCTCATCCCCCTGCTAACAAACACTTCCTGCTCAGAATCTCTGTCTTTCTCAGATGAAGAGACGGGCCTGGAGGTACACAGAGTCACACGGCCCCCGGGTTTCAACGCCAACCGGCGCCGTAGCCGAGCAGTGCTTTACCATCTGTCGGGGCACCTGCAGAAGCAGGACAAGAGCAAGCTCAAGCTGAATAACGTGAGCCTCTATTCGAATGGCTTGTGGCAGTTTTACTTACACAAAAGCGTTCTGATGGCAGAATGAAAAATGATTGGTTCAGAGAGAGAACCAATCAGATTGTAGAGGAGGTGGGACCAATCAACTATAGGAGGCAGGACCAAGACATTTGATAGGTTGGTCCCACCTCCTTTAGTTGCTTCAACCCACCTTCTCTACAATCTGGTTGGTTATTACTCTGAACCAATGATTTTTCGTTCTGCCCTCAGAACATAGAAGTGTAAGAAAAACTCCCATAAGGGTCTGAGTGTGGCCTGCTATCATGCGCTTGAATGTTACAAGTTAATTGCCATCACAAAGGCAAAACACCTTTGAAATCCTAGTCTTTTGATCGCTAGCCTGTGAGTAACATACACACTGACCAACAGCAAATTAATTTCAGGCCCCGCTTACTCTAGGATCCTTAATTTATTCCAACTCCCAGATCACAGAACTCCCCATTCAAACTAATAGGCTCAAGACCTGTCATGTCCATTTGCATTGACGTTGATCCCCTTTACCCTTACAGTTTTATGACGTTTTCTGTACCTGAATAACCTACTAATGAACGTGACCCATATGTCTGAGAGGCTGCCTGTCTGTGTACGCTTTGTGTAAGTGGCTTTTTGTGCCGATATGCTTCCGCTCCTCAATTCCTGTCATTCCACAGAATATGTTTGGGGAGAAGCCCCCCATTCCTGAGTACAAGGTGGCAGCTATTCAGAAATCCAGATTCATCCTGTTGCACTATGGCACTTTCAAGGCGGGCTGGGATTGGTTAATTCTACTAGCCACCTTCTATGTGGCTGTCACTGTGCCGTACAACGTGTGCTTCACTGCTGTCGGGGGGCGGGACGAGGGAAGCTCCGCCTCCCGCAGTCCCCCAAGCGTCAGCGACATCCTGGTGGAAATTCTCTTCATTCTGGGTAAGGCTTCTGCGCAAAGACAGCTGCATAAGCTGCCATAACTATTAGGCTATAAAATTACTGCCATACCGCGGTGATTTTGCTAGAATCAAGCTTCTGTTTTTACTATCCAATTATCCAGACTTAATGAAGTCACTCAGGTGGCTGATAGATAACATGTTCTGACAAGAAAAATGTCATTCCCAAGCAGTAATGACCATTGTGAGCTGCAGCTATCCCGCTGTATGGTTTGTGGCAGGCATATAAGATCCTCAGAAGAGCAAACAAATATCTTTTTAGCCACGGGCCAAAACAAGCCCCAGTCCTGAGGATCCATGGTTAGAAATTGAATGATCCTGCACGCACAGACATGACTCCTCAACTCCCTAGCAAACTCTGCATGCAAACAGGTGCTCTATGTGCTTGGAATGACAGGGCGGAGCACTGCCGTAACAGCAAGCTTGAATGACACGTCACTTTCAGGGCTTAGGGTTTGGCTCCCATCATGGCAGAACGTACGCCTGGGACTTATCAGGATATTATGTACTTAAGAACATTACATCTCAAACGTCAAGAGCAGCCCACAAACATGCCCTGTACAGCACTCAGACTAAACTCAGCTCGTATTTCCTGCCTGTGTCTCCCTATACTTCATATGTTTTTCTGTTGGTTTTATTTATCACATAATCTGTTATTTCTAGGTGAATTACTCTTGATGACTTAATGATCTAGCAGCCATGTTTAATCCTGTCAGGCTTTAAGTGGTGGAGACGTACACACTGACATGGCGTCTGTGTGCCGCAGATATCGTGCTCAACTTCCGCACCACCTATGTCAGCACGTCAGGCCAGGTGGTGTACGACGCCCGCGCCATCTGTCTGCACTATGCTACCACCTGGCTCTTCGTCGACCTGGTTGCCGCCCTGCCATTTGACCTGCTGTACGCCTTCAACGTGAGCGTGGTAAGCTGGTAAGCCCCCAGGGGCCCACCTGCAGTATGCTCCCGAATTTAGTAGGTCTTGTTACTGACGATCGCAAGAAAGCAGACTCATTAAGTGCTGTGATTAACACTAATGTCCATTCAAAGCCTATTACAGCATTGCTGCTTATTCTGAGATGTGACTAAGTCATTATTTTTTTCTTGGTAGTGTAATAATTAGTTTAAGATATGTAATACATTTCTGTTCAGTGTGATTCTGGGAACATGCTGGAAGGGTCCGATCAGACGGATTTTTCCGCCGGACGTCACTGGTGCACCCATATCCAGTTGTATCCTGGCGTCTTTCCCAGCTAGGGCGCTGGAGAGCCAGGCTGGATTGTTATCTGAGCGATGCTCCCTGTTCGTGGATAGATGAGCCGTTTTGCCGCAGATGTACCTGCTGACGTGACAGGACCTGATGGCTCTTCCCTCTGTGACCTCTGACCTCTCTGTGCAGTACTTCGGCGTGCATCTCCTGAAGACCGTACGTCTCCTGCGTCTCCTGCGCCTGCTGCAGAAGCTGGAGCGCTACTCGCAGTACAGTGCCGTGGTACTGACTCTCCTCATGTCCATGTTCGCGCTGCTCGCCCACTGGATGGCCTGCGTCTGGTACTTCATCGGCCGTCGGGAGATAGAGAGCAACATCCCGGGGACCTGGGATATCGGTCAGTGGCTTCACTGCGCATGAGGGACACGACATGCTGCGTGAGACCTTAGTAGCCTGTGTGCTGTACCATCTATGGACATTTATGTGGTGCTTGTGAAGAGCTGATGAATAGCTTATGAACCGAAGTGTTATCCGGTGACTTGTGGGTACGTTGTTCACACGAAATGCAGCAAGAACGTAATATGTATGTGTAAAAAGGTGCTGAATGACTCCTACGTGGCACAGTCTGTGGAAGAGTTCTGCTGTCAAGTACTGCTGCCCACAACCCATTTTCTGTTAGAGGTTCACTACAAGTCATAATAACACAGCGAGATTGCTGCAATAATAATATGGTATAAGAAAAGATAAGCTTGGATCAATAAGTCAGTGTGACAATCAGCTACTGCTCGTGTTTCTCTGAGGGATTAGTAAACTGCATGTGTCACTGAGAACTGGCTCTGCGCATTGAGCTGTGTAGCCAGAACATATGTCATTCATCCAGCTCCCAAAATTGCTTGCCCTGGACAGGGATGCTGTGAGCCTGGAGTGTGTGTCATAAAGAATACGCGCCAGGTGACACCTAAGAGGGTCAGATGCATGCACTCCCACGCCACGGGCAACATTTAAGTGCACCAGTACAGGAAATGGGGTTACGCAGAGGAAACCCACACAAACTCACAGAAAACAAACTGCACACGTACAGGTAGCAGGGGGCAGGAATCAAACCCAGAGTTACCTTGAGCCGTGTAGCATTCAGCCAGTGCTATAAGCTCCTTCAAAGCTGCTTCATTTTTCTCCAGCACCCGTGAAGAAACTTTAAAAGGTGGCATCTGCATACAGATTAAGGACTTGTGAGCAATAAAAAGGGTGATGTCCACAGCATGTGAATTTCTTCCGTCTAAGTGGCAAACAGAAGCATGGGACTCTGGGATTAGGTAGGAAACTGCTGTTTATGGTGCTGCAGGGCATTGGGTGGAAAAACCACTGAGAGAAACGTCTGAATGCTGTTCTTAAGGTTATCAGCCAAAATACACCAATGAATAACTTTCATCAACAATAAGGGTAAAATATAGGCATTTAACAGGGAAACCATGGTCACATGACCCCCCCTTCTACTGAAACACTCTATATTGTTTTTCTGAGAGATGCAGCCTCTATTTGGCCCAGTATAATCAGACTTCTTGTGTTATATCTGTAGGTAGTGAAATTCTGTGGTGCAGCAGATTGCAAGCAAAAGATTTGCAAAAAGTTTTACACAAAATGGAGCAGTGCCTGACAAATGAGGGTAACAGAATAGTGTTGTATGAGGAAATCAAGGATCATACAGCAACCTGCTTTGGGACATTTATGCTGGTGCCTCCTTTCCAACATCTTGATAGTATAATCAAGCAGTCAACAACTGAACAGGATGTGCTGACCTCCACTCACAATTCAGGTCACTGTTTGAAAAAATATGTTTTGTACCCCTGCTTGGCAGATTCTATCATGGGGACACCTAGATTTTTGAATGACCCCTGGTTCCTAGATTCACCCTTGCTTACAATTGTAGGTTAAAAACACTAAGCGTGAGATTTACTGACAGTTTGTGCCAGTGCAAACCCTCTTTTGGTTTTAAAACAGCACTGTCGAGACACACAGTGAAAAGTTATCGGCAGAAAGGCAACACAATTGGCCGTATTTTGCATTTGTAGGTGCAATGCAGTATGTGCATTTGTAGGTGCAATGCAGCATGTGCATTTGTAGGTGCAATGCAGCATGTGCATTTGTAGGTGCAATGCAGCATGTGCATTTGTAGGTGTTCCCTAAAATCTGGGGGAGAACAGTATTTAAATTAACCAAGCCATGTGATTTACTAAGGTCTGCAGTGGGCAATTTACTGCAAAAAAGCATGTCTTATTTTGCACTGCCCGTGGTGGACTGTGTTGATCATTTAAATGATTAAATAACCCGCAGAAATGGCCACTCCCATTGGATGCTTTTTTGGATTGTGCTCTCGCGCTAATATGCCCCGCTTTGTAAATATGGCCCTAAATCAATAAAGATATGTATGACTGAAGTGCTGTTTACAAAATGCCTAGAGAATTAAATAAGGTGAAATGTACAGATATAATATTACAAGGTCAAAAAACTGAATTGGCTAGTTTTGAATTGGCTGTCTATAAATTCATGTGATTTAGCTAGTGATGGATACAATTTTACCTCCCTCCCCATGTATAACACTGAGAGACTGAGGAATTGCCGATGATGTGTGGTGTTGCCGCCATTCTCTAAATGGTAATAATGCAGGGTGGTAGTAACAGCCGGCTGTCACTGCCAGGCCTTGCAGCCAGCCAATAGCGAGGTGCTAGAAGCTGGTATAATTAAACTTTTCCCATCCTACAACAGCTGTAGCCCAAGGTTGAAAGAGGAATGTGGGAAATGTTGCTGGTAATTGAACTGAAGTCTAAGAATGACCCTAATTACCTACAAAACCGGGCACTTCCTAACTACCTTTGAATGAGAATAGACAATTCTGTCAATAAGTCATGACACTATGACAGCAGTCTATTGTTCCAGATCTGAGTCTTCCTAGAAACCTTTCTCCACCAGAATAATATCATGTCGACATAACCATTCACTCTTATATTTTGTCTCATTAAACTAGTGTTTCCTAACTGGTGTGTGTGTTGGATTGTGGGTTCAGCTGAGTTCTGGGGCAGTTTATTAAACTAAAAAGCCTACATGTTTCGAATGATTTGATTTTGCCTCTTGCAAGGAACATTTTCACTCTTTAAATAAATGGTAAATTAAAAATAGATTGAATTACAAAACACGGCCTGTACAGTTTCGTTAAACAAATATGGTGCATTAAAAGAAGAGCTGGATATGTTGCGTTAAAAGAAGAGCTGATATGGTGTATTAAAAGAAGAACTGGATATGTTGCGTTAAAAGAAGAGCTGATATGGTGTATTAAAAGAAGAGCTGATATGATGTATTAAAAGAAGAGCTGGATATGTTGCGTTAAAAGAAGAGCTGATATGGTGTATTAAAAGAAGAGCTGGATATGGTACGTTAAAAGAAGAGCTGATATGGTGTATTAAAAGAAGAGCTGATATGGTGTATTAAAAGAAGAGCTGGTATGGTGTATGAAAAGAAGAGCTGGATATGGTATGTTAAAAGAAGAGCTGATATGGTGTATTAAAAGAAGAGCTGATATGGTGTATTAAAAGAAGAGCTGATATGGTGTATTAAAAGAAGAGCTGATATTGTGTATTAAAACAAGAGCTGGATATGGTGTATTAAAAGAAGAGCTGATATGGTGTACTAAAAGAAGAGCTGATATGGTGTATTAAAAGAAGAGCTGATATGGTGTATTAAAACAAGAGCTGGATATGGTGTATTAAAAGAAGAGCTGATATGGTGTATTAAAAGAAGAGCTGATATGGTGTATTAAAAGAAGAGCTGGATATGGTGTATTAAAAGAAGAGCTGGATATGGTGTATTAAAAGAAGAGCT
>JABFEA020000001.1:33716166-33726313 GCA_019775915.2 Cyphomyrus plagiostoma
ATATGGTGTATTAAAAGAAGAGCTGGATATGGTGTATTAAAAGAAGAGCTGGATATGGTGTATTAAAAGAAGAGCTGATATGGTATATTAAAAGAAGAGCTGATATGGTGCGTTAAAAGAAGAGCTGATATGGTGCGTTAAAAGAAGAGCTGGGTATGATGCATTAAAAGAAGAGCTGGATAACATGCAGCTGACCTTCTCCATTATGAAATGCATTCACATCTCACTGAAGTTGTGAGTACATTATAGGCCGTAATATTTAAGGTTGGGAAGCTCCATCACATGTCATAGCGGCTATAGGCCAGGGGGAGGCAGTCTTATCCACTATGGGCCGGTGTGTATGCAGGTTTTCGGGATAACCTTTAGGTCAGCTGTTCAAACCCTCGAATGATGCCAGTCAGTCCTCTAGTTAGTAATCTAATCAGGGAGTTACAGCAAAACCCACACAGACCTTCAGGATAAGATTGCCCATCCCTACTATAGATGATATGAATTCCTGACCAGCCGTCCGAACCTGGCTGGATCCCCCCCCCCCCCCATATCCTTCAGCGTGTGGCCGTGTTGCTCAGTGTGTGATCCATATGCTTACCCAGCAGTAGCTAGCCAATCTATTCATTGCTATGGCCAGTCTCAGTTCCCCCTTGTAAAGTTGCCCTGGTATTTACACTGGCTTTAGTTACTATTCCATTCTGGCGACCTTGAGAATCTTAGATTTCCCCAAGATTACAGACCAGTGATCGTGAACCTGTCTTATTTGTGGCAACACTCATCCATGTCCATGGGAGAAAAACTGTGTGAGCTATCTTTCTAAATAGCAGCTCTGTATTAAAAATCGCATCTTTCAATCGCATCAGAATTCATTATGTTGTTGATCCCTGATACGGAAACATCCCATAATAAACTCTAAGGGTGGAATACAGCACTGGGCAGCTGCTCACCTGTCCTCCATGCTCTACTACTCTTTTGGGTCTATGAGGTTTGGCAGCTATGACAGATGTATTGATTACCCAAGCCAGGCTCTACTAAATTCAATCTGTAACAGAGAGGAAGGCAGCATGTCAATTGCTGTAGGGGGGGGGGGGGGAAGCCAAGCTCTCTTGTCATATATTTGCTTAGGTATTAAGTCACGTAGTTTAGTGACAACAGGCTGAATGTTGTCTGACATTGAATGCAGTGTTAATAGTACAGGCTGATCACAACTGCTCAGCTTGCATCATTGTGCACTGTTCACGCTTGTGGTATGGTCCCTGAAGAGATAATTATTCCATCACAAGAGGAAAAGAGTCTCCTTTGAACAAGTGTCATTCGGAGAATGTTTGGATATTTTTTTTTTCTTGTGCAGTCTTTACAGACCCATTTAGATTCAGAGAACATACCTGAATCGATGTCTCTGTACTTCCCACGTCTTTTAAAATTTTCAAATGGAGCCTGGATCATAAGAATATTGGATGGATTAAGAAGGCATACGAATAATTTAATAATATTTTGATAGCATTTTATATAGCATTTTATTTCAGAACACACT
This sequence comes from Cyphomyrus plagiostoma, assembly GCA_019775915.2. Classification (NCBI taxonomy): domain Eukaryota; kingdom Metazoa; phylum Chordata; class Actinopteri; order Osteoglossiformes; family Mormyridae; genus Cyphomyrus; species Cyphomyrus plagiostoma. The sequence continues at coordinate 33,717,692 of JABFEA020000001.1, forward strand.
TAGCAAAACAAAAGTACAAAGAATGCATGTTAATTAATCACAGTGGTAATTAGTGTGAGGTACATGCATTGTATTTAAAAAACTTTATGATCTTGGCCTGTAGGCAATTTCATAAATTAACAATTAATTTGGTTTTGTTTGTTACTCTTTAAGCCTGGCAATATCATAATTCCGATTGGCTGTAATAGAGTTTTGTCAAAGTAGTAGTGGGTAGGGCTCCAGTTGTCATGGGAGGAAACAATCAGTCAAATGGTATTATAATAACACACATCCACAGTCAGTTATTGCAGGGCAGTGGATTTACTGAGGCAAATGATGTAGCATGAAGTTCCAGAGCCAGTTTCCATGCACCTCTGTAGCTTCTGATATGAGTCATTCGAGTTGAGGACCTTGGATAGCAGCAGAATGCTGGTTTGCTGAGCTACTGCATTTCAGAACCTCGGACAGCTATTTAAACGACTGTGATTCCTCTTTACATGTATTTATGTAGCAGCTGCTTTTATCTAATGTGGCATCTTAAGGTGATGATACACAGGGCAAATTCTTGAGCAATGCTGCTGGGCAATACTGCTGGACAATGCTGCTAGGCAATACTGCTGGGCAATGCTGCTGAGCAATGCTGCTGATATTGGGCCACAAATACCTATTTGAAAACCTTGAACCAGCAGTTGGCAACTTTTGCCATCATCCAGATATAGATGAGCCATCCTTTGTCTCACCAAGTTGGCAATTGCCTGGTAACATTGCTCAGAAAAGTTGCCCTCTGTATCGTCACCTTTGTTGCAAAAGAAGAGTCAGCCAGTTTCAGTAGCATTTAGGGTTAAGGGCCTCGCTCAAGGTAATATTACTTCACTGGATTTGAACCGGTGACCTTCCTATCATGAGTCCTAACTCACTGAAGCACACATCCTGCCCTATTATGAAACAGAGTAAAGTAACTTCTACACTGAAAGATTTTTTTCAATGCTGTATTTTTATGATACAATACTTTCTAATCCAAGTCTCCATAATGATCTTTTTTCCAAGTTCTCTTTTTAAATTACCATTTAGCATTCTGCTGGTCAGAAAAATATAGCTGGTATATTCATCCATCCATCTGGAGCAGTCTGGAGCCTATCCCTGGCAGGGGGCACAAAGAGGGGGACGTGACACTGTACCCTGGATGGGCTGCCAGGGTACATGTACGTACTTCAGGCCCATTTACAGGCATCAGTCAGTCTAACCGCTGGCTTTTGGATGATGCAGGGAAACTGGAGCACCCAGAGCAAAAAGAGGAGTGTAACCCCCAAACCCTGTAGGTGTGACACAACTGTGTCTTATCAGGACATATGTGGTTTGATTAATTTGTGGAATGAATTTATTTCCATATTCATTCCTTCAAGCTGGTTGAAATTCATGAATAGCTTCGGTGCTGATAATTACAGCATTTCACTCATTTACTTTTCTCTGTCTTACATGCATGTGTTTATCTGTTGTCCTTTAGGGAGTGACTGTGTCTCTCTCTTCCAGGTTGGCTGCACGAGCTCGCTAAGCGCCTGGGCACACCTTACTCTCTGTCTCCCTTGTGCACACTGCTTGGAGTTTCTGATTCGCCGCCCTCCACCAATGCACTTGGGCTGGCAGCCAATGGCAGTCACTGGAATGTCACTGGGGTGGAGTTAGGGGGCCAGGACTCCTGGAATGCCAGCCAATTGAATGCCACGGGTCCAGGGATGCCAGGGTCGACGGCAGCCGTGACCCACTGGAACCGAACAGGGGTGGAGCTGATGGGCGGCCCGTCGGTGCGCAGCTCCTATGTGACGTCGTTGTACTTCGCCTTGAGCAGCCTGACCAGTGTGGGCTTTGGCAACGTGTCGGCCAACACCGACTCTGAGAAGATCTTCTCCATCTGCACCATGCTTATTGGAGGTGAGTGTTCTACCAGCCCCCATGGGTTCAGTCCAACACACATATCAAATTCCAGCTCGATTCTGGAGGCCTACTACAATTTGTTTTCATGGTTTTGATGTCTGTTCTTTTATTTTGTGTTCTTTCTGTCTGGCTGATTTTTCTCTTTTTTATTTATTTATAAAAATGTTTTATAGTTGATTTTCCTAGGCTTCTCAACTAGGCTTAAATTATTTATCTTTCATCTAACATTATGATGATATTTGTGATTGATATTGCTTCCTTAGAGTCTAGACTAGACTAGACTTCATTATTTAATATTTTTGTTCAGTTGGCAGTGTGCAAAGGACAATGTAAAATACCACACTGCAGAATATGAAGATTAAAAACATACTGTGATAAATAAGCAAGCATAAAGAATGGAAGAGTGGCAGTGAAGCCTCGTGCCCTATAGCACATCTGAGTAGGAGGGTTAGACACAGAGTCACTGTGTGGTCACACTCGGAGCACAGCATCCATGGCACTACCAATAGAAGTTGCTGAAAGCTGGCAGTGAATCGCAGTGCAGATTAGGGCATACTAAGGCTGGCATGCCAGGGTGGCACAGGGCAAGCTGGCTATTCACACAATGGGACTTCATTCAGATATGCTAATAATTATATATGCTTATTTTCAACTATAGGGCTTCCAGTATAACCTGTTATACTGCTGGTACATTACTTCACTTATACCTGGTTTATGATCTGGAATATATTTACGGAATCTGTAGCGCAGAAAATGGTTATGATATAAAGCGTTAGCCATATGGATATTCGGAGAGCTAATCGGAATGACGATAGACTGAAATCATTGCTCTGGATGTTTCAATGAGCATCAGACTGCCAGCTTCTCAGCAGCACATAATGACCCTGCTTTGATGCCGGTACAAACGAGGCAGTTTAAGGCTGTGCAATTTAAGAAGAAATATTTGCAAGTGAAAAGAAGGTGAAATGTGAGCAGAAATGTGCGGTTAGTGGTGGTAACTCTGCATGCTACCCAGTGCAATCAGGCAGAATGCGTCTCCTCCTTCCCCACTTTCCCTACCTGGATCTTTATCATTTTTTGAATGCATGAAAGGCTCAGTGAGGAGAATGTACCTTCATCTTTTTATCAGCACAGAGTTTATATGGATATTTGGCCATAATATCGTTCCTTTGTGTCTCCACTTTACCTGCTGGTTTCACAGCCATAATCACAGGTTATGACATAATTTATTAATGTTAGGCTGATGCTGATCTATTCTTGGCACAAACCCCATGATGTTCTGGGTTGTTCCAAGGGCACTTCAAACCTCCCAGGTTTTTCTCTCGCAGCAGTTTGTCTGGGCTGATATTTTCTTCTTCTAAAAGCTATCTGTGCCCACTTATAGACTCACAGTAAAAGTAAAAAAGTAAAAACTGGCAATATGTCTTTGGCAAATATACATTTTGCTAGATAACATCTTGAAGTTCCATTCACTGATTCTCATTTGCTCAGGGTTGCTCCTTTGAGGGACTTAGTGAGGTCTTTATTAAATCTAAACACTTAAGCACTTGATTGATCCATTCCTTCACAGATTGGACTAAGTTAGACTTTCTGAAGTTGCTAACGAGCCAGTTAAACATCTGTAAACACATTAGCAGATGTAGACTAACTAGGAACTAAGCAGGATATTAAATTGAAATATATGAGCCCTGCGCTGTTTCTGTAATTGAGATCGTTTGGTGGATCACTTTGGATTTTGTTATCCAAACATAAATGATAATTTCTTCATTGTAGCATGATGCACTGCCTGAACAGTTACAGCACAGCACAGGGAGGATTTCCTAAGCTCACGTCTAGCTAATCTATAAGCTTGCTGCAGCCGTTTTACCTCTGGCACACACAGTGGTAGGAATGTGGCGTGTGAGGAAATAGAGAGGCTGGCTTCAAGTCAGGGGCAAGGGCTCGTCTGGCATGTGGGTGGACTGGCACATCTCGGGCCAAGAGTGGGAGAGCTATCTGGGGATTTCATGTGCCGGATTACACTCCTCCATGACACCCCTCTTCCCGGTGGACTCCCCCTGACAGAGAGCGATTCAGCTAATTACCCCCTTTCATGTCTGCTGTGCGCAGGAGAGCAGCAATCGCTGTCCTCGAAAGCGACAGCACCACCCACCTTGCTTGGCCTGATCATCACACCCATCCTTTAAAGCCAATAATAGCAGTGAGTCTGTGATTTTGCTAGTAGTGTACAAACCAGAGCACGGCCCTGGGCGGCCACGGTGAGTGGCGCCTGCTTTGCAGCATATTGCGAAGCTCCCTCTGTGCGTGTCAGTGTGCCGTCTGGGTGCCCACTAAAGGGAAGGTCACATCACAGCATACTGTTGTTGGTGCTTGAGTAGCGTCTGTCAGCACAATGTGGTTCACCTACAAATGCATAATCATTTTTTTAGCCATATGCTAAATTTAAATTTCATTTGCCTTTGGAAAATAAAGCAGATTGCTTCATTATGTTATCATAACTTCAGCTTTTCTGCGAAGCAACTTGAAATTCTACTTATATACTGAAACAATCATCTGTTCATCTTCCGGTCGCATATCCAGTATATGTCCATAGGCAGAGCGGTATGGGGACTGATGCCAATCCAGATCAGCATGAGTACAAGGCAAGGGGACACCCTGGGCAAGCTTTCAGTCCATCACAGAGCACACTCGCACACACTGTGACCAATTTAAAGGTGCTTTTTCACTTCCTGTGTGTCTTTGGACTGTGGGAGGAAACCAGATACCCCACGGCAAAGCCCACACAACACAAGGAGAGCATGCAATCTCCATGCACACAGAGCAGGAGTGCAGTAAGAAAGCACCAGTCCTGAAGATCATTCCACTGCTTATTCACAGACCAGGATTTTCGCTAAAGCAGTTATAGTACCTGTTGTCTTTAAATGGGACTGATTAAGCTAAGTTTCACTGCTTATAATTTTATTTCCAAAGACACACTATTTTTCCATACTGTACATCTCTATACTGTATATCTCTCATCCCTCTGTCTGAAACACTGTTAGAATGTAAAGTCCCACCCCTGATGAGCCCAGTATACTCTGATTGGTCAGCTAACCTGATTGGTCAGCTTGCCCTACACGTTCTACCCCTGTCTTGCAGGGCCAGAATTCCAATGAGGTGTTTCAGGCAATTACAGAAGGGTGGTTCCTGTGCTAGAAGTTACTCCTTTTGGAGTGTATTTTGGCCATTAAGCCTTTGCGGACCTTTTACATGCAAATAAAGCTATATAACACACTAAAGGAAAGGGGAAAAACGCATAAGCATAATAGATCCCCTATAAACACCATAGTTGCAGTATTATCCATTGCTTTCTTGGGTGCTTATTTACATGGTTACTATGTATGTAGTTACTGCACAGTGTGTGCACAGTCTATTGGGAATTCCCCTTAAGCATCCGGTAACTCATTCAGCAATGTTCAGTTGATTCTTCGTTGTGTGTCTGTTAGGAACGGTCTTACATTTTAAACTCATGCTTCTGTTTCTTCAGATTCCCCTTCTTTGTTGTTTACTCCTCTGTTGTTTTTGTTTTCATAATAAAAGATTATTTTTGTTCTTGCCAGCCTTATGTTTGAAGTATCCAAGAGTTTGCATGCACCTTGTGCAAAGAGAACAAACAGTTTTCTGAGAAATCTCACACCCCTGACATTTATAAATTTGCTTTGCCTTTCAAAGCACAAAAGGTGAAATTTCATTAGCCTGAATAATGATGAAGACAATGGTCTTGTAAAATGACACTGATCCTTTTTGGTTTTTAATTCTCAGTTTTTCATGATCCTTCATGTATGGTAAATGTAAAGAGCTGTCTATTTAGTTACTGATAATAGTATAAAATATGGTTTCGGTTATGATCCAGAAACTAAGAAAACATAAAATGCTTGGACAAACTGTGGTACAGTACAAGACAAGACATATATAGCAATACAGAAAGGAGTAACAAGAACGTAATATGGACATCGGTATAGAAGAAAAACTAAGGATGAGTGTAAAATAGAAAAGCAACAAAATAAATAACGTTATAACATTTTATTGTTTTTAGAATATAGGAATAGAGTGTGACATTCTATGTTTAAGGTCTATGATTACCCTATAAAACAATGGTTATGTGAAGGGCAGCCAGCTGCTGCCCCCGCAGTGATGACTGCAGTATGTAATTTTTCCAGATTTGCCCATGAATGACATTCTGTCTTCTGAAAACATGGGCATCATAGCTCTTTAAAGTAAAGGTAAGATAACTAATGCTAGACTAATCTAGTTCATGGAGAAGGAATGCGTAGTATAACCAAATTCTTTATTGCACTTATTAAGGCATTTCGAAATTAGGCTATGACTTCAGAAATGTTAGTATGTTTGAATTCCGTGTGAAAGCTTTTTTGAGGAACATATTTTATTACTGTTTCTGATTATAATAATAGATAATATAGTTTAAATATGGTCAGTCTTAAATATATTCATTAATGATTAATGGCTTGGTTAAGTAACTGGATTATTGATTGATCTTAATTAGGCTAAATGGCAATTTAGACTGAAAGGATAAAATCAATTAAATTAGCTGATGGAAAAAAAACACACTATTCTCCTTTGCTTATGAAAAGATCAGTGACTTAGACTTTAACAGGCAAACAAACAAAGGTGAGACCTCTGGAGAATTTTAATACTTTAAATGTGTCATCTATAGCATTTTGTAAGAAGTTGATCAAACCTGATTTTATGAGTAGGTTGGGATTTAGGACAAATTTAGTCACATCATCAGCTGGTGTGATCCTGAGATCCCCAGCCCCAGATCTTAGGAAGAGTAGATATAAAGTCCTTCATACTGTTTAACCACTAGCTTTCTATTTAAACGCTGGGATAGTAATTTTAGAAGTGGTGGTGCCGCCACCCCCGTGGACTCACCACTTCTGGGGCCATCAGCTGAAGCTGAAGCTGAAGCTGTCTGCTCTGTTTGTCCCCTCAGCGCTGATGCACGCCGTGGTCTTTGGCAACGTGACGGCCATCATCCAGCGCATGTACTCCCGCCGCTCGCTCTACCACACGCGCACCAAGGACCTGAAGGACTTCATCCGCGTGCACCGGCTGCCCAAGGCCCTGGAGCAGCGCATGCTGGAGTGCTTCCAGACCACCTGGTCCGTCAACAATGGCATCGATGTCGGAGAGGTGGGCCGTGTCACCTTTCACAGCCCCAGTTTGACTCCCTACATTGGTTATCATTCTTATTCTTCTCAGCTTCCAGATCCAATTTATTATACATTGGTTCAGTCTTTTCATGTCCATCATTCTTTGATTTGACTCTGTTTCCTCTGCAAGGTCCCTCAAATTCATTCTGCTTTCCTACTGTCATCATTTACCTCCTGTCCATACATTCATCCATCTCCAGCTGCTTGTGCACTTTGGGGATGCAGTCCTACTCTATCCGTCCATACCATCTTCTGTCTCCTGGAGAGGGAGGTTTTGGATATTCTCCTTTTCTCTTGCAGTTGCTAAAGGACTTCCCAGATGAGCTGCGCGCCGACATCGCCATGCACCTGAACAAGGAGCTACTGCAACTGCCTTTGTTTGAGTCAGCCAGCAGGGGCTGCCTGCGATCCCTGTCCCTTATCATCAAGACATCATTCTGTGCACCAGGGGAGTTCCTCATCCGCCAAGGAGATGCACTGCAGGCCATCTACTTTGTCTGCTCTGGTTCCATGGAGGTGCTAAAGGACAACACAGTACTGGCTATCCTGGGTATGCCACCATGTTACTCAGATTCATATAGGCATGCACAGATTCATATAGGCATGCACAGATTCATTTAGGCACGCACAGATTCATATAGGCACGCACAGATTCATATAGGCATGCACAGATTCATATAGGCACGCACAGATTCTTATAGGCATGCACAGATTCATATAGGCATGTACAGATTCATATAGACACGCACAGATTCATTTAGGCACGCACAGATTCATATAGGCATGCACAGATTCTTATAGGCATGCACAGATTCATATAGGCACGCACAGATTCATATAGGCACGCACAGATTCATTTAGGCACGCACAGATTCATATAAGCATGTACAGATTCATATAGGCACGCACAGATTCATTTAGGCACGCACAGATTCATATAAGCATGTACAGATTCATATAGGCACGCACAGATTCATATAGGCACGTACAGATTCATATAAGCATGTACAGATTCATATAGGCACGTACAGATTCATATAGGCATGTACAGATTCATATAGACACGCACAGATTCATATAGACACGCACAGATTCATATAGGCATGCACAGATTCATATAGGCACGTACAGATTCATATAAGCATGTACAGATTCATATAGACACGCACAGATTCATATAGGCATGCACAGATTCATGTAGGCACGCACAGATTCATATAGGCATGCACAGATTCATATAGGCACGCACAGATTCATGTAGGCATGTACAGAGACACTCCCTCAAGCTGGAAGAAGAGATGGGCTTGAGTTCTCCCAAAGATGAGAAGGATTGCACTGCTTTGCCGACCTGCCTCTCACTCAGGATGGGAGGGCATGCCACTCCAGAATGTTGCTATACGAGCGTATGGGACGCTCAGGGGGGTTCAGGTGTAGCGCTCCCAAGATGGAATTGTAAGTTTCCGGTAAGAGAAACAGGAGAGGGGGTCCCGGTTCAACA
>JABFEA020000001.1:33755665-33768543 GCA_019775915.2 Cyphomyrus plagiostoma
AACTGACCAGATCAGTATCCCAGATATTTTACTGACTTGATGCTATACTCTGACAAAAAAGTGTTCCTTTAATTTTTTTGAGCAGTGTATATATATATGGCAAGATAAAGCTCATGACGTAGTTTATGCTAGCAGGCATTTTAGACACATATCACATTGGACCCAGATTAATCCAATTACACTCCAAAGTTTTTAGAGGCCCTGTCACTCAGGACTCCATGTATATCTCCAGCTTTCCCTCCCCTTTATGCTGTTCCTGATGGTATCCTTTACTTTTTGTCCATGGAGATTTTGTGGAATATCTGCACGGTTAAGGATTCTCAATACATATCACAAATCTCTTTAGTGTCTGTGACATAACTTGTCTTACTAGTGACTACTTTAGGAACCCTTGGCTGGATAGTAGCAGCCCATAGTGAAATAGGAAATTTGCACTTTACAAAACACTACAATATTCTTGTTAAATAACTTGAGTACAATCTTATAAACTCCTCCCCATAAACAATTTCTGAAATCAGTGCTGAACTTCAATATAAGTGGAGAAATGCTATAAATGTTGTTTTGACATAGCCTTCAAGACTGTAGTTAATTATATTAATTCATCACTAGAGAATTAGGAATTACGCAGAATACTTTCAGTGCACAAACAGCTATGTGTTCAGATCAAAATACGCGTAAATCCTTGCGTATTCTCTTATATAATGTTATACGGTATATTCCTTTGAGAGGTGAGGAATTGATTTGGAAAAGTTAAACAAGGTAATTTTAAGGTGCGCTGCAATAACCAAGCCACGATGCTCACTTGAGACATTACTGAGAACTATTCCCTTAATTAAAGCCACGTTTTCAGTTCACTCATTATTCTAAATGTTACCTTAAAATCAAATCTTGGCGCCACTGACCCCACACACCTTAACGATTTCATATTAAAATAAAGAACTAGAAAATATTTTGGTTATCATCAACTTAAACATATGCAGTTTTAACCTTAGCGTTGCTTCGTTTGGTTCTTTTTACGCACTTTTACAAAGAAATGGGCGGCACGCTCAAACTGAAAACGGTACACAATGTCAACAATCGTAAATTTCAAATATCCCTAAATCTTACATGGAGTATATATGACTATCCTTAAGCACGCACGTGTTCCGCGGTGGTGCACATAATATAGTGTGCATTAGACAGCACCTGCATTACACCGCACCTCTGACCGGGAGGCGCTGTCAGGCACTGTGAGCACGGAGGAGCCCAGATCCGCCTCGAGAAGCCCTACCCACGACAGCCTGCACCTGCACACACCTAACCCCTTGTACTTTCACTTCCCGATCGTCATTACATAGGCTGCACCCCGGCTTTGCTTTGCAGAGTATTTCTGACTTTACAGTGCGATCCGATCGGTTATTCTCGGGTTAAGCATGCTAACAGCTTTAACAGGTGGTACGCCACAATGGGAACACGTTTATAGCAATAATATTACTCCCCATCACGTTAAATGCCGACACTCACAGTTCAGCTTGTGGGCGATTAGCAAGCCACGAACTGAGGATAAATGAAGCAGCGGGACAGCCGGAACAGTGGTTCATAACTATGACTTCGCACGCGTTATTAATAAAAGTGCTGTATAGTCGTCAAAAAAGATACTGCTTATCAATACAAAGTTAACGCCCAGGCATCTCACGCTATATATTCAGAAAGCCGAAACTGTCCGGTTCCGTTTATAATATGCAAAAGCGTTAACTTGATAAATCATAAAAAAAACGGCTAGCTACACTTAATAGTACTTAATGTTAGCAGACAACTTAATACCCGGCGGTGGGGTAAAGTAGCGAAGCGCGCTGTGGTATACTACGCTACTTAATACCATTACCGACGCGTCAAAGCACAACAACTGTTGTGTAACGTCTGTTACATAGTACAGAGTGATCAAAACCCAGGGCTTCACATGCGGCTGGCCGGTCATGTCTTCATCGGCACCGGTTCGGTGACTGGGCAGAGCCATTCAGTGTCACATCACCAAGTTCCGAGCCGCGGTGCCAGCGTACAAGGATCGGCCGCTATAGCATACATTGTTGCGACCTTCCTGCTGTGCGCCACTGGGGCGCACGGAGGACAGGCCCGGTGTAGCGGAATATGAGCAGAAGACTCACGGACAGCACGCTGATGCGGAGAGGGGCCTCCAGCATACACGCCATCTCTCTTCCCCCGGACGAGCGCCCCAATCGGAGCCGCACTTTCTACATACTAGGCCTTCCAGCCCCTCAGCTCGAGTGCTGGGGAAAAAAACGCCACCAAGCCACACGCTTTTTTGTTGCAACGTTTGCTACTCTGAGAAGGGGGTTAGTGGATTTCACAGGAACTAAACAACACTTATTTCACATTCCTGTGCCTGCTTAAATTGCCAATTTTCTATCAAATTCGACGTACACTTTTAATTATCGAATATTATTTTGAAGATTATGAGTGCCTAGTTTGTTTTAAACCACGTCGGTATCGCTCGTTTCACTTCGACAGATTATACAAATAAATATCATTCCATGAATATCATATAGTTAGTTCCCTTTACACGACTATACTTATTTTCGTCTAAAACATTATCGACGATCTGCTACAATAATCCAGTTATTGAATTTTGTTTCAAAACCGGGTTATGTTATGGATACATTCAATCGAAATCACTTTTCTCAAACATGTACTAGATATACTTATTGGTCTCCATAGGATTCCGTCTGCGCATGTCCTCTATTTGCCAGCAGGGTTGCCAGATCACCTTCCAGTAAGGATTTCTTAAGTAAGAAAGTGCATAGATTTCTTGGCTTTTTACACATTTATTTTATGAAGGTTTGCTTTACAAGTTTCTCCTGTAGCGGTGTTAAAGTTTCACGAAGCTGGATAGACTAACACGTAAATTGAAATAAACGTTATTTGATATAAAACGAATCTACCCTTACCATTACTCTCAGACGCCATGATGTGAAACCAGGATTATGAGGATAGGATAATAATAATAGCACTAAATAATTTTGATTTTCACAAGGAGCTCTAACTTTTGTTTCGTATTAGGGCTACATCAGAAGCATGTCTGGTAACCCTAAGTGAAGTAGGTGAGTCTTGTATACATAATCTACATCTTGAAGTGTATATTTTGCACGTGAATCCGGTCAGGTCAATCTTGATATTTTAAGACCGGTGTGTCATACATAATGCTATTATAATGTAGAACATTGATGATAACCTGGAAACGGCCAAAATGAAGATCTCATTCGCGTTACGATCTATTAGCAATCAGTAATCTGGCTAGCAGCAAGTTCAGGGAATGTTACACGAGTGAGAAACTGTCTTTCCTTACTTTCGTGAATCTGTATCTTTTGCTGACTTGGGTTTCAGGAACGCGGGTCTATTTGGGAATATGTTGCAAATATTCTAGTGCATATAGCTCGAAAGTCAATCTAATGTCCCAGCTAATCAAGGGAAATTAGCTGCACGCTTTCTTACTGTCGATGAACCACAAAACGTGTTTTACTGTTTTATTACGCGAAAACAAATCTCATTTTGCTATGTCTTTTTCTTTCCGTTTGACAGACAGCGTCGCCGTGCTCTGAATCTGACCTGTAGTGTTAGGTTGAGGGAAATAAGGGGGTAGGAGATTTGGAGGAGTGTAGGATCTGTGACTGAGGTTTGAGCAGGTAGTAGGTATTAATTAGATGCTATTAGTCAGACCATAACTTGGGATCTTTGAGCAACCATGAAGATTGCAGTAGAGGGTTGCTGTCATGGTGAACTGGATAAGATCTACGAGACCATTGCCTATCTGGAGCACAAAGAAGGCCTATCTGTGGACCTGTTGCTCTGCTGTGGAGACTTCCAGGCAGTGCGAAATGAGGGAGATATGAAGTGCATGGCCGTACCAGCCAAGTACAGGCAGATGCAGACCTTCTACAAGTTAGTGTCACTGTTGGATTTTCCTGTATTTTACAATACTGTCAATACTTTGTCTGGTGTGTTCTTTTTAAGTTTAATTTGTGTTCTTTTTTTCCATCTTCCTGCAGATATTACTCTGGTGAAAAGAAAGCTCCAGTCTTGACCATCTTTATTGGAGGAAATCACGAGGCCTCAAACCACCTGCAAGAGCTGGCATATGGAGGCTGGGTGGCTCCCAACATCTACTACATGGGTAAAGATCTTCAGAAACAGCGATGTCATTTCTTTAAGCTTTTCATTCACTATTTACCATGAAGGCATTTGCCGGTACACAGATATGCATGATTCTTACATATTCTGCTTGACTAGGTTATGCTGGAGTGGTTCGCTACAAAGGAATAAGGATTGGTGGCTTGTCAGGAATTTTCAAATCGCATGACTATAGAAAAGGTAAGGTCAAAAATTCCATCAATCCAACTATCTTCTAACCTGTCTTCCTGGGGTAAATTTCAGTATGTATACTTGATCATACCTGTTCTTGTGTACCCATGTTACAGCTTCTTCAATTATCAAAGACCAGATCCAATACTAAGAACACAAGGGGGGACATTAAACATCTAGGCATGTTTGTCTTGCTCCACTCCAAATATCAAGGATACACTGACTGCGAAACAAGACCGATCCCATGATTCACTGTGCCAAAGTTAGCCAGTCTTGCCAAAACCACAAGTACAATCTTTGTGTTCTTGGTATTGAGATTCATCCCTGTTCAAGACTGGGGGGGGACAAAAACCTTAGCTGAACACAATTTTAACTACAGTATGTACATGGTTCAAACACTTTCACTTTCTTTGACAACATTTAAATGCCGCAATGTAATATATAATGTACGTGTGCCATTCTCTGACTTTGCTATGAAAACCATGGTGCATCGTACAGTTAGTATATTGGTTTGTTTTTTTCCTCCAATCTAACTAGTCTTTTGTGTAAAACCATATAAAATGAGTTCTACTGCAAGTATTTTGCATGGGACTTATGGTGTGTTTATATTGTAGGACACTATGAATTTCCACCCTACAACCAGGAAACACTGCGCAGTGCCTACCATGTCAGAAACATTGACGTTTTCAAGCTGAAGCAGGTGAGGATTTTGCTATGGGTTGGAATAGAATACAGTGCTGACACATCTTACTTGGTCGGCTGGTTCCACAACCCACAATACTTTAAATCATGCTTAGATTACAGAGCTGAATTTTTTTAGGACCCATATCATACACAAAGTTTAACACAATTGCCAAATGCTAAAAACTAGAGATGCGCCAATTGTATTACCAGACTTGATCAATGCAGCAACAATCAGCCATTGACCATTGGTTAAAATGAGCTGACATTTACCACAAATAATTCCCTTTAAGATGGTGACCGATATTAATTTGCACACCTGCCTGTTACAGAGTTAGAAAAAAATCTGCTGTGTGGAATTTTAACATTGAAAACATGCTAAAATTTCACAAGGAATAAACATTTCAACTAATAAACATTCTATCCATCCATCCATTTTCCAAACTGCTTATCCCCTACTAAATGAAAATTCAGTTCAAAATCAAAATATTACTCAGAAAATTAGTTTAGCACACTTTTTGATCAGCCCTTCTCTGTTATACATGTTATTAAACTACTTTCCTTCCATTTCCCGTTCTGTATTGCTCACTCTACTGATGTTTAATGTATCACAACACATCCATGTAAAGCCCTTTGAGACGACTCTGTTGTGGAAGGCGCTATATAAAAATAAATTGGAATTTAAATATACGTAAGATGTATACAGTTAAAAAATATAGTTCTCTTGGAACTGTTGTTACCAGAGGTGGCGTTTTCTTACCGAAAAAAACCTTTTTCGTATTTTTTTAATGTAATATATTTCTTTTTAAAGTCGTTTGGGTGGAGTGTCCCTTAACTTATTTAAGCAGAATCTCCCAAACAATCTGTATCCCTATCGGCGTCAGTTTTCTAAATAATCAGCTATCGGTATCGGCCAGTGCTAATGGTACACTTACTGCAGCTCCTGCACCAACCAGTGCTACATGACAACTGGGTTGCGCTGCTGGCCAGTGGAGATTTGAACAGACAGCTTCTTGACCCACTGCACTCAATCCACGCTTACGCACTATTTGCTGTTGTGCATTTTGGTTAGTTTTAAAGCTTTTCTTTTTATATTATTATCAAACAGCATGTAAGATCATTATAAATCACGCAAGATGCAGACGGCCTGTACCTTTAAGAGGCACAAAATAGTGATAAAGATGCACCTTGTTACAGGTCATTACTTGCTACAGGATACTTTGCTTAATGAAGCAGACATTGATGGTTATTACTACAGTGTAGTTGCTTAATATGTTTTTAATTTAATCACACGTACAGTTGCTGTCTTGCTCTTAGATCCAGCAGCCTGTGGACATCTTCATGTCGCATGATTGGCCGCGTGGTATTTATCACTACGGCAGCACAGAGCAGCTGCTGCGCAAGAAGAAGTTCCTGAGGCAGGAGGTGGAGTGCAGCAGCCTTGGCAGCCCTGCAGGCGCGGAGCTGCTGGCCCACCTGCAGCCTGCGTACTGGTTTGCTGCTCACCTGCATGTCAAGTTCGCCGCAGTCATGCAGCACCAGGTCGGTTCCGCCCGGAGGAGGTATCTCCCATGGTGCAGTGTTCAATCTCCCAAGATTCTCATGCTTCCCCAGCTTAGAAAATCCAAGGCTGTGACAAAATTCCTGTTATAAATGAACATCATGTATTTTTTCAGGTATTGCAGTAGAAGTAACTGAAGAACTTTTCCACAAATACTTGTGGCGTGATGATATGCTGCACAACAGCAGCTAAGCATGACTGAGTTGAATGTGATGCAGCTTTGTTGAAGCTGCTTAATTAGTATGTTATAGTGTGTAGTAATATAGTACGTTTGTGTTTATAGGCTCAGGGTGACTCTGCTGCCCGAACTACTAAGTTTCTCTCACTGGACAAGTGTTTGCCATTCCGGGACTTTCTGCAGGTTTGTCTCTGTAATCTATTGTACCTCCATTGTGACCAGCTCACTCACTCACCTTAATTAATTTAATCTTAGTGTTAACCAATAAATATTAAATCACAGTAAATCATTGATACATACCTAGGGAGACTTGGTCTGTGTGTCTGCGATCTATCCTCATTCAGTTTTAATGAATTATATATTCATTATTCAGCACAGTTTCAGTACAGGATGTGTTAGTACTGAGTACAGTGGCAGAGTTCAGCCAACTTTAGTTGTAATGGGGAACCTTTTGAAGTAGAGATTCAGATTCAGGTCGGAGTGATCAGTTCAGATGTACAGCTCTGCAAGTTGAAGTACAATTCCAAAAACCTGCAGGATTCGATCCCTCAAGGTGCGGGTGGGGTGATGCCAGCCTCTCCCTTTCTTTATCAGGTCTTGGATGTAGCGGAGCGACCCGGTTCTTCGGACTGCTTGGAGTATGACCCTGAGTGGCTGGCTATCCTGAGAGCCACTGACACCCTGCAGAACAGCAGCCCCGACCCCTGGAACCCTCCACAGGACAATGGACTGCACTCCCGGTGAGGGCACTGTAATGATCTTGCTGATACGTGCGCAGGCGGAAGGGATGGTCTCCTCAGCCTAACATGCTCCAGTAGCACCTGCTGGTATCAAACAGGCTTTGGAACATTTAACCCAGCATGCCTCTTCCTTGATTTAAGAACATAAGAAGTATACAAACGAGAGGAGGCCGTTCGGCCCATCAAGCTCGCTTGGGGAGAACTTAACTAATAGCTCACTTGTGCCCAGGTGGGACTTCAGTGCATCAGAAGCTGCTATGATGGAGGCAGTGGCTTGTCTGGGGGGGGAGCTGCGCATCCCTGAGAATTTCAGCCAGACGGTGCCCCCCTACCAGCCCCTGCGCCCCCAACCCCAGCTGCTGCCCAGCCACAGCACCAACCCCCAGACCACAGAACTGTGCGCCACCCTGGGCCTGACTGACATTTACATGCGGGCTGGACAGGGGGAGTGCCGGCCCGAGGACAGGGGCGGCCCAGGCGCCTCCGAGGAGGACGAGGAGGAGGAAGACAATCAGAGCACCGGCAGTGTCGAGGAGCCAAGCGAATACCCCACTGACACGTCTGCTCTGTCCAGTTCCTACAACCCGGATGAAATCACCATCGAAGATGAGTGGGAGGAAGACGATGGGTCCAGCAAGGGTGCCGACGATGGGGGCCTGAGCCCCGACGCTGTCGTCCCCGAGGCAGAGCCTGGGGGCCGGGACACTGACAGCCCACCGCGAGACGTGGCCTCCAGGTGCTTGGTGCTCCCCCCTCCGTGTGTCAGCGAAGCCCCACACTTCTCCCCCCCCCTTGATGGACCTCCAGCCTCTGCTTCCCCGACACCTTCCCAGTCACCCTCCCACTGTAGCCCAGGAGAAGAAGGCTCCCAACTGGCCAGAATCCCCAAGCGCACCAGTGGGGGGTCTGGTACTGCCTCAAGTACTGGAATAACCCCCAAGATAAAACGAAGGAACCAGTTAATCTACACTGCCCAGGATGAGGAGGATGAAGAGTAGGGGCAGAGCCTGGGCGTCCAGCAGAGGCATGTCTGCTGCTGCTCTTATTCAATTCAGTCTAAGAATCTTTTTTTTTAACAATAGGCAAGGTGATTTTTTTTATACCATTTTAAAACTAAAATAATGAACTTACAGGAAACCTAAAGTAATTTAGGTCCTCTCTTTACCAGACTGCTGCATCATGCTAAAATCTGTGCATGTAAGAGTAGTTAGCAGAGCTGCACAGGTGCTTGAATATCACTTTGTGTTCACTCAAAGCATCTGCCTATGTGCCTGTTAATTTTTGTTGTGCATATGTTAAATTAAAAATGCAGTTATTTTTACAGCACAGACGCTTAATTTCCCTAGAACACAACTCAACCCAGAAAACGTTTATGTTTTTAATTCAGTAAATCCAGTTATACATGACTTAACCAACAATATGTGTGATTCTGTCCCTTTAAGAATATATGAAACATCACATCTTAAAGGACCTGAACAAGGCTGCCATTTGTCTGTTCTCCTTCTGATTTTCAGCTCCCAACCAGTAACTGGTTAAATAATCATAAGTCTTACGTTAGTATAGAAACAGCTGTGGCTTTTAGCTGTGAAAGGTGAAAATAGGCTCACACTGCTTCAGTGCAACATCAATGGACCAGTGTGTGCATGCAGATATTTCTTACTGAAAGGCCTGAACTGCATCATAATTCCAGCTCCTTGGAGAAACAGTGCAGAGCCAGATCCACTTTGGGTCAAAATAACAGGCGTGATTGTATGGTTGTACCCTTCTGGGAGGAATTGGCACTGCATTAGATGGCACTGCAGGCAGCTCACAGGTTGGGTCAATGCCTTAAATCGAGAGCGTTTTTTGCAGTTTTCCTAATTGGACAGAATACTGCCAAGATAAGACCAGACTAATGAGCATAAAAAATGAACACTGATACACATCATGCCAAGAATATGAAAAGAAAGAAAAAAAAAAAAGAATCAAAAATAATTTACTATGCAAATTAAAAAGCAAAGGAGCAATATTACACATATACAAATGCATGGGTATTAAAATAGGCTTAAATGTCACGCAGTTCATTTATGAAACATCTTGTTTTGCCCAATTACTAGATTTGGTGCAGATATTTTGGTCTGTGCCTTTGCCACACAGTCACGTCATCTTTTATTGTGATGGTTTATAAAATAGATTCATGTCTTATTTACAATACAGATCCAAAACATAAGTTCAGGATGCTTATGACATCAAAACAATGACACACATGCTTTATTCATTCAGAGGACTTTCCTTCCCACTGATTAAATGGCAGTAAGGCGAATATGAGGAGTGCAGTGATGTCAACAATTAAAAATGTATCCTCTTTTTAGATATCACATTCTGTTATCACTGTATCCTTTTTTTAGATATCACATTCTGTTATCACTGTATCGTGAAAATTGAGTGATTGTGGTTGTATTTGTACTGTGTTTGGATTGCATACTGAATTTCTGATCATCGATTTATAGGACCGGCAGGCCATTCAAAGCACTAGCTAGAGGAACCATGAGCTCCCTTTAAAAGATGAGGCACATTCAAAATATACTCTAACTATTGGAACCTGCCTCCAGTGAACGGCAAATATACTTTGCACATAGTGTGAGGATATGAGTTGCACAGTGGGAATCACTGTATGCTTAAAAACATCAGCATTTAATTACGATTCAACGTGCCGCAATCATGAAGCTTTTTACAGGCCTCTTCCCTCCTCCAGCCGAGTCACTACATCATACTATTAGAAGTGCATTCGGATAAACTATAACAAGAACCCCAGATTAATCATTTATAACAAAGCCTGAATTCTTTAGAGGTTTAAAATAAAGGCGGCATATGTTTCAGGTATGTTGCAAGAAAAAAAGCTGTGTTGCCAAAAATCCGTTTTGTTAGGCAAACACAAAGAACAAGGGCTGTTCTCTCTCTGTCTGTCTGTCCTTTAAAGTACCAACATCTGGTACCATGCAGAGAGCTTCCAATGGTTTAGTGTCTCATTTTGCACATTTATCTACATTTAATTAATATATTAGATCCCATTGTCAGGTTGTTCGAAGCTATTAATAGGGTTAAAATCAATATGCATCATTATGCACTGTACATCTGACACTGTCGTAACAGTGTAACAAACAGGTTCAGTAGCAAGGCAGAATGGAGGGAAACTCCACCATTAAATACCACATTCTACAGTAGTGTGCACATCTAGAACGGGGACTGGGACCAGTGCAGAAAAACACCCCGACCTTTGCTGGGAAATACTGCTCCTTACTCTTCTTTGCTGTTCCTAAAGTAACAGCTATTACAGAATAAAAAGAAGTGATGCCGCTGACCATGAGCATAGTGTTATATATCACAGTGGCTGGGAAGGAGTGAGGGGAGCAGAAACCCAGAAAATGAAAATGGGAAAAGGAAAAAAAAAAAACAGATGCAGCTCTTAGTTTGGTAGCACATCTCTGAGTTTTCTGATGCTCAGGGTCCATGATTGAGTTTTAATATCAACCAACCATGAGGCAAGTGTCTGGGAATGCTCTGTAGAGATGGGATACACGAGATTCCCGATTCTAAAACGGGACATCCTGCCCTGCAGACAACACTGAATGGGGGGGGCTTGCTTTCACAGCAGAGCCCCAGGCGGCCAAAAGGAGCGTGGGTATGTACTGAAATGCAGGGAGAATAGACCTTCACTTTTCCACCTGCCACACAGACTCGCTGTCCTGTTATTCAATCCCTCCCTCGCTTCTGACACTTCAGTCAACACTCCACTTGCATAATCGAAAAAGGAATCATGAGTTAAATTGAACACAAAAAAATCTACTATTTGTGCCATTTATAATACAAAATCCTGGGCACGCCATTGCACCCCTCACATAGTTTGAATTTGGGACTGTCTACCACTCACACTCTGGCAGAGAACAATTGGGTGGAGGACAGCCGCCTCTCCTCCTCCTCCTCCCGTCTCACTCCATCTCTCTGAATAGTGGCAGGGTGGGGTCTGGGAGGGGGGGACTCCTCCAGATCACCAGGCCCAGAGATGAGGGGCATGGTCGCTTAGTTCCCACAGCAGCCCCGGGTGGATTGAGCATCGGGGTCCTGGAGGTTCACCCCGCGGTGGCGGGCGGCGTGTGTGGGGTTTTGGGTGTCCGTCTTCGGCATCTTTTTTGCTAGACAATGTAAGTGAGAAAAGGTAAATATTCCCTTTTTTTGCTCTGCTGTCTGCCCTCCCCCCTCAGGAAAATGTGACCCTCAGCTAAAACATCATCAAGTGAGTTTGGATCACATGCTTAGAAAACCGTCTAGAGAATGGATGCACATACAGGCATTATGCACTGACATAAAATACACTGGGCCACTTTCTGTTCCTTGCCTCAAGCATATTTTATACATAAAGTATTTATTTACACACACAGACACACACCCACCCCAGCCACTATCTCATTAATAATACTATACATGCAAATCATGCAGCAGCTCCACAATGCATAGAATCATGCAGAAATCAGTCAAGAGCTTCGGTTAATGGTCACATCAAACATTAAAATATGGAACTGATGTATAGCTGTTGGTGCCAGATAAAGTCATTTCAGTATTTCAGAAACTGCTGATCTCCCAGGATTTTCACACAACGGTCTCCAGAGTTTACAAAGAAGAGTTCTGTAGGTAGAAACACCTTATAGATGAGCGGTGAGAGGAGAATGGATAGACTGGTATGAACTGGCAGAAAGTCCACAGTAACTCCAGTGTATTTACTTATTTAGCAGATGATTTTGTCCAAAGCAACAAAATTCAGGATCATAGCGCTGTGACTATCGACTATATCAATAATCCAGTAATCTGCTGACTGATCTGATGGTTCATTGAGTAATCATACATAACATAACATAATATAATGTAACATAACATAACATAATATAACATAATATAATATAACATAATATAATATAATATGCATGTTTTTGAGGCTTGACAGAAGGCAAAGGATCCGCAGAGAAGTCACCACGCAGGGTCAGCATGCAAACCCCACACACAGAGGCAGTGTGCGACATCAACTCAGTCACCTGGAAACGGAAGTTAGTAATGCTGCTGCTTCTGCATGAGCTCCGCATGTGCATTATGTACTAAGGGTAGCCAACTGTGACGCTACTGCGGTTAGGTTACTCTCATATTCGATACTCACGCTTTCAGACTCTCACGCATTTGGCGTGACGTGACTGCGGTTAGGTTACTCTCATATTCGATACTCACGCTTTCAGACTCTCACGCATTTGGCGTGACGTGACTGCGGTTAGGTTACTCTCATATTCGATACTCACGCTTTCAGACTCTCACGCATTTGGCGTGACGCGACTGCGGT
>JABFEA020000001.1:33783393-33795003 GCA_019775915.2 Cyphomyrus plagiostoma
AAATTCAGTCAGAAACGGGGTGTATGGCCCAGGTGGTCTGTATACTATAAGAAAGTAGATAGATGGGTCGAGTACCATTTGAATTAGTAGCGCTTCGAAAGTTACAAAAGTTGACGTGTGTTGGTGGTGCCAACGATAAATACAAGATGGTAAGACCTATGAGTAGGCAAACAGAAAATAAATGCACAACACCATGTGTCCCCATTCAACCCTGATGGTTTTGGGCTGACAAGATGTTTGTTAATTGGTCCAGCACATCACACTCCATCTCAAAGCAAAACCAGAAAGCGCATGAGCAAATTAAGTTTGTATCAGAGTAGAGTAGTAATAACACATTTGTCATTGCATCACTAGTCATATTCACTATATCTTGAGTGACTACACTACTGTCCACTGCTCAGTGCCGTTTGTCACTCTATCAGACAGTCCCTCTTACATGTTTTACTGCTTATATCTAACCATTTTCTAAGCACTCAGCCAGTACAGGGTTGCGGGGAAGTCCTGGAGCCTATTGGGGCTTATCATAGAGCAGAATGCAGGGGTAAACCTCAGGCAGGGGATGGGATTTCAGCTCCACCAGTTTCAGTGTTGGGGTCACCAATGTGATTTCACCACTGGGCCCTTCAGCAAGTTCAGCAACCTTAACCCCAATCGCCTGCCTGGCTGACCCCGACGCTTTGGATAAAAGCATCCAGGTATGAAGCAATGCAACCCATTAAACCAATGTGTCACTCTAATACTTGTATATGTTCACATTTAAAACTTTCAGACGACTTACTTAATTTTACAGAGGTTAACAAAAATTTTTTGCTTGATTTTAGTTTTAATTTATTTTTGAAATACAATGGGAGTTCAAAAGTCCTATAGAATAGAACATCTGATGTACCTTTTGAACCATACAGTACATTCACAAAGTAAGGTAATTTCTAACTAGACAAGCATACGAGAGAATGGAAAATCTCCAATTTACTGAATAAGGGCAATGCTAGTCTTAAAAATTCATAACTTCATTTAATGTAAAAATGCAACTTAATTACTTAAAATGTGGTTAACTGGGTTAATGCAGATATATCCACAGTAAAATGTTTAATTTCTCTGAGAACAAAATATATAAACATTGTCCATCATCTGGATTATAAATCTTTTTGCTACCATTACTGCAAAAACTCCAAAGGACAGATCAGCATATTGGTTGAAAAAAGTTTCATATTATATCCTCATGCTGAAGCTACGCATATACAGATACGGCATGACACACATCTGAGTGCCTACAGCCTGACTTCCCTGAATTTACATATGAAATGCTGTTAACAAAAAGGAAATGAAGTGGAAACTAGCATGATCCCTGACTAATTCAACTATGCTATAAGGACAGCAGTGCTGGTGAAGGCACTACACAGTGCTTCCCTGGAACTGAAAGCAGTGTTAGTGTGTCCCTCCAACCAAACAATGCGTGTAATGCCCTGCAAAAACGTAGACATC
The DNA here is from genome assembly GCA_019775915.2 of Cyphomyrus plagiostoma. Taxonomy (NCBI): domain Eukaryota; kingdom Metazoa; phylum Chordata; class Actinopteri; order Osteoglossiformes; family Mormyridae; genus Cyphomyrus; species Cyphomyrus plagiostoma. Next base: position 33,784,876 of record JABFEA020000001.1, read on the forward strand.
TAATCAGAGGTAAGGTGCTGAATGTTGTGGGCAGGTTCTGTGATTCTCAGCTGGTGGCAGTCATTAGCAGGCCATGGGTGTCTGCATCACCATCTGCCTTTGACCTTCAAGACTTGGCTCAGTAGTGCCGTGTTCAGTGCTTCTCGCATCGCATTCGCCATTGCGGTCCTCGGTACTCAGGGCAGATGGGACAAGGCTGTCCAACTGCTGCCGGTTGCCAGACTGCAGCAACCATTCATGGAACTTCTGCTCCACTAGAGTCTGGAACTGCTTGCGTTGCTCTCTGAAACGTGACATACAGAAGGAAAATGTACAAATTCCTAGAAATGCCATAACTTGATGCAATAAGGAAGGCATCGCTCATTTCACCAATGCACATTAAGGGGTATAAATGCTCCCAATTCCCAATGCATTGCACTTTGTCAATATCAATCTAAACATCTGAAACGAAAAGCTGTAAGTGATTGCTGGCCAATATTATCCAAAAGCCCAGTGTGTATGCAGGTTTTTGGGATAACCTGTAGGTCAGCTGTTCAAACCCAGGTGTGAGGACTCTTCAGCCAATCAGTCCTCTAATTAGTAATCTAATTATGAAGTTGCTGTGAAAGTCCACACACATAAAGGCCCTTTCTGGATGAGACTGGCCACCCTGCTACCTGCTAGCTAGCCGTGCCTCTATGATAGGCAACATGATGGGGAAAGGTGACTTACTTATTTAGGTTTGCATTCTGCACCGTCTTCTGCCACTCCTTCATCCGTTGATTACGGCCATCAATGGCTTTCTGGTAAGATGAGGGAAAGCCGCCAGGCACCTCACACGTGTCCCCCTCCATTTTGAAGGGCACCACCAGAGGGTAAAACTCAGAAGGTGGAAGCAAGCGGTAAGGAACACTATCAGGGGTGCTGCCATCAGCACCTAGAAGCAGTGGCTGGTCCCAGGCGTTTGGAACCACAGCCAGGCCAACAGCAGCCATGTGATCTTCTAGGGAGGGATAATGTGTGTGAAAGGGACCCAGAGTGACAGCCACATTGCCAGGCAGCAGCAGAGGCCGGGTGGGCGTCAGCACGTAGAATGTGCAGTGGGAGGAAGCGCCCACTGCCAGGCGACGCGCCACACATACCACCCTCACATTCTCACAGCTCTGCACATGCACGCTTGTCTCCACTGGACCCAACACCACTGTAGTGTTTCGGCACTTGTCCAGGCTCACCGACCTGCCATGGAATCATCGAGCAGAACAATGAGCAGGTGTGAAGTGCAACACCCTGATCCCCGCTACAGACCCCACCAGACTCTCACCTGAGGGGAGAGAGCAGGTAGATGAAGGCCTCACTGCAACGGTGCAGTTTGATGTTGGCTCCGGCCAACTTGTCCGAGTCCTTCGCCAGTGTTTGGCGAAAAACCTGAGACATCAGCACCAACTTGCTGCCTGGTGGTGCCACGTGGGTGTTTCGTGCAATCCTGGCTCTCTTCATTGCACCTTCAACTGGAGCGCAAAGTCAAGGCACACGGCTATAAGCAATGCTGTAAACAGATACTTAACAACATTTGAGAATTCAAGAAATCTACCAGCAAAAAAAAAATAAATACAACAAAACATGAAGAGTCATTGAAGAAGGAAACAGGCAAGGAGAAAAGGAAGGGAAAAGGGTGTTCCTCAGATCTTTGAGATTAAAAAGTAAACATGGTGAACGATATCAACAATTGAAGGAATAAAGATCAAACAGAGATGAAAGAAATACACAGAAGAACTCCACAGAAAAGACAAGCAAGTTTTAAATTCTTGAGAGTCACCATCACCAAAAACATCACTTGGTCATATCACACCACACAACATCCTAAGGACAGCGCAATTGTCAACCAGGAGTGGTAACTAATTTTCAGAGAAGGGTACAAAGCCTGTTCTCACTGGTTACATAACATCTTTGTACTCTACATGTGCTTGACATAGGACTGCAAAGTACTGCAGCGGATCAGAGTTTCAATAGCACAGATTTCCCAGCAGTCTAGAGCATGTATGTAACAAGCAGCCTTGGGACGGTATTCTGCATCATAAAGGACTCCAGACACCTGCAACTGCCAGGTGTTTGTTCATAACAGTGCTCTTTTTGTTATTATTTATTATTAACTGCTCATCATTAATTTACTGTCTTTTATATGCCTTGCATGTACGCTACGATCTCCACGCAAAAAGCCCACAAGTAAATTCAAAATTGAATATGAACAAACTAGATACAGATTGGCAATTAAAAGATTGCATACTATCGTCATAACTTTTCAACTTAAAAACAATTTGCAAAAAATCAAAGTGGAGAATCTGGAATCAAAGAAAACGTACAACTGTAACCTGAAGATTGACAAGGGTTCAAGACAGACCTTGCCTCCTTGCAACAATGACGAACATCAAAGAAACCAGTGGACTGGAAAAGATTGCAATGTTGGAGGATTTATAGGTGACAAAGGAAGAGGATCAGACAAAAGATAACTCAAAGCATCGCCTATATGATCCGCAGAAGCTGACAAATGTTTTGACTGCACCTAAGTAGAATACCTTGCTGAACCCAAGCCAACTTCTTGCCAGAGCGCAAGCAGGCAGAGACTCCAAATGGGTTGAGGCTCAACACCTGTCGCAGCCACAGCTGCAGGTGCTTCGCTGAGAAGGAACGGCTGAGCTTGGAGTAACCAGCCTGGCTTTGGAGTGGGGCCCGCCCCAGTAGTTTCTGAAGCGAGTGCACAGTCCTGCCCCTGCCCAGAGATCCCTCCAAGAGGAAGCTGAGCGGAAGCAGTGCTTCCATGGACAGCTGACTGTCCCGCACCACCTGTCCTGAAGCACTCAGCTGCCCTGGCTCCATCAGCAGTTCCAGCAACTCGGACAGGTGGTTCTGGATAAAGGTTAAGTGTGCTTGGTCATGCCAGTTCTGCAGGTAAAAAAAAAAGAATATTCATTCAGAGGTGATTCAGACACTTTCCAAAACAATGTCTATCGGCTATTATTTGGCGTTTCTCACCATTTAATGATTATAAAAACAAGCTGTCGAGAACAAGAAGATTATTTACATCCTTGACACAGAGTTGCTATTGTCTTAAAATAGATTCTATGGGACTTTTTAAAAATCACTCAGACATTGTAACAATGTAATGGCTAAAACAAAGCTAAACACTTCCCAGGGATATTGCAAGTACCTTATTCTGAGAACTAGTCTTGGCTTCACGCTCAGAGGATGTGGACAGGGATGTGGATCGAGGACTAGGCCACTCTTCACCAATCAAGGAGGTCCGCAATGACACCCGATTCAAATTTTGCATGTGGAGGAAGAGAAGGAACTGCAGTGTGTCTACAGACAACTAATTAAGATGGGAATTCAATGAAAACAAGGGGAAATAGAGAAAAAGGTCAACGAAGAGAAAAATACAAAGTAACGGGTATTAATCAGTGCTTCAAATGATGCCTATCCTCTGCCTCATTTACAGTGTATCCGGCTGCACTCACCTTGCTGCGCAGACGTTCAAGTTCTTTAGGGGAGCTGCACTGAGATGCACCTTCAGCCCACTCTAGCCTGTGTTCAGGGGTGTGGGGCAACAGCAGATCGAAGGTCTCAAAGTAGAGCCAGGCCAGGTCCTCTGACAGCTGCATCTTGCCACATGCAATGTGTCGCCACATAGGCCAGCTCAGCTGGGGGAAGCAGCCCTCCCGCGTCCGCACATAGGTAGCCATCTTGCGCAGGTAGTGCAGACTGAGCTTGGCCGGGGGGGCCACCTGAAGTGCCCCCAGCAAAAAGGGCTCCAGACGTGCCCAAACACTCACACCGCTTTGATCCATCACTACCAGAGAAAGACAAGCGGGTTCAGTAAAGATGGTGCCGAGAAAGCATCAATGCTCCCGCTGTCACACTTTGCACACACAGCTTTTTCCATTAATTAAATGATGGAGCAGATTTATCTGGAGTGAGGAAAGAGGATTCAGATCGCAATCGAAAAAAAAACCAAAACAGATACTTGCGCAGCTAAATGAATAAAGATGTAACTAAAGAAAGAGGTAAATACAAATGATGTTAATGTTCTTTAATGCACTGAATAAAAACAATGTAAGCAGTGAAAGCAGACAGGTTATAGGTTACGGAGGACTCCACTATTTGTTTTTACTGAGCCATCAGCAGGTCAAGAAAATTAGGAACGAAACAGTACAACAAACAACAACCAGCCAAAAAAAGTAGTAGTTGGATAATTTGTAAGGGACTCATGATTTATAATGTGACTATTGTTTAATTATTTCACAAGTCTACAAAAAAAATTCAGGTGCCAAGGTTTTTTGAATGGATTTAGGATATTTGAGGGTGCTGATTCAAAAATCACATTACTTTTGTTGAATTGGTTCTAGTTTTTGAGATAATGGACATCCATAAAACTAATGCATTATCCCAATGCGACTTGGGAATGATAACAAATGCAATAGCTTTTGGTCTGTCTTTTGACTCTTTAACAGTGCCTTAGGTAATGAAATGAATGACAAAGTGTTGAAGGAGAGTCTGAAAATAAAACTAGAGTAAAGTTCACGTGAGCATGTTTGCATGTTCATTTATTGCTGTTATTACTGTGGTGGTGAATATTTACTCAGATCAAATCTGCCAAGTCTTTCCAAAGGAAGGGCATCATGGGAACACCTGTCTGGTATTTAGCCAGAAATGGTTGAAATGCTCATGATAGAGCCGTGGAAAAAATGTAGTTCGGCCAGAAGAAGGGGATCCAATCAGGCTTCACAAATGCGGGCAAAAGGTGTCGTCCCTGGGTTTGCCATCTATTTTGACAAGTTCAAATATTTCAACAATAGAGGGCCAGACTTCCAATGCTCATTCGACAGCTGGCAAATTTACAAGCCACCGATGGCCACAGAAAGGTAGAAGTGATCTTGAGGATGATGTTGTAGCTGTGAAGTCCTCTCTTCTGCAGAGTGGAAAAAAATGTTGTGCTTTGAGCACTTTCTCCACCATTCACACTTCAAAACCAGTCTTGAATCAGTTGTGAAGGGTATGTGGGCCACAACGTCCTACAATTACTAACTGTGTCCCAGCAAATTGCTCACCACAGTGTGAATGTCATCATTGGACATATAGGAGTGATGTTGGCATAGCACTTCTGCTTTCAGTGTGTAGGTTGAGGAGAATATACTGAAGGCACTGCTTGTAGTGGGATCCGGAGACACTGCCAAAGCAGGTGTAGTCCTATCTGTAGAGGTTGTGCTTGCAGGACTGGCAAACAACTGAATGGGGACAATTGTTGTCCGACTGTTGACAAACCGCTTGTGTTTTTCTCCCCTGATATGCGAGTCCATGGCTTTAGAGCCCATTGTTGCCAGTTTTATGACTTTTTTTTCTCAAAGGTCGCATCATCCATTGTAGACATTAGTTGTCTTTTTCAACCAGCCATAGTACGTTTTTTTTTTGAAGCATTGACTTTAATAACAATTAATAACTAATTAATATTGTATTTCATCAAATCATGCATAATTTGTCACTTAGATTTTACATTTCTTTTTTATGATGTTTACTTACTAGTTGTAACTAAAATAAAAATATTCTTGCAATTCTGAATGCTTTTCAAACGTGTTGCGTTAACTATTAAATATCTCAGAAACTAGAGCCAATCTGACAAAACCGAAGTCATATTCTTAATCAGCACCATAAACTTAATATAAAACAGTTCAGACATCGTTGGCACCAAAATCACTGTATACCAGTGTTATAACAAAACTAGCTAGTTACATTCGTAAATTTAATTAAACCCTCCTAATCCGTTAATCCAGGGGTGTCAAACTCCATCCCTGATGGGTCGGAGCCCTGAACATTATTGGGTTTCCCCTCATTTAACACACCTGATTGAACTTCTTGCAACGCCTTGTACTAATTACCACACAGCTCTGACCCGAATCATTTGAGGTGGAACAGGGAAAGAACTAAGCTACACAGGGCGCCTGTGTTCTGTCGAAATTAGTTACTTTGTCGAGTTATCCTACCGTAGTGTTAATCGATAGCCCGAACCCTAACCCAGCTAAAACCCTAACCCAAAAACGGTGGAACTGCACATGCGCTAAAAGGCTCGATAGTACGTCTCGTTAGGTAGCTCAACTCGTCAGAACACTGGCCCTGTGTTAATCGCTAATGTCCGCTCGCAATTTCAGCGACAAATATCAAATAGTCTACGCTTCGCTAAGTTCCCACGACAACGGCCGTTCAGGCCTGTGTAACGAGACTCGTTAGATTTAGCTTCAGCATCATGTGTGCAACAAACTGCATTATAAGTACTGAAACGTTTACCTTTTAAGACTCCTCATCCACTTAAGCATTGATACTGATGTCCCACAATAAGTTAGTCGTCAGCCATCTGAATGGTGAATAAAAAATCAGTCACAATACTGTTTTCTTTTGTAGCCTTCAGATAAACACATCGTCTTCCCATTTACCGCGCTTAACGCGAGCACGCGCTTCCTGCACGCGAAGGCGCGCTTTTTGACTTTTTGATCCACTGGCGCGAGCTGTAAGTCCTTTGACGTTGCTGCAAATAAATTCGTAAAGTTATAAGCTATATCTCTATCTCCGACATCAAAACTGTTTGTTTTGTCGTGCACATCGACGTCAGACTTAGCTTATGGAAACTGAGAACACTACAAAACGCTATACCATATTGTCAAAAGTTTAGTTTCTATGATTTATTACTTCTTCAAATGAGTAGGTAAAATATTACGCTTTAATTGCTCATTAATTTGCAACTTCGGAACGAAGTTAAGCCATATAAAAAAAAATGTCACTTGCTCTTTAACGTCCGATACGCGAGTAGTACTGAGAGAGGTTTTGAGAGGCGGGTTCTTCCGGGCGGATTCTGCCGAGAAGAGGAAGAATTTGCTGACAGGCAGGCTGAACCTGAAACTGAGGGGAAGAGTTTACTTTATATGTTAACATCAAAAACGTCACCTATGGCTCCGAGAAGTGTTAATTTATGGAGTGTGTGCTGTTTGCTTCTGTGTTTTGTTGCGGCAGTGTTCGCAGGGTAAGTAATCTAATATAATACCCCAGTTTAAAGCGTTCAAAATGGGATTGCTCGCTAATACACATGTTGCATTGTGATTGGTCTACAACTGCTGAAGTAGTTGGGGAGGTATCGATTCATTTATGATGGAATCAGAATATTTTATTTACATTTTTTAACACGCATTATTGTGAACCCGTATAACAATGTATATGTAATCCTTTAATTAGCCATTTGTTGTTTCATGTTGTCATGTTTTTATTGCCAAGTTAGGCAATTTCTTGTAGGCTTAAAATTCAAATTTACGGGTAATACGTCACAAATGATCAATTGTCAACCATTGTTTGCTTTATAATAAATTTCAATGTTTTTATGTGTACATTAAGAATATATATTTTCTTAAAGAAGTAACCCCAGCGACATGCATAAGCATAACTTAAACTTTGACAGATTATGAAAAGTGCGTCTGACCATCTGTTTTCTGTTCTTGAAGGACTGGGTCAGTTGGTTGATTAATCAAATATTTCGTTTTCAAGGGAATTGAATAAAAAACCTCAGTGTTTTCACTGACATGAAGGTTTCACATGGTAAAATAAACGTTGTTAATAATGTCATTCATTGTGCAGTCAAGGGAAATCAGTGACGGATATTCTTGCATCACAATTACGTAGTTTCATTATGCTTAAAATATTTTCAAATTTTATGTATTTTAAGCCAATATGATTCGTAATCTCGCAACTTTTATAATGTAGACGCGATTTCTACAAGATTTTGGGGGTGCCCAAGACAGCATCTATTAAGGACATCAAGAAAGCCTACAGAAAACTAGCTCTTCAGCTTCACCCAGACAGGAATCAAGGCGATCCAGAAGCTCAAGACATGTTTTCAGACCTAGGGGCAGCATATGAGGTAAGAAGGCATGTAATATAATGAGATCTCCCAGAGGTTAGCACGTTATTGTTTCTTATGTAAATATTCCGAAAAGGTCTGTCAGAAATGCACGCTTGTTCCATATAGTGCTTATACTGGGTTGAGAACTCTGGAAAAACCGAAGAGGTTTCAGTGTCGCTGCTGTATATGAAACACACTCGCAAACACTTTTACGTTTAGTAAAATATAGTTCAGTATCATATGTGTGAACATCAGTTTTTATATTGTAAGAAATAGTTATCTAAAGCGAAACATGAATTTCTGAGTAAGTTTTCAGAGCGGGTCGACTGATCATGTTGCTGTTGGAAACGATGTGGCATTTCTATTGGTCATGAAGACTGTGTGGCCATTCCTGATTGGTAGATTTCGGGGGTGAAAGTTGAACCTAGTGCTTGCGTACATGTAAACCATGAGTCAAAAGCTATACCCCTTGAAATCTTACTTGGGTAACGAGCATCAAACTTTTTTCATATTAGAAAATCTCGCGGTGGTGTTTTTTCCAATATGTTGCGTTTGTGAAGTACATATGTGAACTTTTTGTATTAATGCTGTTTTACAGTGTGTAATGCTCTTAAGAAAGTGATGAAAATAAACGAAAAATAATTTTGTCAGTGTGATGAAATCTGGCACGTTTTACTATTTTCCACTTTTGTGTGGAATCCAGGTGCTCTCTGATGAAGAGAAAAGAAAACAATATGATAAGTTTGGCGAGGAGGGATTGAAAGAAGGCCATTCCAGTTCCCATGATGATATCTTCTCTAGGTATATCTTAACAGACAGTGAATATGATGGGAAATGGCATGTCTTTTTAGACTGAAGTAGCCAAGATTGTGTACAATCATATATTTTTATTATTTTATTTTGTTTTTTGGAAGAATTATCATCTTTTCTGTTTAAATGCAGTAAATATGTAATACACTTTTAGAGCCATGTTTCCTGTTTTCTTCATTCTTTTATTTTAGTTTCTTTGGCAACTTTGGGACATTTTTTGGTGGAAGCCCCCAGAATCAAGATCGCAATGTCCCTCGAGGGAGTGACATTGTGCTAGACCTGGAGGTTACACTTGAGGAGGTATATTCTGGAAATTTTGTGGAGGTAAATTCCATTTTGTCTTTTGATAAAGAGGATGATAATTTGTAATAATGTTGTGGCCATCCTCATCTTCACATATTTTTTATATTTCTGTTTTCTTTTTTGTTTTCCTTAGGTGGTGCGTAACAAACCCGTAGCCAAAGAGGCCCCAGGGGTGAGAAAATGCAACTGTAGGCAGGAAATGAGAACGACGCAGCTGGGTCCTGGGCGCTTCCAGATGACCCAGGAAGTCGTCTGTGATGAGTGTCCCAATGTCAAGTGAGGCTTTGTGTTAGGCCTAACCTCGCCAGAGCGTTCACCATTGCGAATCAAAAACAGCTATTAATAATAAACATGTTCCTCCACAGACTGGTAAATGAAGAGAGGACATTAGAGGTGGAGATTGAGCAGGGAGTGAGGGATGACATGGAGTATCCCTTCATTGGGGAGGGTAAGAGATGCTCACAGTTGCGCAGTGTTAAATAGCAGACATGGTAGATAACTCTTGATTAAAATCCTACTGACAACAATACAAGCTAGTATACGATACGACTTTTTAATGAAACCACAGTCTGTATCTGATTTGCACAGACTATAAAGTGTCAGAAATGCAGCACATTCTCAAACTATTCAGGCCCTTTCATTTTTTCACATTTTCTCATGTTGTACCCTTATGGCAAAACAGGATTTTAGAAATTTTTGCAAATGAATTAAGAATAACAAAACTAAGACTTCACATTTATGTAAGTATTCAGACCCTTTACTTTTAAGAAAAGGCTTCAGTCTTGCGACGCTACCCCAAGTCATATGGAGAATACGGGAGATGGTTCCATGCTACAAGCAGCAACCAGTACTTGCCAGACATTCCTGCAGCTCCTTCAGTGTTGCTATACATCTCCTGGCAGCCTCCCTGACCAGTTTCTGTCTTGTCTTTTCATCAGTTTTGGAGAGACGTGAAGTTCTCAGTAATGTCACTGTTCTCTCATATTTTCTTTACTTCTTGATGACTGTCTTCACTGTGTTCTATGGTATATCCATCCATCCATTTTCCAAACCGCTTATCCTACTGGGTCGCGGGGGGTCCGGAGCCTATCCCGGAAGCAACG
>JABFEA020000001.1:33820600-33835776 GCA_019775915.2 Cyphomyrus plagiostoma
ATAATAATAATAATAATAATAATAATAATAATAATAATAATAATAATAATAAATTGCAAGGCTTGACACATAATAGTGCATGTCTAACCGGGTTTATCTTGTAGAATAAAAAAGAAGAAAATTACTATTTTGCAATAAATCTAAAATTTAGTGACATGAACTTGAACTTTGAAGACTATACCTCAGAATTTTGCGTATTTCAGGATAATTCACATGTTCATTATCTCCGACTGTCATTAGCCAGCGTCTGCTGACTAGCGCTTTTCCTTACCTGCCCTTTCATATTCGAACATTTTCAACTGTGAAAATGCGCACGATTAAAATAACAGTCAGAAAGGTCAGAAAGAAACAAAAGTTTGAAATCTGTAACGTGTCTATATTTTTACTGTTTAATAATTTAATCGATAATAAATTATAAATAAAATGAACAGTATTCTGGATGGTGATCGATGAAACCCAACAGATTGTCAGGGGCGTTTCTAGCTACTGAGAAAAACCATGGGCAAAGTCAAGTTTACCTGGAGCTTGATTTTTTTTCTTATTTTTTTATTTTTTTTGAAGAAAGATTGGCTTCGGGGGGTGAAATCGTGGGGCAAACTTAAAGTACTAGGGGCTAAAGCCGCAAGTGATCGGACCTAACTACGCCCATGTATCTAATTAAATTAAATACAAAGAGAAAAGGTTAATTATGACAGATTATTAATTGTATATGCGAAACGATACGTTGGGATCACGTGTTTATTTTTGACCGGAGTAACATAACATATATTACATAAAAGACTAAATATGTTTAGCGTTCAAAATTGTAAGATTTTAATAGGTTCGGTTTTTAAAAATCAAATTGATCGTATCAGCCTATTAAAGCAGCCTATGAACTAATAGACATTGTCAATTAACAGTCCACATGAAAATACATTTATGTATTCTGTGCTGAAGTTTGTAATTCTTAATACCGGAATCATATTTAGTTTAATTGCTTCTTACATTTTGACTTAAATTTAAACAGTTATGTCATTTTAAAAAAGCATTCAGGATACATATATTTTTAATATCTTGAGAATTGCGTTTTCTAAATACAACGAAAACGCTAAAATGATAAGAAAGAGTACTCAGAATTTTGAATAGGGTTCCAAGCCATGCAGCATGGAGTTTATTTGATTTAAGCATTCTTGATGGCTATTAAAAAAACATAATTGTTTAATCTTCTGATTGTTTTTCTTATTAAACTTTACCAATGCCGTTTACGAATGAATTCAAAATTTGTTCCGTTCTTGAAACTAATGCTATCTTAAATATGTGTTTTGTGAAAGAATTTTATATAGATTTCAATTTTAGAAATTGGCAATAATGGATAATCGCGACTATAACGCGCCTATAGGCATTTAGTATAACTTAACTTATTTAATCAAAATGTATATTTATATAGCATTATAGTGAAACATGACGTAATAAATTAAAAGAAACCCACTACTTTCAAACAATTATACATTCATATATTTAATCCAAAACCGGTAACATTTGGACTTAACATTTATGTCACTTTCTTTTATGATGATTTCTATAGAACGACATATGACATATAATTACATGTAATAGGGATTATATCATCCACCCATCCGTGCGTCTTCTAACATCTTATAATGGTGAGATGCCCGGGGAAGTATGAGGCCCATCCTACACCTTGGGTACACCCAGGAGGGGAAATGCACACAAATATTAAATATGTAAATACTGTATATGTGTTAATGGATTGTAATGCTATGATTCCATTTCAAAAATAACTTAATATGCTGATTTACAGACTGTTTCACGTAGATGCCTGGATAAAGGCAAACACGTGACCAGGGGAGTCTCTATATCTATCGGAAAGATCAGGGGCTAAGTGAAGTTGACCTGGGACTTGACTTTTTTTCTTGATGCAAGATTGGCATCGTTGCTAAAATACTTGGGGCTATAGGCTTAAAATAATCTGGGTTATAGCCCGGAGTGATCGGAACTAACGACGCCCATGAACGTGAAGTTTGTTTAATCTCCCACACGCCAATCAAGACAGATACTAAACGCTGCGGAGCCTTTGTGCACTGCGATTAAGACAGCGACCACTACGTCTGCTCAACTAAATCCTCGTTTCTGTTGATTTTATGATTGATCTGTTAGCTGGAAAAAAAAGTTTGACATGCTTCTGTCTCCAGAAAATGGTGTTTCCATATATAAGCTTACTTGACAGCCAGCATTACGGGCGTTTCGAATATGTGTTATCGCCACTGGAGGGTGCTGTTTCTACGTCAAGTGAGAGATGTCTGTAAAGCAAAAAGGGTCAGTGCGCGCGGCGCTTGGTTTTGAAGTCATGGATATACACATTTAACTGGACCAATAGTTTTACATTGTCCTGTGTAACTGGAGTGTTTCAGGGTGGCGTCCTTCGCTAGTCGAATATAGCAGAGTTGGATGAAAAACAATAAATTTCTGGTTGATATGTTCCAGATGCATTCTTCTCAAATTATTTCATTGACATTTTACAGTTAAATGAGCTCTACGATTTTTGTCTGTGTAAGATCACCAGATCTTTTCCAGTACAATCCAGTAACTTAGGATGCCAGAATAAAGTTAGATTTAAAGACGTTAGTGAAGCAGCAAGTACTGCAAGGTGACATAGAATACGTGGTAAACTTTAAATATGGAGCTCCGCAGTAATTCCCGGTCTTTTACTGGTCTAGCAACCTGGGCCTGCTTGCGGAGGGCGTTCCATGAAACGCAAAGGTGCGGAACCGCTGTTCTAGCTGCAAGATGCTACATTTTGCATGTATTATGCTGCAGCATATTTTATTTCTTAAATGAATATGTTAAGAAAAGCAAAAATAGTTCATACGCGTCATCTGAAATGTCCTTTCGCCCATTTACTGTGCTTAATAAATACTTAAGATCAGCTTTTTAAAATACTTTTGCTGTTTTTTGCTAAATGAAGTAAGCTTTCTGTAGACGTTTTGCATCTGAGGATTTATCTAGTTTTTGTTTGACAAATAATCTTAAAAATAATGACACAACAGAGACGTTCTGTAATTAAACATGAAAATTAGTAAATATATTAGTTGAAAGGCTGCTACTAAACGGTAGGGTTCAGTTTCTTGATCTCTCTCTCTCTCTCTCTCTCTCTCTCTCTCTCACACACACACACACACACACACACACACACACACACACACACATACACACACCTAGATTGAAATGGATTTTATTTTGATATTGAAAAATAAAATATATAGGCCTAGATTAGTTTGAGCCTTTGCAAAATAAGCGAATCAAACATTAGGTTGTTCAAGTATATTAGGTCGTAAATTGTATATCTTATGTCCCTAGCACCTTTTTCCTTTTTTGCATTTAAATCTGAGCCTTTATCCATCGGCCACGGAACATGCATCAGTGTTTATTTGCGTGGATTGTCAGTTGCCTCCGCACGCCTTACCTGCTCAGCGCCGCGCTGACTTCGCCGAGATGCGTCTTCCAGGATCAGTCGTCCGAAACGATCGCGCTTCTTTGAAACTACACGCCAGAAAATAACTTATGTATGACTAGCGTTTATTTATTAAAGTTGATAGATGTATATCCATCGTATAGAGTAAAATAAGTTTTGTCTGCGTGTTAGAATGTTATTAACAAGAGACAATTAATCTCATATTGATATAATCGAGTGTTTTGGAAACCGTCTGAAAAATTCTTTAGAAAATGTACATTCTTATCTCGCTTTTTACATTCCATTTTGTATATGATATTCATGGCTGCAGACCTATTAGGTTAACTTTTCACTTAGCAAATCTTAAAGAAAACGGAAAGGAAAGTGTTGCAACTTCATAAGGAACCACAAGTACATGAAGTTTGGACGATTTGATTTTTTTCTTAAATAATGCGTAAATCACGTCTGGTGCTGAAAACTAGGACATCATGAATAAGTAATTAAGTGAGCATTTTTTACATTTATACAATATATGCACTTGCATTTTATGCTTTACATTGTACATTGAATTTGGAAGCTACAGGGATTTGTATAACGACTATATCCATAGTTGTCCCTATTATAGCCTACCCTAGCCTATGCATCGCAATTGTAAATATACAGGCAAAACCATCCTGGGTGTTATGTGCAACTATTTACTTTTTGTGCCATAGAAAAGTACTTTAAAAGCTTCTCCATACATCAATACTCATATTTTGCTGGAATGGCAATTGTACTTTTCAGCTATTTCCATCAGTTCATAAGTAACGGCAAAACTATACAAAACCTAAACTATATAAACACAAAAATGTACGGGGATGAATGTCTTATTGTGAACTGCATTTTATTTCAAAGTCGTATCATAAATATGACTTAACATTGTTCTCTTAACGGCTAAAAACTTAGTTCTTTGCGCTTGGAGTACTGACACCATCGCTTGCACCTCCATTCTCAGGTAATAAAATTTTATTTATTTCACAGTTTCTGTTAGGCCTATATCTTAAAATGATACGTTAACGTCACTTAAACGACACTCCCCGTAAAACCAGTGTGCATAGGTTACGTGAACCTACAGAATGCTACATCATTATTATCATATGTGGGAACTGAAGACTAAGTTGCATAGACCACTTGCCCCGACCCAGCAAAACAAAGCATTCTCGTTTTGTTAAGTTTGCCTGCGGTCAACGCTTACTTTCGTCGCGTTTGCGAATTAATATTTTTTGATATTCTTCCGAGCGAAGGTAAGGTTAATTGAACTTAGTACCAATTCTGCGTCTGATCCGAAATGTTATTTTTCTCATTTAAATATGCTATTATATAGTACAGTTCAGAATCCAGACTTGCCTATCTGATTCTGTCGCGTGTATATCGAACCTTTCTTCAAAGATTAAAAGTTCAGATACAATAGAAAGCAAAATATATTTTTTTCGCATTTCAATAAAAAAAGGTATCTTGAAAGTGTCACCCTCTCAACCTTCCGTTAATTTAGCCCATGAGGGTAGTAAACTGTTGATTTCTTTAACTGTATTTGACTAGTATTGTTTATTGGTTAACTAGAAATGGCGCGAGAGTATTTTTTACGATTTTATCGCCCTCCTTTTGAACAATTTCACCAGTTTCTATGGACAAACTCTCTTTTGGCTGTCCTGTCAAAGGTACATACTTATTCGATGCTTTTCTCCATTCAGTATTGCACACCAATGCTTGATTTCCGAATTCATCATTAGGCAATGACATGCCTAATATACAACGGTTTGGTAATATATTTAATGGTCTGCTTCTAAATAATATTGATTATTTAAATTTTGGACAATGTTGAGAGACAATTCGCTGTGTCTTAATTTAACTTAAAAGTAATTTTGTATATACTCATTTACTTCCTCACACATGTATACCAATACCGGTATTACCTTAAATGACGTTATTGGTTTTTTTCAGGTGTCTACATTTTTTTCAGATGGGTTTTTTGCATCTTACTTTTATTTATCGTAGTAGGCAAAATAATGTTTACGATTATCTGTAAAAAAGCAAAATACATATAACGGGAGATGTCTGGCGACTCTAAACTAGCCTATATCAAGGTTCATGGTTAATAGCTTTTAGCTATTGTCAGTGTAAAGTAAAATTAGGGGAGTGAGGACAGTCAAATGCGAAAATGGTGGGTTGTCTGTAATACCAGCATTCATATTCCGCCGCTGTTAGCAGAGTAGAACTTTTTTGCTTAAAGTTAGCCTCATAAATTATTAAAAGGCCCTGACATCTGTCTATCAAGAGTGTGGTTTATTATTAACTAATTTCACCTGACAGTGCACTAGGTTTATTTACATAAGTCATCTAATAAAACAGTCGGATGAGCACGAGAGGACCGCTGCATTTTTATTCCTCGCTTATTACTCATTAACGCAGACCTCGGATTTATTATGGATGTTTGTGGACTTAAATGTCAGCATATACAATAATCAGATCCAAAAACGTCATGCGGTTACAGAAGTTGGCACGCTAACTGTAAGTATTTTAATTACTGATCAGGTTTTTGCTTTCCTGTTACTACAGCGTCGTTTTAACACTGGCGTACTTTGCGGGGTAACCGTATATAACAGAAGTTGCACGCGAATCGGAGCTTGCGAAAGTGCTTAGTTTGCTGAAAGTGCTTCTTTTTTATCAGAATGGCCACATATTCAATGATTTTATGAAAATAAATGGACACCATTTGCTAATTGTAACGAATAATTTGCTTTGAGGCTTCTCACTCTCTCTCCTTCTCTTCTCGCGCAGTCCTTTCATCCCCTCCCCTTTGTCTCCTCCTCTGCTCCGTTTCTCATGATCTGGCTGTCAGTCAGCGCTCCCGTTGGCGGGGAAGAGATTGAGAGTTAAATATTCATTCTCCTGTCCGAACATTAAAGCTGGATGAAGAATCTGAACCAGTTATTTGCTCTTCCGAAGAGTATTCATTTAACAATTCGTCTTGTCTCTGTATTTGAACGCCTCCAGCAAATGTGATCTGTTCTCTTTCCACCGGCTTGTGAAGGTAGAAGTCCACAAGTCCAGGAGGAGGACAGGAGAACTGGAGGACATATCGCTTCCCGGGCACTTTAAAGGAAACAGAACAAGAAAAATGAGTGTTAAAAGGAGCGAGCTCTACCCTTGTTAAATTGTGGCCTGAGGTGCACCGGCGTGAATTCCTATAAAATCCAGACGCACTACAGCCAGCGAATCCCGGAATACTGGCCGGCGCCTCTCTCTCTCTCTGCCTCTCTCTCTCTCTCTCTCTCTCTCTCTCTCTCCCCCTCTCTCTCTCTCTTCATCTTTCCTATTCACTCTTGCTACATCTGTCTTATCTTTCCCTCCTTTCTCGCACTCAATCATACACCCTCACACCCACGTCAGGAGCGCAGAGAAGTAGCTTTCAGCTCCAAGTCGAGCAGATTTCAGCCTGCCTGAAGCAAACAGAACTTCAGCCCTGGATTCAATACTTTTAATCAATGGACAGAGCCTGCTTCCCAACCAGTCGAGGCACAGACATACCATAAGCAGTAAGTGCAACTTTAATCGTCATTTCTTTTAACTTTCCTCAAATGCATTTTATTGACTTTATACAACGTGGATGTTTTCTTTCTGGTTGTGAAGTAGATATTACCAGTTCTTTGCTTTGATACATTGTTTTTGTTATACCGCATAATCAGGAATCCAACTTTCAGATCATGCACCAGCTGCATCTATTAGTAAAAATCATGTATCGCACTCCTTGTGGGGCACTATGGAACGAATGTTAGCAATGACAAACAAAATGCAACCACAATGACAACAACGATAATATTTATTGTCAATAAAATACATAAATTTGATTTATAAATGCTAATGTCAATGCAGTTTCACTGCTGTCTTCACGGAATACATCCGTTTGCTTACTTTCTAGCTAGAGATAAGTTGTTGTTTCACAGAAAAACGGATTGAACGTTATTACCAAGCAATATCTTACACAGAAAACTTTGGTTATCTTTAAAAATACTGGGTTTCATTTTTGATATTTATTTAAATTGTTGTCACACAGTCCATGTTAACTTTATCGTTGACTTGCATCTATACTAAAACTACAATTAAGACCGCCTTATGCAGTAAAGTTTCGTGCTTGCCAGGCAGTTCTTGACAGATCGGAAGCATTAACTGAGATCTCAGATCTTCTGCGGTTAATTCCTGGGGACATGTGATGTTTCACAGAAACACTGGATCTTCGTTTAACAGACAAAACCGTGCGAGTTCAAGTGTATCTTTACGTCGATTCGAAAGCAGAGAAAAACAAGAAGAGGTGAATTATTCTTTTTTTACAATGCGAAATCCTGCATATGTCTTTGGTGCCTCATTAGCTGTACAGGATCTAAGTTTTCTTGTTTCCGTGTTTCCTTTGGGTATTAGGTGAGAAATTGCATTTGTTTTGTGTTGTATACAGACATTGAGACTTTTTTTCCCCGGAAACCTCACCGGACAACACTTGTGTACCATAATCACAATAAAATATAAAAGTCATCGAATTTTGTCACTAACCCGGATCGTTTGCACAATTGCTGTCGTACCATCACCTGTAAATGTCTTTATTTTAAGGATAACTTTTGGTTAAATTGCTGTTGTTATACGTTTCATATACTTTTCATTATTAATTAAGTTAATAATTACTAGTACCATTATGCTGTATAAGAAACTGTTATAATCGCGTTTAAATAGATTTATTAGTAGTAATTACCTTAGAAACAATTGTAGTTAATCAGCTGAATTTCATTGTATTTATTTACTATAAAATATTATACGTTTATTAAGTTTTACCATTACAGCCGAGTTAGTTACACAGTGTTTAGTTAGAACAAATAATTTTTCTCCATTTGTATGATCTTTTGTATTACAGTTTAGTGTTTAAGATATAATTTTACAAGTTGATGTTATGAAGTGCAGTATTATTGCTGTATTATTTCTAAAAAAGGTGTAAACCGAGACGTTCTTGTGACCCGAGGCGTTTTCTGGGGAAGATTTCGAGTCCATTATTACAGACACCGTGTAGGGCCGCATGCTGGTTTCAACCAGTCCGAAAATTAGTGAATTTTTTATTTTGCGAGCTCTAAAAGATTTTTTTTCAACTTTTTTTCAGCGCATCATGGTCCGCTTCACTTACTGATACTGTCATAAGTACAACAAAACGGGAATTGTACTTATGACACATTTTTTTAAGCATGTCTTTGTGGTAACATGTTCAATACTCAAGCGTCTCTTTCGACGTTAATATCAACAGTTTAAAATAGATATATTAATGGTATCGTTTTTTTTCTTTTTATATATGTATTGTATTTCTTAAGGTCCGAATTTATTGTAAGCGAATTTTCCATTTTAACGTGCAAAATTCAGCATTAAGTGAAGCTGCATTTTGCAAATTATCAAAATATTCGCGTTCTGCAAATCCGAACAGACTACCATAATCTTTCGGGTTTGATGAGTTTGTGAATATGTAAAAGAGAAAGTGCAAAACAAAAAGTGATGGTAACCGTTAAAACTTGCGATGATCAAATAATATTTGTAATTAAAAAAAAATCAAAATTAAAATATATTAATTGTTTAACTTGTTCTTAACCATTAATAGTTTTAAAAAATGTATGAGCCTTTTGTAAAATATATTAATGTGTGCTTTAAATCTATTTTCCTGATTAAATTAGCTTTCTTCGTGAGTGTATTGTTTACTGAATACAGGACGAAACGGTTCATTGACAGATATGTCAACAACGTGTAGTCACAATGCAGGGAAAACAAAAATATGTGGGCCTGTTGCGATCAATATTAAGAAATGCATTTGATTAAAAAACAATATAGCTGTAATAAGTCTCGTAAATATTGTGTTTTAAACAATTGAATATACTGTTTTTCTTTGTTCTTAGTCAGAATTATTCAAGTTATAAATATCATAACTGCATGAATACATATGGTACGTTTTCACTTCGTTTTATTAACATTAATTTCCACACATTCTGTTCTGGCAGACATGTGAAATATCTGTTTGCATTAGTTGAAGTCCATAGAAAAATGTAATTTAACATGCAGAAACATGCTCTCCTGTATGATATTGTCTTAAATAACAGTTTAGAAGTAGAAATCAATTTTAGTTTCATACAGTGCAGTTTAATTTCAGGACTTATACTTGAAGCCTGTGAACGTCATTTAAATAATTCTACAATCTTCTTGAGAACCTGTTGTTTGTTTGTATCACAGAATGTCAACAGTATTCATTTAACAATATGATCAAAGCGTACTTGATTGGAAACAAACATCACTCTGCTGCTGTCCGAGAACCTGCGTTGCCAAGTGAAATGTAAAACAAATTCGTTTCAGCTTGAGAAGCAAAATTTTATATTTATGCCTGTTCTTTGCTGCTCTGCGCTTTATTTCAGTGTTGGCCTTGGTTCCATATTCCTTTTTTTTTTTCACAGGATTTTTGCAGATTTAAGTTTTTAACTCACAGATGGTTAACAAGAAAGATTAAACTAGAATGAAGAAATTAATTTCATTTTTATATTCCGGTGTCCAGCGTTTTGCGCTGTATTTGAATTAAATCCCTGTGCATGCAGGGAAAGTTAAGAGCAATTGACCCAGGGTCAACCAGAAAGTTGCAAATGTTTCTAAATCACTGTCTTCAATTATCTTAGAGCCAGATAATCTCTAGTAGTTAGACCAAGCTGTGGACGGGAAAATACTGAGGAAATTCTCAAAGCCACTTACTGGGCTGTGTGGGTTGTGTACAGTCCTTTCTGTCCGCACAATTACAAAGTCCCTGTAAAGTGTGCATGACACACTGTCACAGAAAATGTCCAGAAAATGCCTTTTGGAAGAGTTTAAGCAGAGTTATTAGTAATAAGTAATAACCCCTCTTTTTCACACATGCTTTTCTTTATTGCCTCCTGTAGATGTTTTTGTATTATGCGTTATGTACCTTTGCCGATCCGCTACACTGTTCGAGAGGGATCAGCAACGTCCCCTGAACACCCCCCTCCCCACACACCCCCCCTGCTTGCCATATTTCCTCACACCCACAGTATCCGTTTCCTCCTGGTCCCCTCTGTGATTTGACCTATCTCACCACAGATATCAGGGGTGTGTCAGGGCTATTAGACAGCAGATGAGATAGAACACGACAGGGCACAGTTTAGAGCACAGGGAAGCAGCGCCTCAGTACTTGGATCGTTTCAGGAATCTCGTCTGATCTATTTCTGGTGATTACTTACCATTAAAGTTTAGGAACAATCCTACTCGTCTCATTCTCTTTTCGGTGTGGCCAGCTTTCTACTTACTCCGTATTCCATTGGATCTGTGTACTAGACTCTTTTACAAATAATTTTGATTGAAAGGACTGCAGCACAGGAACTGAATGAGGGTCACTTAGTCATCTCAGCATTGTGTTATAGCTGCATATTAGCAAACTGCTTGGAGGGATTGTGCTGCAGTCTGTGTGAGCAGTAAGCAGAGGCTCGGCGCTCTGGGACCACAGGGTCTCGTGCCTCTTCTGGTACGTTTGCCCTAAGCAGCTTGGATTCTCATCCCAGGATAATGTGTCTGTCAGCCGCCGCTACAGGGCATCGCCCGCTATACGCCATTCATCATTCACAACATTGGGCAGGATAAGCAAAAAGAAACGAAGAAGGACAAATACCACACGGTTTCTCTGTGATATTCATTATAAATTAACATGTAATTGTTATGAGATTTTGAATGTGAATATAATAAGGACTGAAGATCAGTTTAAAATAAGTTAAAACTAATCATTAAAGGTCAAAATATGTAATATATACATAATGTAGAAAAACTTTATGAAGCTATGCAAAATAATATAATTTATTCTGGTAGTGTTTAATTTGCTTGCACATAATCTAACATTTATCTAAAATAAAGGTTTTTTACATGCATTTTAATTGCTTTGTTCACTGTGCCATCGGCTGTCCTAATTTGCTAGATGGAATGTTATACAAAATGTAAATTTATAAATATGTTATAATATACAGCGTATGTATGTTGTATGCTCATATGTGAATATGAGCATAGAGAATCTGAGCAGAGTAAACATCATATTAGAAAGAAAAAGTCTTACTGTGCAATGTCTGTGTTCTGATAAATGTGTATTTCAGGGGAACCTTCAAAGTTAATTCAGATCCACACTGTGGCTGTCAACAAATTCAGAGCTGTGTGAATAGCAAAACAGGTGAAAGTTTGCACCAAATATAATTTTAGAAAATTAAAACACAAAACTATTGAGCTGTTATAATAATCCCTCTTGAACTTTAAGGTTCTGTAACTAATTATGGGTTTGCCAACTGTGGCAACAGTAAAATGAACTGGAATCCAAAAGCCATGCTAATTGTTCTGTACTGAAGTGTCCAAAATAAGCGTGGAGCAGATTCCACTGCACAGCCTTGGGAACCGAGGGTGACCTTGCGTTAAGGAGCGGCTTGGGTGAGATACTGGGGAGGGGGGATTGCTGACTTATTTAAAATGGTAATAATTGGAGAGACAAGATAGGGGAGACAATAGCCAAGTGTTTTGTTTGCTGTTGCTTTGGTTTCTAGGATGAAGTCACTTTGATCTATAGTACTCAAAGCTAGACTTTTGCTATTTGCAGTGTAATTAAAACAAATTTTCCAATTACCAGGAGGTGTTTGGTTTGTGCTTAGAGGGGATCTCCTCATTGCCCCTGACTTGGGCTAGAGGCGACATTTTGTGAACTTGCAATATTGATAATTGTCAATAAGAATTAACAAATGCCACTCTGACCTACGGCTTGTTTTACTTTGCGTTTTTGAATCTTTATTGTTATATTTTAGTAAATATTTTTTTTTCTGTAGATGTAGGTGTTATTTGTAGGTGATAAAGGGTAGCCTTATATGAGTGAATATTCACATTGCTGTGTTTATTCACATTGCTGTGTTTAGACTGCCGCACAGGATCTGGCCCCTGGTGTGTCGGCACCAAAACCGCCATTGCCGCCCCATGCATAGTGTCTCTCTACAATTTGCTCGGGTTTCTGTGGCGCTGGTAGTCACTGAGTTTGGCTCCCTTGTGTGAGGCTTTGCCTTCACCCTGTCCTGTAAGTCGGTGTGTGGTCCCTGTAAGTGTCAGAGGGGTGGGCCTGGGGTTTGCGCCAGCAGTGGTTTCCGTGGTTGTGTGTGAACTTGTGTGTGTGTGTGTGTGTGTGTGTGGAGAGACACACCGATTAGACAGAACATAATAAAGAATAATAAAGACCCACTGTTAATTATTTATCTTTAATGATCAGATTTTATTGATTATAAACATGCCCGGCAGAACATCTTTATGCCACAAGAGTCTCCCAATTATCGACACCCCCAACACACGAATATCCATCTCTCACTTTTCTAAACTAAAATAAAAATTAATTTATTCCCATGCACATGTACATATGTGCATATAAAGTTTCTTTCTTACACAGATATGAAGGCCCAGTAAAAGCGTGTGGGCAGACAAAGCTGCAGATCTGGTAAAAATGATGATAATTACATATAATTGATTCCATTTGGTGGTATAGTTATGACGTATGATAGAGAGCATGGTTTTTGCCAAGGGTCATATTCATTAGTAGACATTAGCGTGAGTCTGTTGCATGTTTGCGATAACCTAATACGCCTTGATAAGAAACCACCAACATTACAGCTGTACTATTTAATGTCTCAAATTCTAACGAGGGTTAATTGCTTAATTAATGACTTAATTGCTTAAGTCAATTAAGCAACTGCGTAAAAATAGAAAAGCCATAGCTGACCTCTGTGAATCAGATCTTAGAGATCTGGCAACTGCGGCTCATGCACCGTGACAGATCTGTGTCATCATGCTGCCACATGGCTTTAATTTGCATTTGTCGCCGTGCTGAAATGACCACAATTACCTGCATACAGGCTTTTTCATTCCCTCTTATGCTTTATATCATGTCTTTGTTGACTTTGATGCGTCTGTCCTCCATCTCACATCACTCATCTGTTTTTCACTCTCCACCTTTCCTTCCGCAGTCTCTCTCCCATCCGCCTCTCTGCCTGTGCACGCCTGTGCACGCCCATAAGTGCGTTCTGATCAGTCGTGTGTTGTGAGCAGCCCTCGACGTCCTGTATGTACCCAGACCAAGGCGTCACTGCCTGTGCATGCCTGTGCACGCCTGTGCACGCCCATAAGTGCGTTCTGATCAGTCGTGTGTTGTGAGCAGCCCTCGACGTCCTGTATGTACCCAGACCAAGGCCTCATTGCCTGTGCACGCCTGTGCACGCCTGTGCACGCCCATAAGTGCGTTCTGATCAGTCGTGTGTTGTGAGCAGCCCTCGACGTCCTGTATGTACCCAGACCAAGGCCTCACTGCTAGAAACACAAAAAGCAGTAAAGTTACATCACCGCTCATCACTGCAGTCATTATGACCTAGACGTTTCCCTTTAACAAATGATAAATCATTTGATTACAATAGCTGTGGCACAATACTCAGCTGGTCCTTCATAGTGCTCACATGCGTATCTGGTGCTTAATAAGAATAACAAAAAAATTATGGTACAAAATAAGTGACAGGCAGTTTGAACCAATATTGAATCTAAAGGAATCCCACTGTAATTCTATACATTTTATTAAAGAATGTATGCATACTAAAGAAATGTATGTATTGTTGTAGTTACTGGAATGGATTTTGAGCTGGTTTTCATTCAGGAGGTTATTTCAATATTTTGAAATAATTTAATGTCCAGTATTAATATGTACATTACTTCAGTGGAAAAAAACAGATGGTACTGCAAGCCTTTGTGTGTCAATATTTAACCTCAGCTTCTCCCTTAAAATAGCTGGAGTATCATTCATGAAAATGAGGAGCATGTAGTAAAGTAAATTTACATAAAGAAAGTGAGAGAAGAATAAACAGATTCAGATACTCTGTAGTCAGGAGTCATCACAGTCAACTCTTAAGTGATTCCATTGTGGTTGCACCTTCAGGTAAAGGTTTCAGTAATTATTATAATAGCACCTGAGAGTGATGCCTCAGATCCACTTTAGATTCATTATGAAGAATGTGATTCGACAGCATCAGTCATGTAAACAAATGCACAGTCTATAAAAATATATGGGAATCTTACAGCATCAGAAAGTTTGTAAACGTAAGCAAAAGCCCTAAAATATGCATTTATGCAACTGAAATGTGATCAGATTCTCGGGAAAAGATTATATGCAGTCCTGTTCTCAATTCTCCAAATACTGCGTAGAAGACCGAGGTAAAAAAAGTGTCCTATTTGACAGGGCCAGTACCCCCCAGGGGGCAGTAATTCTAAGGCGATGTTCACATATTTCCTTCATGGTTCTGTATAATCTCAAAGTTCATCTTGTCTGTAAAATGTTATACTTATTTTTCGATGAACAGTGAGATACAGGGTTGGCATTGATTGAGATCAGCATTATTGGAATTCTAGATCTGTTCAAGATATGATGTGTGTAATTGGAGACGAGAGAGGAAGAAGCCAAGCGAAGGCGAGCACTGGTCTGCAGAGGGCAGAGCCCAGGATGGGCGAGCACTGGTCTGCAGAGGGCAGAGCCCAGGATGGGCGAGGGTGAGCACTGGTCTGCAGAGGGCAGAGCCCTGGATGGGCGAGCACTGGTCTGCGGAGGGCAGAGCCCAGGATG
>JABFEA020000001.1:33840337-33850601 GCA_019775915.2 Cyphomyrus plagiostoma
AGCGCCATGAACCGTCTGTCAGCATGTCCCCCTGCGACCTCTCCCCCGGGCCCCACGACCGCCTGTCTCTGACACCCGTCTGTCGCAAAGGTGGCCCTGATGGGAGCTGGGGGGGGGCTCCCATTACCAGAGATGCGGGCAGCCATATGCCCATACCAACTGCTGCCAGCTCACGTCCCATCCCAGCTGCCCCCCTGCGTATGCCTGACACGGCTCTGCTGCGGGGCCCCGACGTAGACGGGACGGGCCCCGGATCCCCCGTGTCAGGCGCGGGCTCGGGCTCACCTGGAGCGGAGGTGGGCAGCATCCTCCGCGGAGCGGCGCTCATTCATTTATCATTATTACACTTATTTATTTATTACGTCGGAGGTCCCCGGGCCCCTCGGGCGTCAAGCCAGAAGCCAGATTGGGGAACATTTGGAGATGTCACGAATTCTCCCACAGACGCTTGTCCGTCAGACTCGTGAATATCGCCTGCGCGCGCTATCGCTCCCCCTCCATACGGCTAGCTACCTGTTCTCTGTTTTTCCTCTTCTCCTTTCTTGCTCTTAATGCTGCCAAGAACATGTTAGAGGAGTGTCTTCTCGGATCCAAACTTGCTAATTAGGGCCTGTTGTTGATTTAGCCAGACAACCCTTTAAAAGTTATTTGATAGCTGGATTCATTACCATGTTGGGGGGGGGGTGTTATATTTAGAGCTCTTGCTGCATGGTTCACGTACTGAATTAGCAGCGAATTATATTAATCGTGTCATTCAGGCACCTCATTGGGCAGCTTGTAAAAGCCAGTTGTAGGTTTGTTTGTACGGAGGGATATTAGAGACATTGAATTGAAGTGAATGACTGCATAGTGAGTATGAATCTGTGAGATGCGTGTTCATCAATTGCAGATTCAGCTTTTTAGGGTTTACAGGTTGTCTTGTTCGCGCTGATGGGCAACGGTGGAGTCGTGCCCTGCTAATCTAAAAGTCTTCCTGTTGACCCGGAAGCTGTTTTCCCAACCATAACCTACCTGGGAAACCTAGAACCAAACCGATAAAAGAACATAGTGTGCCATCAGAGACATGGAAAACCAGGTACCAATAGCCAATGTTTGATATTCTAGAGAACAAAGGACTCTAATAAAAAAATATTCTAATTATGCTGATGGTCTGGCGTGCCAGTATAGGCCTCCGTGTTCCCGTGGTAACCTTCCTGTTATCGTCACACACACGTCTGTGTCCTGTGATAAAGCGGCTTGCTGGTGCCGTTTGCACGCCGGCGTGTTTGTGTTTGATTTGCGGGGGATTCCATCCCTATGCTGCGACCCATGCCTGCCCGGTGTGAGTCGGGCCCCAGGTCCTTCACCCTGTCGCCGAGTGGCACCAGCCAGATTCGGAGCTCTTACATTCTGAGGGTGTTTTTGGGCTGTTGAGGCTGTAACGACTCCTGAGATACGTTCGACAGAGACGTCTTTCTTGTAATCTTTCTTCCTTTGAAATCAAGACCCCAGGATGGCTGGTGGGAGATTCCTCCCGCACGTACGCAGAAGACCGCGGCGCCCGGCTCCCCTCCCTCGGGGGCTAGTGCAGGTTTTACGTCGGCACTTGGTGATCTCGGCACGCCGCTGTCCCCTCTGTCCCACCCCAGCTCGTCCCATTTCCGCGGCGCGCTTTTAATCAGGCGCCTGGAAAGACGCCCGCCGTGCCGGCCGGAGTAGACGCACGCCGCCCGCGTCTCCTTCAGCTATTAAACGTGGGTAATTACGAGGCGGTCTATGCTGTGTTCAATAAGCCATACAGAAGCCTGACAGTGCATGTTGTCTCTTAATTAGAAATTTGAATACTTAATGCATGTGTATTAAGTAAAATAATTGGACAGCCCCCCCACCCCCCAACCTTCTCTTCCAGTGACAAGTGTGTTAGTACTGAATGACCCAACATGTCTGCAATATGCAGATGAAATGAGCTGTTTTTAAAGCAGAGGAATTAGCATGCGCTAGCTAAGCGGCACATCTGTAAGTAGGACAGCGGCGCTTTCTAATCCGGCAGTCTTCATTATAATAACTTAATTGGTATAGATATCATTCAGATTACATTACTGTCTCTTATCGCCTCTTTGCTTTTGTGGTAATGAGTAGAGCAGGACTCGTAAATGAACGACTTCCGTTTACATTATTCGGAATACGCCTTAATATTTCTCATTACAATACCCCTCCCTTCTTTCAATAGAGGGAAATGCTTTGCTTTAATTAGATTCCACCCCTCCCCCCCTTAATAAGTACCAGGACATTCAGTGCTGATAATGCCTGTAATGTATTTGTTCTAAAACTGGAATAAAGAAAGGAAATTATTTCACTTTCAAGTGCTTCTTAATTGAAGGAGGCTTAATTTAACTCCAAGCTTGTTCATTTCACCCCCAGTTCCTAACGAGTAATATGATTTTGCCTGTTATCCGTCTGTGTAAATTAGATGGAACTCTGATGTAATTTAATTTTGCACATTTTCGCCTCGCAGCTCTTTGCTGTAGGTCTTCTTGAAGTACGGCTTTGTTTGCGTGTTTTATCAAACGGCTTCCCCACGTGCCATCTTTTTAATCCAGGGGCCCCCGGCTTGTTTTTGTCTGGTATCTGAGCGCTGTGTCATTTCCGTCCGCCTTTGCATTTTTTTTTCTTTCTCTTTCTCTCTTGGCCCGACCTTTTTGCGGACAACCAGGTGGCCGCTGCCCAGTCTCAGGCTTTTTACTCAGGTGCACCCCCTGCTGGCCTCATACTGCATGGCACTGTGACCTCTATTGGGCCGGTTCGAGTGGCCCATGGCGTCGTTTGAGGGTTGGGGGAACACGGAGCCAGACGGTAAACTGCGAGACAGAGGCTGAGTTGGGGAGACAGGCTGGGGGGGGGAATCAATGTTGGTTATCGATGCCACCAAGGTCACCCCCGTCGTCTCTGGTTCTATTGACCAGGACGAGGAGAGCTGTGAACTCTGGGCTGTGGCCACATTCGGTCTGTCGGGGGTGGTGGGGCGGCTGTTCCTCCATCTTAATTTCTCTCCTGAACCCACTGGGCCCTGGCTTTATCCCCGAAAGGCACTATAAACCGTGAATGGTCTCTCCGCACCGTTTCTGATTTCCATGAGACGGTTTTCCGAGACTCTAGTATCCGTCCAGCCCACTAGGGGTAAACGGCGTCACGGTGAAAGCGGCCGGAGCCCTGATGGCCAGCGCTCTGCTAACGCATCGTCCGCGGGCCCCCAGTTCACGGCGCAGTTGGAGGAATAGCGCGGCAAGTCAGCCACACTCCCCAGCGGGGGAGGGAGGTGGCAGCTGGGTAAATTGGAGCCTGATTTCTCATGCAGAGGATCGTCTCCCAGTCCCGCCGCCTCCCTCAGCCACAAAGGCCTGTCAGCGCCGGAGTTTAAAGGCGAGGCGGCGAGAGAGACGCCTTTCTACTGGATATTATCGCTTTCAGCCATTTTCACAGGCGCCGGGTGACATCCTCCCGCTGTCACAGGTGTTTATATCAGAACATGGCTGCAGGAAATGCGAGGGCCGCCATTGTTTCCCTCCCCCACTGCTCCCTCCGTGATGAAATGCGCATCCCAGAGCTTGACTGGAATCTCCGGGAGCCCGAAGACTTCTACAGAATCCTTTGCTCAACTTTTTTGTCCACTGGGATTTAAGGGTGGTTGTGTATAAACTTTTTTTTTTTTATTATTATTATTATTATCATCCTTTTCTTAGGAGCTGAGGAAGTCTGTATGTAAAGACCCTTCAAACGGTAGTAAAGCCTGACTGGTGAATATTTAATGAAGCGTATAAATGTTAATTGTTTTGGCCATTACCTCTCGTCCATATTAATTCTATATATCCAGCAGGCAGACACATACAGCAGATTGTCCTGTAATGTGCTGTCTAAACAATTTTAAAGGTGATAATGGAAAATGAATACTAATGGGGGAAAAGCCAGTATATTTTGGGTTTACTTGAATTCCTGGTTGAAGGTTTATCTCTGGGCTATGCTGTGCTTTTAGAGGAAACATCTGTGCTTTCTCTAGAAGATTCTGGAACATCCATAGATGATTCCTATGTGGCTGTGATTTCGTTAATGCTGTTCCATGACTGGCTTCCTTAAATCTGTGCCAGTGACCGTTTCTGGATTGGAACCTTGTCACACGGGGTATTGATGTCAACCAGCAGGGCTAATATTTTAAGGCAGGGCTGTTCAAACCGTGGCCCTCAAGATCCGAGCCCTGCTGATTTCCCAGCCTTCCTTTATACGTGAGCTGGGTGTGAAACCGCTGTGGCCAATCAGATCAGTAATTAATAAATGGACTACCCGGGAGAACTGGAAACAAACCCTCGATTTGGAATCGAGGTCCAGATTTGAAAAGCCCTGCTATAAGAGTGGTCTTAGTGGATCATGGAGTTTGTGGGATAGGGTTAGGGTCTTCCCAAATTCCCAGACTCATTTTCCCTTGGTACCATTTCCTAAAGCCTGATTTGTGATTGTGTGTATCAGCATAGGTTACTTGTGTAGGCCACAACGCAAGCGCTGCGTAGAGCCTACGATCCAGCATAAATCGGGCATAAGCATTTGTGTCTGCATGGGGCATGATGGTGACGGGAAACATCTTTTTAATTCAGCTGTGTGGATTATGACTCGTCAGTCCAAGAATCTTGTCCTATGTATGTTTTTCAGCCTGAGTGCATCTTACCCCTGCTTTGAGAAATTACAAGCATGTCCATTTTCTTAATGGAAGTAATGCCTAAAAAGAACACTAACTATTGACAGCTGTTTGCGAATGGCAGAAGTGGGCTCATTTAATGTTAAAGCTTCCAGCCATCTTACAGCTCCACTCTGCTCGCGGGGGGAGGGATTTAATGGCACTGAGGATGGCAGATCTGCATTCTGTCAGGGTTAGGCCTGGGGTCACATGACCCGAGTCACAATAGATTCTGGATACCTGTTTTCACATCATAACCATTTTCCAGGAATTGGGGTTTAATTCCACACTTTGCTATTTCTGAGTAGTGTAAGTGCCCTCTAAATGTTGGTCACCTTGGTTAAATAATGGTGGTGTGGTGCACTCTGCCATTTTATACCCTTTTTGGAAGAGCAGTTGACATATGCTTAATGTCTTACCAGCAGTCATTCATTTGACATGGGGACCAGGGACATTTAGAGCCATCTTGACAAGATTTAGACCTTCCCTTTCATTGGCTATTAAATAAAGCAAACAGATCCGAGTATTTGAAAATTACAGTAGATGGGAGCACTTTTTTTTCCTTCCATTTTCTGGTTTGTGAATTAGTGCTCTGTTGAGTGTCACTCACATCTCCAAACCGAGGGGGAAGATAATGACTCTGTTTTCTCTTTTCAGATACAAGTACTTCCTGCGGGACTTGACGGAGAACACGCTACCGGACAACCCCGAGTCCGGTGCGCTGTCAGGTGAGCGGCGCCGCTGCAGGGCCCGCGGTTTTGGGTTAATTGTACCGCAGTTTCCCAAACAATCGAATATCCAGCTCGGTTAAAAATGAAGGACAGCTGCACTGCTAATTGAATTAAAGCTCAGTGGGAGTCGGAGGGGGGAGGGGGGCAGTGACGGCGGATTTGCGACGGTGAAGGACGATGTTCTTCCAGCCTTTGTTGTTGAAAGTGTCGGAAAGTGGGGGACCAGCCTGTTATCTTTATGGATTTTGAAATAATGAATTGGGACCTGACCAGGGGGATATCGCGCGTGAGATGTATTAATAAATAAAATTTCTAAATCAACAGAAGCCCGATAATGATTAATTTCTAATCCCAGTGTCAAATAAACAGCAAATCCTTCTTAAGCAGAAATGTACACAAAGAATTATTTATGTGTATTAATTAAAATCTCATCGGTTGTGCTCTGCTCCAGCTTACAAATTAAAACAGCCTGGCGATTCATTTTCCTAGGAAGGAAATCATCCTGATTCGCGGCTCCATCGCTCCCTTTCTCTCCATTACTGCATATTCCCTCTCTTATTTCTTACTTAACGCTGCCTTAATTTAAAGGGAATTATTTAAAAAGAGCTCTGAACGTAACACTGTGTCTGATTAGGCTGACTAGCCCCGAAAGTGGCCCCGTCGTGGCTTCCGTACTGGGCTTCGTCTTCGATGTCACCGTCACCCGCCCAAAGCGTCCTCGGCACCGCCGAAACGCAGGTTAATTAAAAAACCTTAGCGTTAAAGTGCTCCGACGACTAATTCCTGTTCAGCGTTTAAAAGATAAAGCCTTTGATTTTTTTTTCCCTGTGAATGAGAAAAGTTGTTAATGTGTTTGTACAGGCAGCGCTAAAATACATTTCAGAAAGGTAAGGGGGGGAAATAATAATAATAATTACTTAGTTGTAAAATGGAAAAGTAATTTCTGTAAGACGTCCCCGATAATTGTTGTGTAGATAAGTGAACCAATTAGGTTGTGGTTGTTATTTCATCAAAGTTAGAGCCCATGAAGCAACCTGTTCAGTCCCCATTTTCTCCTCAGCACAGATATGGATGAGATGAGAAGCCGGTGTCTGACCGTAGCTTATACCGTGTAAATCGGTGCGGTAGCCGGTGCTGTCGAGTTCGTGTCGAGATTGATTACCAAACATAGGAGCGCACCTGGATCGTGCCATACATATCTCGGTATTCATCCACATGTATTCATCGACAAAACGTTTCGCGAATGTTTTTGACTCAGCATCAGCATCATTTGACCGCTTGCCATTACTTTAACAAAACACATAACATATTGTGTTTAGTAAGACCGAAAGAAAAGCCAGTGCGGTTTAAGGGCATAAATGGGCATGGACATCCTCAGGCTGGTACTGCTTATGTGCGGGAATGCGCGTTTGCAGAGTTGCAGCGAGGCCTGCTGTTCCGCGCATGCGCGCTTATTAACATCGCCACTAGGTGGCGCCGGTTTTTGGAGTGGTATGCAGACGGCTGAGTTAGCATGGTGCCCCATAGCGATGCTGGAGTTTGCATGTACAGATTGACTCAAGGGCGCATCCTGCCTTACTGTACACAACGCTATGGGGCGTATTAAAAATAATGGTATCCTGTTCTGTATTGTTCCAAACCACATTCTTGTTAGTGGAAAGGAGAAAAACAGGATGATTTTTTTATGTAGAAGAAATAATTATGGCAGCAGTTTATGTGAGAATTTTTGAGAAATGTATGGTTTAATGGTTTTGTAAAGTTACTGCTATCGAATAGGGCTACAAGTACCTCGTAACAACAAACCAATTCACTATCAAATATGCAAGCTGTAATGATATCAGACCTAAAAGCCATGACGGTGAGAGAATTATTGGGGGAAAAGGCAGCTGTTTAACATTAAAAACTGCTCAGCATCCTGCATTTCTAAGCAGGCTCATATTTGCAGTGTCTTAAAGCATTACATCATCCCAACTGTCGTTTGCACGAGAATGAAGGCGGCAACAGCTGTCGGCTTAAAATGAAATTTTTTTCCCCCCACAGTAACGGTGTACCTTATTGTTGTCTATTTTATTGTCTATTTATCCCTTTAACAAAGCGTGAATATTAAAATGTTTTAGTGAGCAATGAATCTTACCACCAATTCACGTGGTACCTCTTACAGGCATATCTGAATAGCAGTAAGGATTTTATTTGTAATTAATATATGAATGATGGTCTGCAGGTCCGTTATCTCTAAGATAATTCATTTTCAGCATGAAATGTATTTTGTGTTAATGAGTAAGTATTACCTGTCATCAGGACAAATAAAACACATGAACCCCATTCTGTGTGTACTCACCAGCCTGTCTATGAATAATCATTTTTGCAGGGAAAATAACTTAAATAGTTAATCGCGGCCTAGTCATGCCTTGTATTACATTTACTAGCAGGATCAGATCACAGTTTACAGACTCCAGTGATTCAAAGGTAATAAATGAGTGGTCTTATGCTCTCTCTGTTGTGCCTTTAATGGCTGTGGATGCGGACAAACTTCTTCATTCTAAAGGTATTTAACCAACTGAGGATTGGCCTTTGTGTGTTTTTTTCCGTGAATGGAGAAGAGGGACCTTCTACTTGGAGATAGTAAAAATTAATGGCTAGCCAGTATTCCATTTTCAGCTATTTTAGTTTTAGCTGATAGCTGGCAATCCGGGGCATTTCAGACTTTTGTTTAAATGTGCGCACATGATGTCCCTGCTTCTGGTTAGCTTTTAGGAGATATGATTTGTGTTCCCATGTGTCACCACTCTTTTTAGCTGAAGATTTCGGTCCCGTGAGGTTAGTATTCGCTTTCAACTAGCGAAAAATTTTGGAGAGAGAGGGTTTCTTCAAAAAAAGTGTACTGCTCGAGCAGAGGTGTAAGTAATGAAGTACTAACCCTTCATTACTGTACTTATTTGTATTTTATTTTAGTATTTTAAGTTGTTGCAACTTCTACTGTATCTTTGCTACATTTCTGAGCCAAATAACTTTTTACTTCAATACATTCTGCATGACCATCATTACTCATCCATCCATCCAATAATGCTACTGCACACAACACAGCTGAGTCATGCTGCACACTAATCACAAAACATCTGGCGAAAAGAAAATAATCCAGTTGTCATTACAACAAAGAAAATGAACAGTCTCAGTATCCGGAACGAAAGATCCGTTTTCAAGGTTACAAGTCACACGATGAACCCAGCTATTGACTTGATGATGCACTTGTCAAACAAATGATGCTGCGGTTTATTTTTTTAACAACACACAACCTCCCGACCTGCAAAAAAAGTTTAGCTACTTACGTGAATTGTTGAACCCTAAACCCAGGTTATTTAATTTGCACTGGATACTTTCATTCTAAATGCCTATGTGAAGGATTTCTTATAATTCTGAGTAGTACAAAGGTTAGTCGGAAAGATGAATTCCATGCATTCTACACTTTCAAATGCGGATATAACCGTCAAAAGGGTTACAATATCATCAGCATACATGACTGCATGAGTGTTAATATACATTATCCCTCGGTTTATAGATGCCTTTAGGTTCACCTTAAATTGATCTCAGCTCTGTTAAAAAAAAAAAAAAAAAATCTCTCTCTCTTCTGGTGCTGTATTAAGGAATCTTTCCGTATTGAAAAATTTGGAAATTAGCCATCATGATTATTCAGGTGTAAGGCTGTGTGGTGTTTGTGGGTTCATGAGTGCATGTGTGCGCACACACTTTGTGGTGAGCTGGCTTAGGGTTACCGCTGGCAGCATACACAGGCGACGCATGAAAACTGCGCTCTTTTTCCAGCACTGTCCTTGGGTGTCACCGCCGCCCTCCCTGCTCACACGCCCGTCGCACTGACACCCCCAGCATCTCATTGACTCGTCTCTGATCAGTGTAGGTCTCCCACCTACACGCACTCCCGTTCTGTGCAGAAGCAGAATGTCTGTCTGCGTATGAACCAACACGCATTTGTTTCTGTCGTCCGCTGCTGACGTTCCACATGGTGTTCCTTCAGCGGAATGTAGCAGTAAAATAAATGTCCCTTTTTGTTTGCAGATCAAAAGACAGATGTGTTTCAGTGGCCAAAGTCAGTAATGCAGAATGCCCCCCCCCCCCCCCAAAAAAAAAAAAAATCCTGAGTTGAATTGGAGTTGGGTTATTTCCTGCCTTGCATCTGATGCTTCATGGATAGGCTGTGGATCCTCGCAAACCTGCATGGGACAAGTGGGTGTGGAAAACATGAATGACTGAATGAATGAATGACTGAATGAATGAATGAATGAATGAATGAATATGTGTGTTTGTGTATTCAACGAGTGTGTGTATATTTGTGTGTAAATTTAGTTTGCATGGTGGGCTCACAAATGACAATGTGGTATAGTGCAGTGCTTCTCAACCCTCAACCCCCAGACGGTTCACTCCCAGTTCACCGCCAGTTCACTCCCAACTTCCTGCCAGACAGTCCACATTTTTGCAAAGTCGTGGGCTGTCTGGGGGTCTCCTAGGACCAGTTTGAGCAACACTAATGTAGTAGAAAGTGTGATAGTACTTCAGGACAGCAAGGCGTGACGGTGAAGAAGGAGCATTCTGTTCATGTGTAGATGCTTCACATCTCACCCCAATGCTACAGCCCATCTGCTGAGTATTTAGAGAAGGGAGTAGAGGGAGAGGAACGTGAACATAAGAAAGAGCTCCCTCTGTGTGACTGTGCTTCAGCATGAGGGAGAGCTGCCTCTGTATGACTGTGCTTCAGCATGAGAGAGAGCTTCTTTGGTGTGACTGTGCTTCAGCATGAGGGAGAGCTTCTTTGGTGTGA
>JABFEA020000001.1:33850701-33869939 GCA_019775915.2 Cyphomyrus plagiostoma
AGAGAGAGCTTCTTTGGTGTGACTGTGCTTCAGCATGAGGGAGAGCTTCTTTGGTGTGACTGTGCTTCAGCATGAGGGAGAGCTTCTTTGGTGTGACTGTGCTTCAGCATGAGGGACAGCTCCCTCTGTGTGACTGTACTTCAGCATGAGAGAGAGCTTCTTTGGTGTGACTGTGCTTCAGCATGAGGGAGAGCTCCCTCTGGGTGACTGTGCTTCAGCATGAGGGAGAGATTCTTTGGTGTGACTGTGCTTCAGCATGAGGGAGAGCTCCCTCTGTATGACTGTGCTTCAGCATGAGAGAGAGCTTCTTTGGTGTGACTGTGCTTCAGCATGAGGGAGAGCTCCCTCTGGGTGACTGTGCTTCAGCATGAGGGAGAGCTTCTTTAGTGTGACTGTGCTTCAGCATGAGAGAGAGCTTCTTTGGTGTGACTGTGTTTCAGCATGAGAGAGAGCTTCTTTGGTGTGACTGTGCTTCAGCATGAGGGAGAGCTCCCAGTGACTATTCAAAGCCAAATATCAGCAGTGGGGAGTGAGCCATACGCACATCATTCACTCAGGTGCTCGCATGCATGGATTCACACTGCTCTCAGTTACTCTGTCTCATTCCCATCAGCTAATGCATGCACACATACTAATGCAGACATGTTCGCACTGCCACACACGTGGACAAACCCCCAACGTCACACACAAACACACACACCCTTCCTTTCACATGCACGCAAACAAAAATACAAAGACACCAAACTGCCTGAGCTCAGCCATGCTGCCTGAGCCTCCTGTTGAAGACCAGGGGTATATGTTAAACTCTGGGATTTGATTTATTTTACAGGCTGTCAAACATTTTATTGATTCCCCCAGTGCTACTACTCCTTGCGGAATACCCGAATGGAGCAGGGAGTATGGCCTTGGTTTTGGAACCAGAGCGTTTTGACGTCATGCATGATAGCTGTAACGACCTCAGTTTCTTCAGCAATTTAGTGTTCTCCCTTGTGCCTCTCCACTGCGTGTGGCTGGCCCAGGGATTCTGCTGGAGCACTGATAGTGCTCCTAGAATAATATGGAGCCTAAATCAAAGACAGAGGACACTAGGGCTAAACCAGGAAGGAAGCAATCAAGGAAAGCCGAATAGAGGGCGGTGAGATCAGATTACAGGAGGGAGATCAGCTTGAGATGACTAGCATGAAGGTCTTCATTCAAGTTTGCAACCAAGTTACTTTGCAAAGCAAAGAGGACTGAGGATTTGATATAGGAGAGGAGTTTAAAGGGGACTGAAGGGGATGGAGAGTGCATGAAAAAAGGTGGATAAAAAAGAGGCATAAGAGAGGCGATGACAGGAAGTGTTAAAGTAGGGTTAGGAGTGTGAGAGGAGTGCAGTGGGATCGTACACAGCGAAAGATACAATCTGAGCAAAGGGCAGCAGGGAGAGGTGTGAAGAAACAGAGAAGAGGGTCACTGCAGTGCTGCTCCGCGTTGACAGTTATATTTCTCAGTTGGGGGAAATTCACTTACTTGAATTGGCACAAGCTTCCAGTCTGTAATTCACTCCATAAGAGCTCTCCGAACTGGGAGCAGGCATGATTAATGGGTAGGAAATAGGAATATAGGAATTGACTGATTAAAACAAGGGACAGCTGAGTGGTGGGAGGGGCTCTCTGTTTCCAGGCGGCCATGTTATTACTACCAGGGCTTCGGCTAACGCATTTCTCTCTGCGTGCATTTGGCAAACTAATTAATTATGTGTCAACAGTAAGTCCAAGAACAATGTCCCATTCTTGTTGTAAATTAATATTTTTTTTAAGGCAGGAGAGTGCAAGGGGACACCTTATGTAAGATGGGGGCAAAACAGGCGGTACCACTGTTAGGGGATACCCCCAGAAACCCGTAGGAGAGAGTGAATTGCCACAAAGAGAAGGAAGAAGCAGGCTGGAGTGTGGAGGCAGAGCTTGGGTGGTTTGGCTCTGGCTCCACCCCTCTCCAGGCCGCTGCCCTTTGGCCCCACCCATTTCCAGGTTACTGCCCTTTGGCTCCACCCCTCTCCAGGGCGCTGCCCTTTGGCTCCACCCATCTCCAGGTCGCTGCCCTTTGGCCCCACCCCTCTCCAGGCCGCTTCCCTTTGGCTCCACCCCTCTCCAGGCCACTGCCCTTTGGCCCCACCCCTCTCCAGGCTTCTGCCCTTTGGCTCCACCCCTCTCCAGGCCACTGCCCTTTGGCCCCACCAGGTCTCTGCCCATTGGCCCCACCCCATTCCAGGTCGCTGCCCTTTGGCCCCACCCCTCTCCAGGCCGCTGCCCTTTGGCTACACCCCTCTCCAGGCCGCTGCCATTTGGCCCCACCCCTCTCCAGGCCGCATCCCTTTGGCTCCACCCCTCTCCAGGCCACCCCTCTCCAGGCCACTGCCCTTTGGCTCCACCCCTTTCCAGGCCACTGCCCTTTTGCTCCACCCATCTCCAGGCCACTGCCCTTTGGCTCCACCCCTTTCCAGGCCACTGCCCTTTGGCTCCACCCCTCTCCAGGCTGCTGCCCTTTGGCTCCACCCCTCTCCCGGCAAAATCACAACTATACCAGCAGAATTTGCAACATCACAGATTAAGTTCTGTATGCACATTTAGAAACCGAAAGGCCAATCTCTTTTGTGGATGAAGTCAAGCATGCAGAATATACATAGATAAATAAATATATAAATATATATAGATAAACAAGTGTGTTGCAACATTTTGGTCTGGTGGAACAATGACAAAAATTTACGTCAAAAAACATTCAGTCAAAAAACATTCATATAATTGCTTCATACTCTATGCATGTCTAATGAATATTACTGTGTTAAGGCAGTTTTCATAGCCAGACCTCCATATAGAGTTGGTGAAACTATATTAATGCGGCTGTTAATTTTGAGGTCTAGCATGGGTGGAGTGCCTGGAAACAGCAGGACACTTAATCCATCAGCACTTCATAGCTTAACTTTATTTACAGCTTTTACCTGAAATCCAGAATCTCCTGGTAGGTTTATGGCAGTCTCATCACTGTCATAGATGTAGAAACAATGATATAGGTGCTTAATCATAATCTATCCATAATCCATAGTCTACTTTTCATAACCAAATATTCATTAGTGGCTTGCGATGTCCCAGAGCTGATCCCAGGAATCATAGGCACACTGGGCAGAGAACAATGAATAATCTCATGAATGATCATTTTATATGTATGAAGTTATGTATACCATCAACTCATAGTTAGAATAAAATCAAAATTTAATTAAAATATGTTTCAATTATTCAAAATTATGTTTTAATCAGTTATGTCTTATGTGCACATAATTAATGGTGAATCTGACCTGGATAGGTGACTATATAAAGATATGAAAGATGGGTTAGGGTTAGGGTTATGAATAATTACGCATATGTAGGAATGGGAAGCGGCCGGCACCCATTTTGGGGAGGGTTAGGGTTAGGTTTAGGGTTAGGGTTATGAATAATTACGCATATGTAGGAATGGGAAGCGGCCGGCACCCATTTTGAGGAGGGTTAGGTTTAGGGTTAGGGTTAGGGTTATGAATAATTACGCATATGTAGGAATGGGAAGCGGCCGGCACCCATTTTGGGGAGGGTTAGGGTTAGGTTTAGGGTTAGGGTTATGAATAATTACGCATATGTAGGAATGGGAAACGGCCGGCACCCATTTTGAGGAGGGTTAGGGTTAGGGTTAGGTTTAGGGTTAGGATTAGGGTTATGAATAATTACGCATATGTAGGAATGGGAAGCGGCCGGCACCCATTTTGGGGAGTGGCTGATCGGCTTCTCCGCGGGGGCCCACAGACGATCCACATTTATGTTCCCACCCAGCCCCTGGTAGCAAAATTGTTGACTTCTCCGTGGGCCGGATTGGGAAACACGGTTTTAGATAGAAGAGTTATGTGCATGTTGGTCTGATCCCAAACTCTCACTGTTTGTCTGTGGAAAGGGAAATCTTATTAAATATCCTCCTCACCTAGATAGTCACCATATTCTGCAGTTATGTGCGTCCACCTCAATCCTAAATCCTTTGGCCAGAGCTTAGCAGTCCTCTGTGCAAATACCAGTTTTCCATGTGAAAACACTGGTTTAAGACATCACTATTTAACAGATTAGCGGAGAGATTTTCCTGCATGATAACTGTAAAGAACTGGATTAAATTAAGATTTTCTATAGTATTCAGGTGATTTGCACTGTTGTGATGTTTGTGCTTTTCAGTGTGACATATACTTCTGTTCCTTCATAATATACAGTGTTGGTAATATTGGTATGATGGCTGTTGATATGGACTGTAACCAAAAAGGTTACCAGGTCAAGACCAGTTGTACATATTAGTAGGTGCTTAACCAGCATTTTTCCAGTTATACATTATATGGACAAAAGCATTGGGACACACTTCTTAATCACTGAATCTGGGTGTTCCATTCAGTCCCATTGCCAAAGGTGTATAAAATCAAGCACCTAGCCATGCAGTCAGGGTTACAAACATTTGTGAAAGAATGGATCATTCTGAAGAGCTCAGCGAATTCAACCTTCGCAATAAGTCAGTTCGTGAAGTTTCTTCCCTGCTAGATATTCCACAGTCAACTGTAAGTGGTATATTTGCAAAGTGGAAGCATTTAGTAACAACAGGAACTCAGCCATGAAGTGTCAGACCTCGTAAAGTAACCTAGCAGGTCAATGAGCGCTGAGGCGCACAGTGCGTAAAAGTCGCCAACACTCTGCTGGCTCGATAACTGCAGAGTTCCAGACGTCCTCTGGCATTAACCCCAGAACAAAACCTGCACTGGGAGCTTCATGGAATGGGCCTCCAAGGCCCATCAGCTGCATGCAAGCCTCACATCACCAAGCGCAATGCCGAGCGTCAGATAGAGCGGTATAAAGCACGCCACACTATAATCTGAAGTAGTGGAAATGAATTCTGCGGAGTGATGAATCCTGCTTCTGTCTGATGGACGATTCTGGGGTTGGCCAGGAAAACGTTACCTATCTGACTGCATTGTGCAAATTGTACAGTTTGTTGGAGGAGGGATAATGGTATGAAACTGTTTTTCAGGGGTTTGTTTAGGCCCCTTAGTTCCAGTGAAGGAACTCTTAATGCTTCAGCCAACTAAGACATTTTGGACAATTCTATGCTTCAAAGTTTCTATAAACTGTTTGGGGAAGGTCCTTTCTTTCCCAGCATGACTATGCCCCAGTGCACAAAGCAAGGTCCATAAAGACATGGTTGGATGAGTTTGGTGTGGAAGAATTTGACTGGGCCACACAAAGCCCTGACCTCAACCACATCAAATAACTTTGGGATGAACTAAAATGGAGATCGCGAATCAGCCTTTCATGTCCAACATCAGTGTCTGACATCACAAGTGCTTTTCCGAATGAATGGGCAAAAAATTCCCACAGACACACTCCAAAATCATGTATAAATCCTTCCCAGAAGAGTGGCAGCTGTTATATCTGCAAAGGGGGACCAGCTCCATATTGATGCCTATGGATTTAGAATGGGACGCCATAGAAGTTCCTGTAGGTATAATGGCCAGGTGTCCCAGTACTTCAGTCCACATATTGTATGTGTAGCTGACCACTCTGCTGACTGTGGGATTTCAACCTGTAACCTTCAGTGTCCCAAGCCACAGAGGTGTTTAATACATTTTTTTTGCTCAGTGCATACTTCCATATGTATTATTTTGTAGTTTTGATGTCTATTCTAAAGTGTAGAGAACAGAACAAATGAACCTTTCTCTGGTTGATGTGTCCAAAGGTTTGACTGGCAGTGTATATATAAAATTAACAGCAACAGCATGATCAGACTCTCTTGCACTTTTTGACACCGGTTGTGCCAACAGATACAAACAGTTTTCATGTTTCCCCTGTGTCACCATGGAGTTTCTTCACACCCCCCCACCAAATGACACTGCATTGGATGAGCGGGTATAGAAACTGAATAGATGGATATGAATGAGCAAACTGGGGCTCAGTAGGTTGTAGGTTCAAATCCTGTAGTTGGCAGAGTGACCCACCATTGAGCCCTTGAACAAGGCCCTTAACCCCAATTGTTCCAGGGACTGGCTAACCCTACTTTCTCCTTCCATAGAAGTTTTATGAGGTCACCTCCTGGGATGCTTTTCCAGCTGTCTTGAAGGAGTTTCCAAATATGCAGAGTACGCACTGCCTGCTTTTCCTTCACTCCCTGCTTATACTTGCTCGTAGGAGTTTTACTTACGCAGGTGATGTGACACTATCACTCTCCTTTGTAGGTGACTAGGTGCATCCAGACTTTTGACTGGTACTATATATGGTGATAAAAAGGTTTAAAAAACACCAACAATAATTTTAGTATACAGTATACTATACAATTTTATACTGAGAATTTTTGCATACAAAACAAACGACCAAATTGACTTATGACCAGTCACTTGGAAACCAATCACGGTCGTAAGTCAACAGCGACCCCGGACACCACACACATATATATATAGTACTAATGCATGCACACACACACACAACATATATATGTGTGTGTGTCTGCGTGTGTATGTCTGTGTGTATGTGTATGTTTGTGTGTGTGTGTGTGTGTGTGTGTGTGTGGGTGTGTGTGTGTAAATAAACTGTGATCCAAATGTTGTCCTTTGCTTATTGACCTTAAGCCTATATTGTCCCTGCATATAAATATTTAGCTTTATTAATATTGCAAGCCATGTGAGTGACTTGTTAAAAGGTGGTAAAAGCTTTAGCTAAGTAAATAAAATAGATTTATTACAATAAATCATTCTAAGTATCATGAGTTATGTATTAGCGATGGTCTTTGTCTTCAAGCTCTGCTTATATTTACTTGAAAGCTGACTATTGCAGCGATATCTGTCACTGGTCCCTGTGACCTATTTAAGCTGTTGTCTGTGTTTTGATGTGAGCTACACTTCATCATGAAACCATAAATAATATATCCAAGTAAAAGTCACCAAAAACTGGAAACATAATTTATTATCCACTTCTTCCAGACCTTAGTCTGTTTTTTATTTATCTCTCCTGGTACCTAAGCTTAACCAGCGTTCCCAGTTTTGTACAGCACTTTATCACATGCATCAGTGGGACCCGGGATGGGCAGCCCTGGCCTACGCTGATACCCAATTTACATACACAGAGCTCTGGAGTTATGCATTAATCAACACAGGGAATTGAACTGAATGCTGAGCCTCTCTCTCTCTCTCTCTCTCTCTCTCTCCCTCCCTCCCTCTGCAGGTCTGATGATTCCCGTCTTCTGCGTGGTGGAGCAGGTGGATGGTGCTGTGCCCTCAGATGGAGAGGGCCGCGAGGAGCATGCAGAGTTCGTCTTGGTGCGCAAGGACATCCTCTTCACCCAGTTGGTGGAGACGGCCCTTTTGGCCCTGGGCTACTCCCACAGCTCAGCAGCGCAGGCTCAGGGTAGGTCTAGCTGGAGGGGGGACACCGCAATGCAGTGAATGCCTACATTGGGTAGGCTGCAGTGTAATAATAATAACAGATGCACCATGCCCATGAGCAAAAGTAAAATCACTTATTTTAATTTAAAAAAACACTACTTAAATCATTAATTTGAGTAGCGCAACAGTATGTGAAACTCAGAACCACTACAAAGCATAGGCTGCTGATCTAATAGTAAAGCATGATTTTGTCACAGAGAACCAGGAAATACATGAGAAAAACATCTAAAAGTGTCTGTTAAACTAATCAAAATGGGCTTGGGACGACATGGACGGAGAATGTAAGAAAGGAAGAAAGTCTTCTTTAGCATAAAAGATCAAAGACCTGAATTTGGGTACTTGTAAGACAGAATGAGTGCGGAGGACGAGAGCAGTAACTTTCGCTGTTTATTACTGGACGTGGGCACTGCATAGTGCTTGTGTGACGCCAGCCTGGAGTTTGTGAAAGATAATCAACACGGTGCAAAACAGGCGTGTGTTTG
This sequence comes from Cyphomyrus plagiostoma, assembly GCA_019775915.2. NCBI lineage: Eukaryota > Metazoa > Chordata > Actinopteri > Osteoglossiformes > Mormyridae > Cyphomyrus > Cyphomyrus plagiostoma. The sequence continues at coordinate 33,858,652 of JABFEA020000001.1, forward strand.
CAGTTTGCCCTAAAATGTACCGTCCAATTAAGGCTGTATTGTCTTTTTTTAATTCACTCCTTTGAGCCACACCTTTGTGGTGAATAAGACTAAAGTCAGAAATTACAGCTGTGAAACTAAGAGACAGATACAGTAGATTAACTACACGCTCTGTAATTACTGTTTTTTTGCATATCTTCAACTGTGAAGACAAAGAAGTTTAGTTTTGTACGAGCAGAGGAATTCATGCCGCTTGGTGTGTGAGAGGTAGCCTTGGTCGGGAATGGCCGAGGAGAAGGTAGTCTTGGTCGGGAATGGCCGAGGAGAAGGTAGTCGTGGTTGGGAATGGCCGAGGAGAAGGTAACCTTGGTAGGGAATGGCCGAGGAGAAGGTAGCCGTGGTTGGGAATGACCGAGGAGAAGGTAGCTGTGGTTGGGAATGGCCGAGGAGAAGGTAACCTTGGTCAGGAATGGCCGAGGAGAAGGTAGCCTTGGTCGGGAATGGCCGAGGAGAAGGTAGCCGTGGTCGGGAATGGCCGAGGAGAAGGTAACCTTGGTAGGGAATGGCCGAGGAGAAGGTAACCTTGGTCGGGGATGGCCGAGGAGAAGGTAGCCTTGGTCGGGAATGGCCAAGGAGAAGGTAGCCGCGGTCGGGAATGGCCGAGGAGAAGGTAGCCGCGGTCGGGAATGGCCGAGGAGAAGGTAGCCGCGGTCAGGAATGGCCGAGGAGAAGGTAACCTTGGTCGGGAATGGCCGAGGAGAAGGTAGCCTTAGTCGGGGATGGCCGAGGAGAAGGTAGCCTTGGTCGGGGATGGCCGAGGAGAAGGTAGCCTTGGTCGGGAATGGCCGAGGAGAAGGTAGCCTTGGTCGGGAATGGCCAAGGAGAAAGTAGCCTCGGTCGGGAATGGCCGAGGAGAAGGTAACCTCGGTCGGGAATGGCCGAGGAGAAGGTAGCCTCGGTCGGGAATGGCCGAGGAGAAGGTAGCCGCGGTCGGGAATGGCCGAGGAGAAGGTAACCTTGGTCGGGAATGGCCGAGGAGAAGGTAGCCATGGTCGGGAATAGCCAAGGAGAAGGTAGCCTTAGTCGGGAATGGCCGAGGAGAAGGTAGTCTTGGTCGGGAATGGCCGAGGAGAAGGTAGCCTTGGTCAGGAATGGCCGAGGAGAAGGTAGCCGCGGTCGGGAATGGCCCTGCCAGGCCGCTCCAGCCGGAAGCGTGCGTGCGTGCATGTGTGCGTGCGTGCACTCGCTCCTTGGCTGTTCCCCGCTGCATGATTAAGGTCATTAATAAGTCAGGCTATTTGGGGCGCCAGGTGTAAATCTGTGCCTAATTGAAAGGCAAACATGAAACCCACTGAGCCATAATTGTAATATGAATTGCATACCCATCCAGTACAGCTGTGTGTATCAGCATCAAGCACAATGCAATCAGGAACAGAAAATCCAAAACTGGCTTAGCAAATTAGCTTTTTGAAAAACAAATCACCAATACCAAACACAAAATTCATTTCCACTAGTTAAAAGGGTCAAATATAGCTTATATATTGAAGATATTACCTTTAAATTTCTCTATTTTCATTTAGACCAGGGTTATTCAAATCACGGTCCTCGAGGTCCGAGCACTGCTGGTTTTCCAGCCTTCCTTTACCTGTCAGTCAGGTGTGAAGCCTCTGGCCAATCAGAATCAGTAATTATCAAACTAACTACCTGGGAGAACTGAAAACAAGGCCTGGATTTGGAATCAAGGTCCAGATTTGAAGAACCCTGATTTAGATGTTTAGCTAGTTATGGGCAATATTCAATGACACGAATGGGCATTTAAATTAGTTAATTGGTAAAAAGATACTTTTCAACAAAACAGTTATAGATGATTGTTTCACCGGTCTCTTATTTTAATGCGGAACGTCAGTCTTAACACAGAGCAGGCAACACTGTATAATTAAAGGATGAGGTGAAGGACTGCTAGAAAAGGTAGGCGTCTAGTCTGAGGGTTACAGGAGGTCTGGCCAGCCCGCTGGGTGACAAGCATAAGAAGGCCGTCTAAACAGCGAAACAAAACCGGACATTAAGCAAAACATCACAGCATATAAAAAAAAGCATATAGAGGGGCAAAAGCATAAATACCCAGCCAGTTAAAAAGTTCAGCCGAAGAAAAACAAGAGCATGCAGCATGAACAAAGAAGCACAAAGAGAATCAATGAGTTTGGTCCACATTCCTGTCCTGTCCCGTAAACACACATATAAAACTGCCCGGCTACACCCTGCAACCCCCCCCCCGTTCCTCTCAAATGAATACTTTTTGTTTTTTAAAATAAGCGTTTATGTTAAATGAATAATTTCTGGCTTAAATTATACATTTTTCCTCTGCGGTTTACAACCAAAATTATACAGAGTCCCTGCTATTTTCTCCCTGTTTGAATTGTGTCCTGCATAACTCTGTTCCAGCCGTATTTTTAAACTCTTCCCAGAGTGCCATGGTCTTTCTTTAATTAACCCAGCCAGTAATTAACTGGGAGATATTGTTTATTTCAATTATAAGGGTTTGAAGGCTTTTAAAGCAGCGCATGGACAGATCTGTATTTTTAGTCTTCAGACAATTATTTGGAGTATGTCCAGACAAAAGCCTGAAAGTGTGTTTTGAATATACGACAATTAAGAATAAAGCTGTTTGTTTTACATTTAAGGGGAGTTTCATCCAAATCTGATAAATGCTTTTTATCTTCACATCCAAAGAAGGTAAAATTACCTTTAATGCACCTTAAACATTTTGTTTTCCAATACTTTCAAATATCCCTTTACTTATCAATAACAGATATTCTCCATAGATGTTTAATCTTTCAAAATCAAATGAAAGCATGTTGGGATTTGTCTGTATTTTAACCCTGATTTTGACTTTTCTGAGCTGCATTAGTGATCGCCTTGATCAGTCTATCTGTAAAGATTCCAACGCCATGATAGTTAATATAAAAGGCAGCATCTGTCTTTTTCTTTTCTGGTTGCTAACCCCCACTTTTCCTTGAAAATTTGGTATTATGAAAACATATAAAATAATTCCAATAAATTCCATGAAGCTGGAATGCCGTGATTCACACAGGAAAGGAGAAGAATAGAATTCATTTTTTTTTCTTACGAAAACAAGAGAGACCCTATTGGGTGTAGATTTTCACTACAGTAAACCTGATACCCTTATAACTAGTCACAACCCAGCAGTGATGCACGTTTGTTTAAATTTTACTCAAACATTAGCAACAAGGAATCCAATGATGACAGAGCAGGCTTACATGAAACATGTTTCTAATACTCTCTGTTTTATATAATGAATCTTTTTTCCTTGCCTGGAAATTGATTCTGTACTTGCCGCAGCTGATATTTAGCATCTGACCGCAGTGTCAGATACACTCCAGGTGCTATTGAGAAGAATCCCTATGGTAAAGCTTGTAGCCACTCCTCTCATGAGAATTTAGAAATTGTGATTTTAAAAAAAGCATTGAACTCAAGATAGTTTTAATTATTATTGAAAAGTGGATCGTCAGTGACTATTTCTTGATGATATGCTGTGACATGCCCCTTTAACCGCTCTCTAAAAGCATTTTGATACATATGGGTTGTGCGATGGAGAATACGGGTGTATAAGTGCAGAGCTGAAGTCATAGGCTTCAGGCACATACATACTGGAAGGGCTCGGTGGGTTGGGAGCAGGGCAGCCACCTTTAGGCCGGTCACTTGCAAGCGCCGGCCCACTTTTTTTGGGGTTGTGAGTGAGGATGGGAATTAATGGCCCGCAATAAGCCACCATCTGACTGCATGACAAAAAACAACATGGGAGAAAGTAATTCTGCTGGGGAAATAAAGATATAGCGACTGGTGTGGGCTGTTTAAATAATAACGAATCATTAATTAGAGGGACACGTCGGGGGGCGTGGCTCATTCGCCTTATCGCAGGCTCTCAGAGACTGGGGACACATTTAACTGCAGGTCACAATCAGCATTGACTTTATTGCCAAGTACGTTCACACATACAAGGAATTTGCTTTGGTGATTGGTTCCAGACTTCGAGAGATGAGGTGGTTAATATATAAATATATATACATGGTAGGTCATGGTACTTCTAGCATTTGAAGGAGAAATCAGGGCAGGTTCAGCTGCAGTGCTGCAGCAATGGCCTGATCAGGAGAAGAGCAGAGCTGTCCTTCACGGTCCCTAAGGCAGATTAGCCTTAGGGGGGGGCGAGCATTTCCATTACTCAAGGAGAGGATGAGAAAAACAGGCTTGATGCAGGGCATCAAAGCTCAGCGCGCACTGTAAACACTCCACTGAGGCCGAGGAGATGGGGACACGCAAATTGTCTTCATCTGTCCACTTAGCTTCCCTTCTGTGATTCACTACCAGGGGAATATATCTCTGCAAAGTCACTTAGAACAGTCCAGCGAAAACACGGAATGACAGGCCCGTGACCCCAGGCCTGCAGCTGATGTAGCCACCATGGCTCTGTCATTCGCAATCTTCTCGCTCTCCTTGTGAAGGTAAGTAATACAGATCTGAAATTGGCTTGCTTTATATTCTACAGAAACGGTCCAGAAAATCATCTTAGTCTCCATAGAGGCAAACAGTTAACGATACTGGAAGAATTGGGGAAACCCCCCTGCTCCCTGGGCTGGTCTCTAGAGGCTCTGTCGTCGCTGCAGACTCCCCTGGTGTTCTTTGTATGCTGGTATGGCAGCCAAAGGTCGGGTTCTGCACGGCACCCACCAGTGACTTGCTGCTGTCCGGCTGCCAGTGCGATTCTGCTGCCCTGCAGGCACAAACCCCAGACAAGCGTCCAGCGGCGCAGTACTGCGAGCCTGTGGAGGCAGCAAGTCAGTCCCATCCCGGCTGTGTTTGATTTAGCAGACGGTAATGCGATTAGCATTGTTTAGCTTCACAGTTCCAGCCTCAGTCTTGGGGAAGGCAGGGAATGCAGTGGAGTGCACATGCACGGATGCTTGTCAGATACGCCGTTTGTTCTGCGGGTGGAGGATGCCAGCCTGACCATCTGAAGGGACCAGTGTACTTACAGTCCATATCACAGTGAGACTAGCAGACTGAAATATAGATGAAGGGTCCATTATCAAGACTGTCCACTTGGTCATAATTTCCCTTTCCGGTCCTCGGGGAGCCACAGGCGGTCCATGTTTTTGCTCCCTTCCAGCTCCAAGGATCAAAAATGTGTACTGTGTGGCAGGCAGCTCAGAGGGAGCGAAAATGTGCACTGTCTGTAGAGCCCTGATGACCGGATTGGGAAACACGGCACTAGGTCTTGAAGGTGTTTTTGTCCAGTGGCCTCCAGTGCCTGGTGTGGGTTTGCTGACTTGCTTAGTCAGTAGCTTTTCCTGCAGACCCCATTCTGTCGATTCCTACTGGTTCCTCAATGACCACTGTATAGGAAGTGGTCTTGCTATACCAACACGCCCAGGAGACCTACTGAGAATGTGGACAACACTGGTCATTTACATGCCCTGACAGCAGGAGAACTCAGAATAGAGGGCTGTGGGATCTATTTCCTGTGGGCCCAACCCATAGAAGCACATTGTGGCAAAAAAACAGTGGCGATTTCTGTGAAAACAACTTGGCATATTAGAATTAAGTCTCCCCCTTTTAGCGTTAGATAGCCTTACAGTAGTGAAGCTTAATATGCTGGTAACAATGGATGGCCATTTCCCATTTTAAGTAGACGATTTATAGAGGTCGCTTAGAGTTCAATTGTAAATTATTACAAATATGGTAAATTATGGGCTATAACTGACTTCTATGTAAATAATATGCATGATATATTTTCTCATTGCATGGTTATATCTAAAGTATACTGTGTCATATACTTTTATACACCTAAAAAAAATATTATAGTTAGGCAGCTTAAACACTTCCGTGAAGAGCAGAGCTGCATCACTTCCCTGCGGCGTCAGTCCTGCTTCTCTTTTACCCACAAACACCTGCAGCGAAAGGCCATCTGTGATATTTAGCATGGGTCTCTCCCCTGACATGCTAAGTGAAGCTGTGCTTGCCTGTTGCTGATTCAATCTCTCATGTGGAGACACTTGATGCAGGCTGACCACAAACTATGTTCTATCCTCCTGACATCTAGGGGAAAAATGTTTTTTAATATTAATTATTTTTATTACCTAAATTAAATGTTGGCAAGGTCACACCCCGCACGTGTGATGCCATCCTATAGCCCTAACTGTCTTCATTTACAGAAAGACAAGACCTAATATAGGGCACGTACAGAATATGAGGTATGAACAGAAACATGATGCCTTCTTCAGATTGCTGGGACTCGGGGAGCTATATGTACAGGACCACAAATATTAAAGTAGCACTCCTGACTTGCATTATGAAGGTGATGCTTGTGGTTAGGAGAAATTCATGGTTTCCAGTTTATTCAGTATGTGTGTGTGTGTGTGTGTGTGTGTGTGTGTGTTGTGTATTAGGTTTATATTACATTGTGGGGGACCAAGGTTATGTGGGAATGTTGTGAAGTTTTTCAGGTCCCCACAAAGATCTGTGAATGCATTCAAAAACGTAAAATGCCGGAAGTCAAATATTTAGTTTGGTTACTTACGGTTAAGGTTCGGGCTGGGTTGGGGTTAGGGACTTCATGTCGGGATTAGGGTGTTGCTCATAGAGATGAACGGTACACTCAAACATATGAAGACGAACGTGTGTTTGTGCCTGTGTCTCTCTCTCTATCAGGAATCATCAAAGTTGGCCGCTGGAACCCGCTTCCTATCCACTACCTGAGCGACGCCCCCGAGGCCACAGTGGCGGACATGCTGTTGGACGTGTACCACATGGTTACCCTCCGGATCCAGCTGCAGAGGTCAGCCATCCGAAGCGGGTCGGGAGGGGCTGCTGCGGGGGGGCGCGTGGGTCCTGGGGGCCGGAGGCACCGTTAAGAGTGTGGATTGGATTCAGCTGGATACGGAAGATTACCACCACTCAACATATCCTTCAAACACTTTCCCCAAGAAGTGGTTTTCGCTTCCAGTTGATTTACGAAATGCCTATTCCATGTTGTGTCGCCTGACACAATGTAACGCCCAATTAACTCATTTGGAGCTGCCCGCAGCGCTGGGCCAGGCCGGATGCCGGTGTTCCCCATTGGGTCCCGCATCCAGTGGGCAGCGAATGAAGGTTCTCGTGTTTGCAGCTTTGCCAAGCTGGAGGACCTGCCCTGGGAGCAGTGGAACCACGCCACCGTGCGCAACGCCCTCAAGGAGCTGCTCAAGGAGATGAACCAGAACACGCTGGCCAAGGAGTGCCCCCTGTCCCAGGTACAGCCCGTCCCACCCCCCTCAGTCCTTACTCCCCCCCATATCTACAGATACATAAGTTGGCTCCCATTTCAGGGGCTGCAGCATGACCCAGCTGTCCCATTTCAAATGCGGCCTAAAAATGCATCCTTCTTGGATGCACCCCACTGATCCTTTGCAGCTTAACCTAACCCAATATTTATCGTGTGCAGTTTTAGGAGGATGCAGCTTACAAGGGGCGTGCTGACCGTACCCTTCAAAGCATGCAGCTCCTGAATTGGCACACAGCTATATGTAGGATAGAGGGGTATCATCTGTTAATAATGGTTAAGAGCAGGGACACAACCCCCCCTCCCCCCCCCCCGGAGGAGCCCCTGCTGTCACACTCTCACGCAGTGTATCCTGGATTTATTAGGTGATACACATGGCTGTATACATAGGTCAAAAACTGTAAGGCGGCCTGCATGCACACGCTGACGCGAACACGCATTCCGCACTGTCAAGCCAGGGCTGTAAGGCGGCCTGCATTCACACGTTGACGCGAACACGCATTCCGCACTGTCAAGCCAGGGCTGTAAGGCGGCCTGCATGCACACGCTGACGCGAACAGGCATTCCGCACTGTCAAGCCAGGGCTGTAAGGCGGCCTGCATTCACACGCTGACGCGAACAGGCATTCTGCACTGTCAAGGCAGGGCTGTAAGGCGGCCTGCATGCACACGCTGACGCGAACAGGCATTCCGCACTGTCAAGCCAGGGCTGTAAGGCGGCCTGCATTCACACGCTGACGCGAACAGGCATTCCGCACTGTCAAGCCAGGGCTGTAAGGCGGCCTGCATGCACACGCTGACACGAACAGGCATTCTGCACTGTCAAGCCAGCGACCTCCATAGTGAACCTATTGATTACCATTTTCCACTGTGAATTTTATATTAGGAAATCAGAGGAAAGGGTAACAGGCGCCAGGCTAATGCATTTACCCACATGCAAAGTGAGCAGTGCTGGTGCTGTGAGTGAGTGACTTATGACACACCATATGGGAGGTGTGCCTTACGATGCCTCTGAGGTTAATATATTACCAGCCTGCTGAAGGGGAGGCCAAAACATCTCGGCATTCTTCACCACAGGGGCACTAACACAGGGGTACGCATATGGGCCGCCTGCGTCTCTCTCTCTCACACACACACACACACACACACAAAGCGCACACAATAGTCACAGGCACTACACAAAACACATTCTGAAAATATTCAAACATACATCCTCCACATAAATAATTACCATAAGGTTAAGGTCTGAACAACCAACATGATAATGAACTCAGACTGAAGCAAACGGGGGGGGGGGGGAATGAGGCAAAATAGTGGCAAAGGCCTCCCTCCTCCCTGCAGTCAGGGACACACTCCCGAAGGAGCCAGCTTCATGTGTGTGTCATGTGTGCAGTCAGGGACACACTCCGGAAAGAGCCAGCCTCATGTGTGTGTCATGTGTGCAGTCAGTGACACACTCCCAAAGGAGCCAGCTTCATGTGTGTGTCATGTGTGCAGTCAGTGACGCACTCCGGAAAGAGCCAGCCTCATGTGTGTGTCATGTGTGCAGTCAGGGACACACTCCCAAAGGAGCCAGCCTCATGTGTGTGTCATGTGTGCAGTCAGGGACGCACTCCCAAAGGAGCCAGCCTCATGTGTGTGTCATGTGTGCAGTCAGGGACGCACTCCCAAAGGAGCCAGCTTCAGGTGTGTGTCATGTGTGCAGTCAGTGACGCACTCCCGAAGGAGCCAGCCTCNNNGTGTGTCATGTGTGCAGTCAGTGACGCACTCCCGAAGGAGCCAGCCTCATGTGTGTGTCATGTGTGCAGTCAGTGACGCACTCCCGAAGGAGCCAGCCTCATGTGTGTGTCATGTGTGCAGTCAGTGACACAGCCCACACCCCGTTCCTTCCCTGCTGGCCCCCCTATCCTCTCACGGGCTTCTTACACCCTGTTTCTGCTTTTTCCCTCAGAGCATGATCTCCTCCCTAGTGAACAGCTCATACTATGCCAACGTCTCCAGCACCAAGTGTCAAGAGTTTGGTCGCTGGTACAAGAAGTACAAGAAGATTAAAGGTGAGCCGGAGGGCGTCAGAGTGCAGCTGCGGTTCACCATCTTGCCGGCATGCAGAAGGCCATCGACGGCTATCGACAGTGATGCATGAGTGGTGGCCAGGCGGCTTTGCTCCTGATTTAACTGCTAAGCCATCCAGGTGCCTGTGAGGGCTGCTAATGCAGCATAATGAGAGAGAGGGGTTCCGTCTCCTGAATTAACCCCTCAGCGGTGTTAAGGACTTGGGCATCTGGGATGACAGACAGGGCTCCACAATGCATGGCTCACATTATCTCCTAATGTCTCCCTTAATATAGCAGTGGGATATAAACACTCCTTTGTCCAAATCAAAACCAGTGCCTCTTCTACTCTAAACTCAGGGGTCTTCTTACAAATCCCCATATATAGTCTGCCCCCTCTTCTGGTTTTTTAGCCTTTTAACTTCAAAATGGACCCTTTTTTCCCTTGCTCCCCCCAAAACAGCATAAATATGCCTCACGGCAGATCAAAGTTGACACCAAACCCCAAACAGAGAAAAAAAAAAGTCAAGTTAGACAGAGTAAAAAAAATCCTGGTGACGTGCTGACAGAATGAATCGCGTTGGGTTACACAGCCGCTAGTGTTAGTTCTGGTCTATGCTTCTCTGTAAAAAACAGCCGCTGTCAGCCTCCAGATGTGAGCCCCGCGGAGGGTGGGACAACACAGGCAGTCTAGCGACTCTATTGGCTCTCCCACTTGTCAGTCTTAGTGCTGTCACAATTTCCCCATAATCCACCTGAAAGGAAACAATCTTCTCGCACCAGACTCTCAAATCCAGTGTCTTCATTTAAGACTAACTCAGGATTTAAGCTTCCTGCCACTTTTTAGATGATCTTAATGAGAGTGTAATATGATTTTTTGGGAGTTTGGTGAGTGACTTCAGTGTTTGTGTGACCTGCACTCCATGGGGTTGATTATTACTTCTGTATATTTCCGATATTCTTGCAGCGGAATACATGGATAAGATGTGGCCAAGTCGGGAAAACTTGGAAATCAAAGGTGGGTTACCTGCTCTGAGTATGGCTGATAATCCCTGTGTGCCGTTTCCGTTTGGGATGGTGCCCTTTAGTAAGTGCTGCACAACACTGTACCCAAAAGGGCTTTTTTATACCTCTGACTCTATAGTTCATTCACTCTCATGTCGCCTGTCGCCTCTGTGCCCACAGTGGAGAGGGACAGCCTGGCTGACTTCTGTGTGCTCGGGCAGCGCCCGCCGCCTCACCTGGCTGGCCTCTCCCAGCTGGGCTCCCTGGGGGGCAGTGGCTCCCTGGTGAAGCCTGGATCGGGTGACCCCCAGGCCCCTACCCAGCAGCAGCAGCCATCTCAGCAGCCCCAGCAGCCGTCGAACCACGGCCAGCTCCACCACAGCCCCCCGTTGCACGGCCAGGTGCCCCCGCCAGCCGCACTGCAGCCTCTGCTCACCCCCGGGGGGCTGCTCTCCCCCCAGCTCAGCCCTCAGCTGGTGCGCCAGCAGCTGGCCATGGCCCATCTCATCAACCAGCAGCTGGCTGTCAGCCGGCTCCTCGCACACCAGCACCCACAAACCCTCAACCAGCAGTTCCTCAACCACCCGCCCATCCCACGGCCCGCAAAGCCCGGCGAGCCCGGGGCAAACCCCTCCTCCGTGGAGGTCTCACCCGACATCTACCAGCAGGTCCGCGACGAGCTGAAGAGGGCCAGCGTCTCACAGGCTGTGTTTGCGCGTGTGGCCTTCAACCGGACACAGGTACCAATCAGACACCCCCCACGCAGCCTGGGACCCCATGTGACACTGTGTTAGTGTGCAGGGAGCTCAGCAGTACCATTACTATCCATCCATCTTCCAACCCGTTTATCCTACTGGGTCGCGGGGGGTCCGGAGCCTATCCCGGAAGCAACGGGCACGAGGCAGGGAACAACCCTGG
>JABFEA020000001.1:33882087-33893792 GCA_019775915.2 Cyphomyrus plagiostoma
AACTGCGTATATTCACACACACACACACACACACACACACACATATATATATATATATATATATATATATATATATATATGTGTGCAGAATATTAACAAACATGAAATCTTTTTCATTTCAGACTAGAAGTCTCACTGGCCAAAACTGAGCTGAAACAGAAATAAATTATTAGCTCTAAGTACTTAAAATGCTGCCATTAAACCTTTTTTTTCTATATTTACTGAAAACCGCTTTTCCAGTGAGGAATATTTATAAATAGCTCTAGAAAAAGAAAGTTTTTTCTGCAAAGCTCTCATGAACTATGTAACTTCACAATGTTTAAATAATCATAGAATTTAAAACCAAATTACCCCAGTGAAAGTAGTTCTCCTCTGAAATGGTTCCTGATGCCGTTTTGGTTTAGCGTTGGGCTGAAACATTCAGCTTGTCTTATGTCAGCATAAAAAAGGAAATGGAGTCACACCAAAAAGCAGAACTGGTGTATTCCAGTATTCAGAAACAGCACTTTTGTCTATATTCTCACCTGTACTGAATTTGTTTTGGATGTGTTTCCAAATCCTGCAGCCAGATTGAATTAAGCTGCAACATTAATACAGTATTAATACAGTATGGGTTGGTCATTCAGCTGTCAGCCGTTTCAGGTGGTTCGCTGTCTGGCAACTGGCTGTTCTTTAATGAACTGAAAGGGCAATAAACTGACTGAAAGGTGTAAGGATATGAAATAGAGTGAAAACTTTACTTTGTTACAAAGCTTCTTAGACTGATAACTTAATTACTAGAGCTAGTTAATCCTTGAATAAAATTAGTGTGATTATTACATCAAGCACGGCTTGAAGTGGGCCAGAACGCAGCGGAACGCAGTTCCGGAACTTCTGTATCCTAAAGACTTGATTTTTTTTTTTCACCGCACAAATGTCAAATGTCGGAAAATTAGAGTTCCTGCACTTATTTTTTTCCCATTTCAAGCACTGACATCAAGTACCTGGGAACCCGGGTTTTTAGGAATCAAACCACATACTGAGACACCTATGGCAAATTTTACTTAAGTGGCTGCATAGAGCACTCTAAAAACAATGATCATATCCAAACCCAAACACTTATGCACAAACACTGCTTAAAACTAACCAATCCATTTAAACCTGAATTTCATACATAATTATGCCTCTTCAAACACCATTAATAAATTCCTAAAACAGTTTAGCGAAGGATTACAAATGAACTCATGTTATAATATAGTTTTATTTTCTTGTTTCCATAACTGTTTTTTGTACTAATTATTATTGTCATTGTAATTTGTCAGCAGGCACTGCACAGACAGCCCTCCCAGGTATTGAAGGACCCTTCTCCCATCCGTGAGGATCCTCTGCCCATCCCTCTGCCCAGTATGGGGGGAGAAGAAGGGGCTCAGACCGGGGGAGGTGTAAGCAAGAAGCCACGTTCGCGTACAAAGATTTCCCTAGAAGCCCTTGCTATCCTACAGAGCTTCATCCAGGATGTGGGTCTGTACCCTGATCAGGAAGCAATCCACACACTGTCCGCTCAGCTCGACCTGCCCAAGCACACCATCATCAAGTTCTTCCAGAACCAGCGCTACCATGTGAAGCACCATGGCAAGCTGAAGGAGCATGCTGAAGGAGGAGACGTGGATGTGTCAGAGTACCGCGACGACGAGCTCCTCTCGGGCTCCGAAGACGCAGAGTCCAGCGAGGACAGCAACCAAGAGCTCTATGGCGGAGAGGGTGGGGCAGCCGGTGCCCGGCCGGAAGAGGGCAAAGACAAAGGCCAGGCCACAGCCACACGGCCCAGTTCTTTGCCCCCCAGTAACATCTCCTCTAGCCCACGGGACACCGAGCATCAGAGATAGTGCAGCAGAAATTTACCAAGAGACAGGGAACTGCAAGACAGAACAGGGTTTCCATGTTGAGTTTGACAGTGGTGGTGGGTGCAGAGACCTTAGGAGATACTCAGAGAGATGGGTGACAAGTAGACATGGGGAGAGGCTCGCAGAGTGACCATTACAAAGGAAGAGTGATACCTCAGAAGATAAACTGTGGAGTCGTGTGTGACGGAGAAATCTGGGTAGAGGAATGGCTGTATTACCATGTATTTGGAGTGGGAGCATAGTGAAGATGTGCTGAGTTCCTGAACAAGTTACCAGTAGCTGTTTCTCATCTTCTCATCCTTTTACTATGTTCACCAAGACAGCCATTACCCCACCTGTTTAGGCCAAACACTCAGCGTTTGGCTGAAATAGGATATTCAGGTAGACCTGCCCAAGGTGATACTAAAAAGTCCCCCTTTTTTCAGGCATCTGCCACAGTTTTCTGTCGGCTGTAACATTTAGAGGTATCTTAGGGTTGCACACGTTCAGACGTTAAAAGAAAAATACGAAAAACACAAGCAAAACACTTCAGTAAGTTGCACCTGCAGTGATTTCAGCACCATACAGGGACATGGTGATGGGTCTTTCTGGATAAAGTCAAGAGTTAGATAACTCTTATAGTGTTTGGAAAATAAAAACACCTTCATGTCCACTCTGTACACCATCCAATTGTCCATCAACCTCTATTCCATTGTTTCCCAACCTTGTCCTCAGGTACCCCTAAGCGCTCCATGTTTTTGCTCCCTCCTAGTTCCCTGCCAGTCAGTCCACATTTTTGCTCCCTTCCAGCTCCCACGAGTCCCTGAGGGCCAGGTTGGGAAACACTGCCCAATACTGTATGCATAGGAAGAGGAGTGACCTGGAGCATTTACATTCAGATAGGCTTCTACCCCTTCCCTACATCCTGCACTTTATAAGGATCCATTTCAGTGACAAACTTCACGCTTCACTCCCACTTGTCCCCGCAAACAGGCTCTGTCTCTCTCAGCTCCAAATGTCCAGTGTGAAAACCTGCTGTGTCCTGCTGTATTTCCAGTATCTCCTTCAAAACCTGGGATTCATTCACTTTGCTCATGATTGCAAAGAGCTACTAAGAGACAAACCAAGGGAAGATGCTTCGCGAGGATGTGTATGGAGAAAACATGAGTAATAGCTGAAAAGTACTTCTTCCTTCCGGATGGCCTCTGCAGCTCTCTCCTTGTTGCCCAGGACAGTTTTCTCATTGCCACCAATTCACTCAAGAGTTTACAGCAGAAAGAGGCATTTACCGTGAACGCTGAGGACGCAAGACCCAGCGAGCAACAGCCTGGCCGATTATGTGTGCTGGTTCTCTTGCTGTTGCTCCCACCGTCTTTGCTCTTTTTCACTCCAGCTTGATCCCACGCTTTCCAATTTTACCACACCTTCCCACACTCAACTCCACATCCCTATTTATTACGATCTTTATCCATGATTATAATTGTTATTGTTGTTATTATAATTGTTATTACAGTTGCTGTCGTTGTGTTATTTCTATCTTTGTCTACTATTGGTTTTCAGTGTGTGGTAGTTGTCCTGGAAATGAGAGATATTTAAAGGGAAAAAATCTAAATATAACAGGAAAAAGAGGTAGTTACTGAGGATATTAAATAACCCATGTAATGCTGTATATTACCAGTTCTATCTATATACTTTTCCAAAGAGAATACGAATGAACAGAAATAAATCCAAAAGAATTTAAATAAGAAATAAAAGATACATCAGCTGCAGATGTTGACAATCGCCATTTTGAGCCAATCACAGATGATAGGCTCTATCTCTATAAATATATTTATGTTAAAAGTATAACTGTGTGTGTATGAATCAATTTTAGACTTGCCTACATGAGTGACAGAAAGGGTCTTTCAGATCCTGCTCTGATTGGTTATCCAGAGTCAGCCACCCTCATCTATCATGACACGTGTGTGTCAGGCATCAGAATCATGGAAACACACTAAATCATATCTCTTTTATTTTTTTAAAGTTCACAGTCTGGCATACATGACATACCAAGACATCGCTTTTAAATCAGGGAAACTGTGAAAATACATAATTGCAATTTGCCACAGTGATATGCTGCCTACGGAATAATATTTATCCCTGAGTTTACAATCGTTTCTTATTTATAAAGTCATGAAAAAAATGGCTTTTAAAAGTGGTAATTAAATTAAGATTCCTCTCCGTGACTCTAGGTTTAGGTCGTCGTCTTATCAAATGAGAGATTTTACTAAATAGGGCCACTGCCTTTTCGTGCTGTCATTAAGCACTGCGGTGCAGTGACTTAATAAATCATAGTGGAAATGGGAATGGAGAGGAAACAAACCCAGTTTCAGAGTGAAACCATATGCAGAACTTCAGTATTAGTGGTTCTCAAACTAGGTCACAACCTCATGTTAAGTTATGGATCTTATTAATAACAATACTAATGCAGCAAACTTCAATATTTACTGTCCATTTCTGGAATACGCATTGAGGGCATTTTATTTGACGACGATATTGCCAGGAAACACATGCAACAGTGTTTGTTTTCTTTTTTGAAAATAGACCACCATAATTCGATAAGGTAATAAAAAAATAAAGCGAGAATGTGCTGTGCATAGTAACGTAAGTGTATCTCGTAACGGTGCCTTCGTGGTCTGCTGACCTTGTGAGGGAGTCAACAATGCAGTTCCTTAACGCTAAAGACTGACTTCCCAGACAGCTGTGGCTGACCTACAAGGAATCAGCAATGGCTTTTCTGCCATGTCACACTGGGTGAAAATAAGCCTCTCATAATTTACATATAATTGGATGCGTTGGTGACATGCTTTATATCATGTTTCTTAAAAAGGAGACATGTTCCATTCACTACCAGTGTGTAACAACAGCATAGCAGAATACGCAGGAAATATGGCAAATCATGCGTAAAAGTACAATTTAAATGTATTTCATATATTTTTAAATATATGAGTCACTAATGTATCCCTTGATGGTCTTCAGCTGGTTTAAAATAAGAATTCTGCAGCATTTGAAAAAGCAGCCAGCTATGCTAGGTATCAGTTAATCAGTGGAATGTCTATCTGGGGGTCATAAATACAGCCATGGAAAAAATTAAGAGACCATGGGTGTGCATCTGTGAATATTTTTATTTTATTTTTTGCAAGCTGCAGCTTGGTTGTTCCCTGCTTCTGATCAATGAAGGGCTGCTTCCTTGCTTTATGGGACCTCAGTCCTGCTTCTATCAGCCTGATACAAACTATCCTAGCAGTGCACTTCAAACCTGCACTTAATGCTTTTAAGGTCACTTGATGTCATCCACTGTTGGATAAGTTAATGGCCATCTCTGGCATTAGAAAGTCACTTCCACCCTCTACCTGCAAGGTTTGTGGTCGTTCCCAGTGTCTCCTGAAATTGTTCTTTGTGTACTGCTGTCTTACAGATTTTGAACCTGAAAGCATCTTGCAGCTCAGTGTAACCTTCTACCAGCAGAACCAGGATTAAACCAGGATTTAGAAATGCAAATTATATTAAAAATATAGAGTGGTCTCTTAATTTTTTCCATGGCTGTATATCACTTTTTCTCTTTGGGCTTGCAGGGACAAAAAGTTTGAGAACCATTGATCTACGCTTATCTGGATCCAGCACAAACACCACTCACTGCCTCAGTGCTGCTCTGACAAGGAATCACTTAATTATATTTCATTGTTTTCCAAAAACGGTTCGGCGTCTATAGACAACCATACATCTCCACTAGGACTGAAGTACTTTTGACAAAAATATTACTGAGGGGGTTATTTGTGTTTAGTTGTCTTGAATTGAAAAGAAAAAGCTCAAAATGTTACCAGGTTAAGGATTAGGCCCAGCCTTAGTATGGAGGTCCATCTTTTCAATGAGAGGCCTTACAAAAGCCACACGCGTCTGGCTACTAATAAAACACGCATGGAAAATGACAGTCATTTATATAGAAATTCTGATGTTGTTTTTCCAAAAGCATCTAGCTGTGATCTAAATAGAATGAGAATTGACGTAGATTGCAAGCTTCTCTCGTTGCTATTCATTAGCTGTCCCTTCCCTGAAGTCTCATGCTAGACTCATGCTCGTGTTTAGTACTGACCTTGTAGGGTTCTTTGATTTTTTTTTTTTACATTTCGCCTTCTAACTATTTCAGTACCTTTCAGAAAAGGAAGTTGTTCCGTTTTTCTGAATCAGGCTCCCTTTTTATTTCTGATCCTAGCAGTAGGCCCTCTGTGTCAGGTTGCTGTCACATGCCAGTTTCTCTGTATGGTTTGTGAGAGACGTGTGCAGCCGCTAGGCTCCATCCTGCAGTCTTACCTGTCAGTCACCCGGCACTTAGGCCGGTAGAGTCCAGACAGGCTATTAGTATCCCGGCAACTCCTCACCCCCCCACGGTCCCACATGCAGAGCAGACAAACAGTGCTGATGAATGTCACCTCACCCCAATTCTGCCCAAATTGCAGTAAAGTAAAATGGTGCTGGTGGGGGGGAAAACACCTGCACTTGTGGATGGGGGGCTGTCGAGCTGCGGAGGGTGTCTAACCTGCTGTAAGCTATCCCATCCGCCCCATGCTCTCTGCCAGTCCTCCGCCTCCTGCTTCGCTACAGGAGGGGGGCAGGGCCGCAGGGCACCAACAGTGCAGCGACCTCCTGTCGAGCGCAGTGTCAGGGTCACACGCAATTACGCTCTCTGTCCCTATGGTCTCCAGCTCCGCAAAGGAAGAAGCTTGCATCCTTTATGAAGTGGCGAGATGTAATCGGAGCAGACTGCCGTCCTGCAGTCCAAGATTCGCTTTGAGTCATGTGTGAGTGAAATGGGAGGGATTGGAGCCTCAGAGCACTGGCACATATGGGCGCAGGTCATTCATTCCAGAATTTGTTTGTCTAAATGTGTAAGCATGGGAAAATGCCTAAAACAAGAACCTTTAAATTCTCTATGTCATTATGCAGCCTGGAAGTAAATATGTTGTATATGATGTATAAACAAAAGATAACTAAAGGAATATACACCATAAAGAGGGGTTTATATTGGATGTATGTTGTGTGCCTGACATAATTAATACTGAAAGAGAACAGAGAGGACCTCCATACATGCCTGTACAACATACCAGTCAGATGATTGAAAAGTTGAGCCTTTCTAACCAGTCAATAGCAGCTTATTTTAATAATATTCTGGGAAGCAGTACTGAGACATCCAAGTCAAATTGACTGTTTCATCTCTTGTAGCCACTTAGCGGTGATGTGTTCAGTTCTGGGGTTATCGTTTATTGTATTGCTTTACAAAGAAAGCACAACAGCCTGCTTCAGTACAACAGTACACCATGATTGCTTCCATCAGGATAAGTTCTATCAACATCATTGTTAGCAAAGTTTTCATAAGTATGATTATTGACAATGTGAATAAACGTTATTTTATGTGGATCAGTCCTTTTGTTATCTATGGAAATCAAATTCATCTTTGTTATCACTAAGTGATGATTAATTTTTAACTTATTTGCATTGTTAGGCTCTTAGAGTTTGTTCTTTTAAATTTTGTTGTTTAATTAAAATGCATTCAATGAAAACTATTCAATGGTATTGGTCTATATCTTATGTATTGTGTGTTAATGTATGTTGTGTGTGTAACAAATGGAGTTACTCAGTGGTGATATTTAATTTGTGAAAAGCTAATAATTATATCAGTTTACTCAAAATTTCTGACACTGCACATATAATTTGTTTTTTTCTTTCCAAGGAATAAATAAAACAAGCTGTTACTGATGGTACAGTGGCGCTCTGCTTGATGCCTTAAATCTAAAGCCACCTCAGCAGGTCTTTCAAGGTTAAACTTAATCAGTGGGTATTTTTTAATAAATATTCAGGAAAGTAAATCAGCCAGAGATTACTGCAGCGTAAATCAGCCAGCAGGACATTAAAAAGCACCCTCCCCCCCCAGTGCATACCACATAGAGTAGTATAAGGAAGCAAGTGAGATTTGTAGTGAGCAAAAAGGATAGACGAGGACTCTGCAGTGTAGACGAGGACTCTGCAGTATAGGCAACGACTCTGCAGTATAGGCAACGACTCTGCAGTATAGGCGACAACTCTGCAGTGTATACGACGACTCTGCAGTATAGACGACTGCAGTGTAGACGACTGCAGTATAGATGACTTTGCAGTGTAGACGACAACTCTGCAGTATAGACGACGACTCTGCAGTATAGGCGACAACTCTGCAGTGTATACGACGACTCTGCAGTGTAGACGACGACTCTGCAGTATAGATGACTTTGCAGTGTAGACGACAACTCTGCAGTATAGACGACGACTCTGCAGTATAGATGACTTTGCAGTATAGACGACAACTCTGCAGTATACAAGGAGCCCTGGTTTGTCCGTTTGTTATCTGCTTAGTTCAGGCGAAAATGTCTGTATGGGATGGGGCGTGCAAAGAAAGCTTATTTCAGAAAGATTTATTTATGAGGCCAGTTAACTTTATGCAATTTCATGTCCCATTTGCTTGCCAGGGCAGCTGATAATAATTTCAAGCTATTTATTATTTTACTAAGTGTGAAAAAGAATAGTTTTTAACCATGTTAATCCTGTGAGTGAATTTTTCGTGGCACATGCCATCTGTTTTCAGTGGGGGGAGGCATGGAATTTATTGACCTACTGGAGGTTCATCAAATGTTATCATTCCTGGTCGCTGCCCCACAGCCGAGCTACTTCGCTTCCAAGACCTTTGAGTCCTGCTGTTGGCCGGCATCCATCACTCTCTGCCTTTCTCAGCATTTGTGCAGATAGCAGCATCTTCTGGTTTTAATCCTGCATGAGCCCCAAATCTCCTAATTGAACTCATTATTCGCCCAATTGGCTCACTTTAACCCTTTACTGCGGGTCAGGGACTGTTTGTGATTAAAGAAAGAAATCTCTAGAAACAAAACATTTAAGCATGGGAGATTAAGACTGTTGGCCTTGCAGGATTCCAGTGGTATTCATTTATTCTGCGATAAGAGCCAATACACACTCCAGTCCAGTGTACTAGGACCACCCAGACAGGGAAACTGGATTTCATTTGACGGCTAAAAGGTTCATTTAACTGACATTGTCACAATTCTGCACAGGTTCTTTCTCATGTGGCTCATGCTGGGGACAAAAGTATGAGTAAGGTTCTTGACTAAGCTCTTTACCTCCACTGTCAGGCATGCTTGAACCTCAGTAGTTAAAACAATTTTATCCTCTCTGGTAGTGTCATGCAAGGATATTCATGACAGGAAAAACAAAAACTGCAATTAGCTGATGAGTGTCATAAATTTATAACTGGAAGACTGTGGTTAACCTGGCCTTAAATGTGCAATAAATGACTCACCCATCTAACTCAAATGTGCATACCCACTTGTGACATCTCCAAGAGATTTGTGAAGTCATCCTTGCAATAGCATTATATGTGCTGCAGCAATTCAGATCTTTAGGACCTTAGCATCTAGGAAATAGAGCCTGGAGCCTAATCCAAGAAGTTAGGGACCCCCTTGTTGGGATGCCAGTCTGTTACAAGGCACAAAGACGCATCATTGTGTTTCAGATTTAGAAAACATTTTCCCTAACTAACGTGGTTTTTGGCCCATGGGTTAAACCCACCAAAATGCCACACAAACATGGGAAGAACATGCAAATGCCACACGAACATGGGAAGAACAAGCAAATGCCACACAAATATGGGAAGAACATGCAAATGCCATACAAACACGGGAAGTACATGCAAATGCCACACAAACACAGGAAGAACATGCAAACGCCACACAAACACGGGAAGTACATGCAAATGCCACACAAACACGGGAAGAACAAGTAATTGCCACACAAACACGGGAAGAACAAGTAAATGCCACACAAACACGGGAAGAACATGCAAATGCCACACAAACACAGGAAGTACATGCAAATGCCACACAAACACGGGAAGAACAAGCAAATGCCACACAAACACGGGAAGAACAAGTAATTGCCACACAAACACGGGAAGAACAAGTAATTGCCACACAAACACGGGAAGAACAAGTAAATGCCACATAAACACGGGAAGAACATGCAAATGCCACACAAACACGGGAAGAACATGCAATTGCCACACAAACACGGGAAGAACAAGTAAATGCCACACAAACACGGGAAGAACATGCAAATGCCACACAAACAGCTGGCTGGGGGACTGACACCTTTCAAGGCTCCAGTGCCGCCTTCTGAGCCAGCATGCTATGCCAGCCCTGTCATGCCAATAATGGGACTCATTCACCAACCGTTCTTACAAACAAAGTTGTTCTTAAAGCCCACGAACACACTTTTTAACGAAGATTCTGACCTATTTATAATCCGCATGATCGCCGTTACTACCATTTTTACACTTAAAAATTATTTTTTTAATTTTACTTTTATAAATTATTTAAATATTATCATTTTATGAACTGCAGAATGAACAAAACTGCTATAACCAAATATTTTGAACAAACTATTATTACTCAAATGGGCGTATGAATGGTCTTGAGTGTGCGTAGATTCTGTTATTAGCTAAGAACAAATTTCAGACATTGGTGAATGTCAGAATCTTTGTAAAAATGTACGTACGTAGGTTTAAGAATAAATTTGCTCGTAAGAACGGTTGGTGAATGAGGCCCAATATTTCCCATTTTTTTCTTTGCTACAGCATGTAGCTGATGTCAGCTACCTTTCTGCCCATTATCTGTTTTGTATTAGCTATTGATTCCTGAAGGGAGTTCAGTCGGGTTTCTAACTAGGTCTTCTTAAAGACAATGTCTGTTTTGGCAGTAGCTCAAATAAAGTACAATATCCTCATCATACACCAAATGTGCATATATTAAGGCTTTCATGAACATTTTGACATGGTATTAATAATTTATGCATTGGTTTAGTAAAATATATTTTATGTATTTTTTATATGTCTGTTAATCACCTCACTGTCAAAGGTCTTGTAAAAAAAATGCCTTGCTTTTTGCAAGTTGAACAATTTTCTGACCAAAATTTCATAGTATCTGGCAAGAATTTCAATCTGTATTTAATATTTATCTTCAGTCCAGGGCACATATGTGCACACACAGTCCCTCAGAGTAACACATCGTACTTCATGGTCACTGGATACCTTAAAAACCGTATAGGTACACCAGGGGCGTCAGAAGAATTTTGAATGTGGGGGGGACACACTGGCATAAAACTAATGTTTTATGTTAAATGTAGGGGGGGGGGTCCAAATGAATAATTATGAAATGTGAGGGGGACACGTCCCACTCAGATTTAATGGCAGTGACACCGTACTTCACAGTCACTGGATACCCTAAAAACTGCATGTACACACAGTACCTCAGAGTATTACACCACATGGTCGCTTGATACGTAAAACCTGTACGTGTACATACAGTACCTCAGAGTAACACATTGAATTTCATGCTCACTGGATACCGTAAAACCAGTATGTGTACATACAATACCTCAGAGTAACACACTACATTTCATGGTCACTGGATACCGTAAAACCAGTATGTCTACATACAGTACCTCAGAGTAACACACTGCATTTCATGGTCACTGGATACCGTAAAACCTGTATGTTTACATACAGTACCTCAGAGTAACACACTGCATTTCATGGTTACTGGATACCGTAAAACCAGGATGTGTACATACAGTACCTCAGAGTAACACACTGCATTTCATGGTTACTGGATACCGTAAAACCTGTATTTTTACATACAGTAACTCAGAGTAACACACTGCATTTCATGGTCACTGGATACCGTAAAACCTGTATGTTTACATACA
>JABFEA020000001.1:33917496-33930670 GCA_019775915.2 Cyphomyrus plagiostoma
AGTCGCATGTGTTGTAATATAATGTTATAACGCTGTGTTGTTAAGTCAAGTGTAGTGTTTAATGTGTGTGTGTGTGTCTGTGTGCGTGTGTGTGTGCGTGTGTGTCTGTGTGCGTGTGTGTGCGTGTGTCTGTGTGCGTGTGTGCGTGTGTGTGTGTCTGTGTGTGAGTGTCTGTGTGTCTGTGTGTGAGTGTCTGTGTCTGTGTGTGTCTGTGTGCGTGCGTGTCTGTGTGCGTGTGTGCGTGCGCGTGTGTGTCTGTGTGCGTGTACGTGTGTGTGTGTGTGTCTGTGTACGTGTGTCTGTGTCTGTGTGCGTGTGTGCGTGTGCGTGTGTGTCTGTGTGCGTGTGCGTGTGTGTGTGCGTGTGTGTGTGTGCGTGTGTGCGTGCGTGTGTGTGTGTGCGTGTGTGTGTGTGTGTGCGTGTGTGTTTGTGTGTCTGTGTGTCTGTGTGTGTCTGTGTGCATTGAAATGGGTCCCAAGTAGAACAGTCTGGCCATGTTGTTACCAGCGTCCAAAGAAACCAAACCCAAATGAAATGCTTCCTGCCCCCCCCCCCCCCCCCCCATGAATGTTTATGTTGCTTTATGTTGATCTATGTCCCATAATAGGCACAATAATAAAGTGAGGCTGCTGTCTCCCACCCTCAAGCAGTTCTCAGGTTTCAGCTTATTAGCCTGTTAGTGAAGCGCTCTCTTAATCAGCACTGGGGTGTCATAGTGAAATTCCCATTCATTTAACATGAGTACCATCCACTAAAATGTGGCCATAACTAAATCTTAAGGTTTTACAGAACTTTTTATCAAGCAGAAGGCCAACATCAGCCCGAGTCTCCAGTGGAAGAACAGTGTCTATTTAGGGGCCAGAAGCCTTTTTCAATATATATATTCAACAAATTGATTTTAGACCAGCATTCGGCATTCAGCATTAAGACAGGATGTGTCCACAACAAGCCACAGAGCTCACCGGTGACTTTGACTGTCTAACTTGATGTTAAACAGTAGTCTTGCAGAAAACTCATTATTTTGAAGATGGACATACATTATTAAAAAACTGTAGTCAACATAAAGTGTACAGAGTAAAGGCGGAAGATGGTTCCTTCCCTTATTACACTCGGATGAGGGGATTCTTCCATGAAGGTCTTAGTGAATCTTTTTTCCAACACACCATGACGGCTCAGTTTTCAGAGGCCTCACGGCCTGCAGTTTGTACATAGAAACAAACACCAAGACCGTGTGAGTCACTCATATGCAGCCTTTGAGTCTTAATGCCCTCTGAAGATCCGTCCTTTGCTGTGAACTGCAACACTTTATGGACAAGCAACTGCTTGCACTGCTTTTTAAAAAAGGGAAAATAGCAACAGATTATTATTTATTATAAATGCATTAAAGCTTTTTGTTGGTACTGTACAGACAACTTTGGAAATATTTGAATGTTTGGAAACAAACAGTTGATGTTTAACAATGGTTTGGATGGAGGTGAATTGTGTGTTCCACTGTTTTTGTTTTGTAAAGAGGTTGCAGGGAAGCTTCCATAAAAAAATCAACTGATTCATACACATTGTTGCATATTAACATGTTTTTGAGTCAGACTTACTGCTTGCTGTATCCCAGCTCTCATAGAAACACACACAGACACTTCTGCATGTACAGTAGGTGACTTTAGCAAATGGCAGCAAGATCCACATCCATGGTAAGATGTTGCAATTCACTGTCTCCAGGGTGTACAGTGGCACCCTCTGCATGGCCTGGGTCAGGCCCTTGGCCACAGTCTCCATGCCAAGCACTCCTGCCACACACGCCAACCCAGTGCAGTCTCACCCTTTTTGGCACTGCCTCTTCGATTTTTTTTTTACTTTATTTGTTTGTTTCCTTGAAAAAAAATATTTAGCTAAAAGTATGTCTGATTACACTGTAGGGCAGCAACACCCATTTGTTACCCCAAAAGAAGACATATATTTAGGTTTATTCTATGGCGGCTATATTTAGCAGGCATGCAGACTCGTGGGGAGTCACTAACTGAACTTAACCGTTCAGATCTTGCACTAGGGATGCATTCCTACTTGCCCATAATTCCTTGATTCCCTTTGCCAAGGGATGCGCCGAATCTTTAAAAAGTTAGCAAAAAAGAGAAAAAGAGAGGGAAGAAGAAGAAAAAATTGAAATTTAATTGAACAGACACCCAGTGACCTTGCAAATTACCCAGCACATGCATTTCCTGAAATCAGGCTGGATGTGTCATGTGCTGACACTTTCTGCATATGTTGCTGAATAAAATAATGACCATTAGTATTTTAATCCTCTTAATAATAATAATAATAATAATAATAATAATAATAATAATAATAATAATAATAATGCCAGCAATAGTACCTGCTGGAAGCAGTTTGAACTGTATAGGGTGATGGGGGTAAGTGTCTCCCCCAGGCAGCACTGGGGGTAGCCAATGTGAGGCAGCAGCCTCACTTTATTATTGTGCCTATTATGGGACATAGATCAACATAATGCAACATAAACATTCATGGGGAGGGGGGGGGGGGCAGGAAGCATTTAATCTGGGCTTAAAATTTCATTTCTTTGGCTATGAATTGTTTCAGGCCACGGCAGTAACTTAGCATCATGCTAAGAAGTCAGCGGCGAGGCAGAGAGGCAGGGGCTCTCCTGTGCTTCCTGCCACTGCCTGCTCAGTGAACATGGCTCACTCAGCGGCGTGTGCTTTGGCAGAGGGAGCACTGGGTCTCCAGGCTTCTCTGCGGGGGGTCCCAGCACGGCTGTGTGCTGCACCGCTATTAATAAACCCCCCCCCAAGTTTAATATTTAATTGCGTTGATGGACTGCATCTGTGCTACTCTGTGATGCAAACATTATTATACATACTAAGTGGCTTAATTGTAATTAGAGCTGAAAATTTAATTAAACCAAACAATAAAGGAAATTGTTGCTTTTTTTTCCGATCGGCCCATTTAGTTAACCCTTTTCTCTCCATGTGTTGCCTGCCTCCTGCTTCAATCGCATTGGCGGGAACAAACACGGCATGGGGGGGTGCGGTAGTTGATCATGGACAGGATCCGGTGCCAGAGAGACTTGGCATTTAAGCTGTCCGCGTTCAGCCCTCCCTGCCTGCTTCTACTCAGCATTTAGCGCCTCCCCGGTGCCCAGTAGCCGACCTGAGAGACAGACGCCACGAGGCAATAAAGAGACGCAGCTGGGCCCTGGCTGGGGGAACGCATACCTTCAGAAGCTCCCCAGGAAGATATTAGCGATCAGCCTCCATGGGCCAAGCGCACACAAAATGCAAAATGTAAGTATATTGCTGGCAAACACTAATGCCAGCCGCAGCCAGTCTGGATTAAAATTCAGCTTAATAAATTAATAAGGCATTTAGCTGCTTTTACGTATCTGTATGGCTTCCAGCAGCACACACAACGCTGCGGTGAGGTGACACCGTCCTTCAGTTTCCAGTAAGAGCTTGCTGTGTGATCACTGAGCCGTTACTATTGAGGAAATTCCACCCAGAAATGAAATAGAGTCCATTTTGTTCATCATCATGTTCATGTCCTACAAATCCAAAGAAGACTGTAATATATGAAGCTGGCAAATAATCACGGACAGGTTTCAGCCTCTTTCACCCCCTGCAGT
The DNA here is from genome assembly GCA_019775915.2 of Cyphomyrus plagiostoma. Taxonomy (NCBI): domain Eukaryota; kingdom Metazoa; phylum Chordata; class Actinopteri; order Osteoglossiformes; family Mormyridae; genus Cyphomyrus; species Cyphomyrus plagiostoma. The sequence goes on from JABFEA020000001.1 coordinate 33,921,131, forward strand.
GAGGGCTGAACCATTTCAGTATCTGAATCAGAGAAACCTCAATATAGAATAGAATGTCTTTATTGTCATTGCTGCAAATTACAACAAATTCAATGCATGTGATTTTTCAGCAAAATGCTTAGTGATACATGAGAAGATAAACAAGATGAAGTTAAATTAATAAAGAACTTAAACTATCAACAATGTGAAATATATGAATATAAGAGATATAGAAGGTATATAAAGCTTATGGTATATAGCAGCATATACGGGTGACAGTGCCGGCTGCACCAATTCAGGGACCCTCAGTAACTCCCTGTTCTGCCTATTCCTGGAGCCGCCCCCCAGGATGAAGTCTGCCGCTCGAGACCAAAACTGAGAGTGTTAGTCAAAGTCTACGGCGATGGGGCGGTTTGGGGTCCAAACAGCACTACAGCTCCTGCTCTGTGCTGGCCATACTCTAAGTCATACCCTAAAATGGCCAGCAGGGCCTACAAGCAGCTGGCTGTATTATTCATGGGGAGCCCGCTGCCTGTCTCCCTGCTCCACTCTAAGCAGGTCATGCCCGCCGACATGGTTCTGCACTTCCAGCGTGGCCCCCGATGCCCATAGATACAGAAGAGAAGTGACAGTCTGGCAGAGCGGCGCCTCTAAGCGCTGTCTGATCACAAGTGGCCTGACAGCCCTCGCCTCTATTGACAAACAAACTCCACACGTAGGGATACACAAAGCAGCGAGTCTGCAGCCCCCGGCTCGCTCTTAGTGGCCAAAATAGACCCTGTGTGTTTGTAGTTTGCATGTTCTCTCTGTTTTGCATTAATTTTCTCCTGCAGTCCTACTTGCTCAGGCGGGACTGTTAAAGTGCCAAAGATAAGAGTGTGTGTGCCGGTATTTGTGACTGACATCCCATGCAGGGCGTCCCTTGCCTTGTGTCTTGTGCTCCCTGGGATAGGCTCACTCTGACCCGGAACTGGGTAAGTGCTGGATGAAGGACAGGTGGTTAACTTTTGTCTAAGCAATTTTATTGTGTTACCCTTGTTGAAATATTCAGGCAATTACCAAACCATGGTGGCTCACGCAAGAAATCCTATGCAAAATCTATATTATTCCATTACAAACCTAAAATCATGTACATCAAAAGTGAGTTTGCAAACCCTAAGGATTATTTGCAAGGTAATAATACTGTTACATACATGTGAATGTGTGTCCAGACTAGTCTTGAATTTAAAATCTTATGCCAGCCAGCTGATCAAAGTTGGCACCCTGCATCGTGCTGGGTGAAAGGTATTTCATCTTCCTTGTGGTCATCCAAAGTAATTGTTCTTGCTTTCAAACAGGGGCCACGGTGCAACATTACATTTAACTGCGGATCTGACACCCTGATACAATAGGGCATATACAACGTCTCCTTGATTTATTCTCTTGTTGCAGCTTACAAGCCTAATGGCTCTGATTAAAACCAAGAGGCCTCTCACAAACACGTTCAGTAAACGTGTCGTTTATGAGCTCCGAACTGCCTGGCCCCATTTTCCACCCCACTTATTAAAAAAAGGTAATGCGACGCTCCCAGGCTGCACATGGGAGGTATGCAGACAAGATAATGCGATAAATTAAAATGGAAATGATGTATGTGAGTGACTGTTGCATGAATGCCAGCCGCTGCATCGAAAGGACGGCCCTGATGTGCAGCGCTCAGCGAAACTCACCGAGGCTCCCCATTCCAACTAAAGGGTAAACAAAGAGAGCGGAGCGCCCCCCAGAGACGGCACAGCATGCGGACGTGAAATGCTGCGAGAGCGTTTTCCCTAACGTGCCGCTAGGAGGATGCCGGCCCTGGCTGGGCTGCCCTGTCTGGCTATCGCATCCCAGACAACAGCATCTGCACATAACTTCCTGCATCATTAGGCACCTACATACACACCCTTCTGCCTGGCTGAGTGGCACAGGGTAGGGGATCCCAGCGAGACGGGGGGGGAGGAATAGGAGAAGGGGAGGCGGAGGAGTAAGCTGGCTGGGGAGGATGTAGCCCCACCTTCCTCCCACCTAGCTGCCCTCTTTCACCCCCGGTGCCCATAGGCTGGGTGGGGGGGGGGCACAGATGACAATACACAGTGTCTTTCTTCTTCATTCCTTACCTTTTGTCAGCTGTGTTCAAAGTTTGATTTGAAACTGAGCCTCATGTATTGCCAAAGCTCATAATCGAGGAACAGCAGGTTAGTCATCTGTGACTGGGACAAGCCTCCAGACAGAGGGCGTGTTTGTCCCAGGGAATGGTCAGGCTTTGGATTACTGTTCATTACTGGCTTCTGCATACTACCTCTGCCTTTTGGAAGCAAGCTTTATGTAAGAGTAACAGGACACAGCACTGAGTGCCACAATTTTTGGGGGCAGATAATGTCAGACTGTCAGACACACACACACACACAACCAGAAACACACACACATTCAGGTTTGTAATGTGTGTGTAGAATGTCTTTGTGGGGACTCTCCATTCATTTGTATGAGGAAAACTCTAATCCCAACATGACAACCTTGACCCCTACCCAGCCCTAACCCTAACCATAAGTAACCAAACAAAATACGAGACTTGACATTTTTCGTTTTTTGATTGCATTCACAGATATTTGTGGGGACCTGAAAAATGATCCCCACAGCGTCAAAATAAAAGGTTTTGATCACATTGTGGGGAACATTTGGTCCCCATAATGTAATATAAACATAATCCACACACAAACACATACACACACCCATGTAGAGCCACGCCAGCATATGCATAAACACAGACAGACTGACAGGCTTGAGGGGGGTCTGGCACACAGACAGGCAGTGTGGGAGGAGGTCCTGGCGGCAGGCGGGCCAAAGAGAGCTGGGGGTTGGGGGGGGGGGTGGTGCTAATGATGTGGTTGAGCACTACCAGGTTGTCATTAGCTCAGCATCTGCTCTCATCCCACACCATTATGTGGCTGAACAGCAGTGGGAGGATGCGACGGAATTTACAGCCAATCGGCACAGCGCCCCCTAGAGGAAGGAGGCCTCCCCTGACCTGGCTTCCTGTGAACCTGCAAAAGATACTGTTGCAAGTCAGCTCGCACGATTCATTGGTGTGAGAACAGAGATCAGATCGGCAAATTGCCACTGGGACCTGATCTGAATAACAGCCTTTCTTACCCTTCATCAAGGCCATAACAGCCAATTTAGGAATAATCAAAGAAATTATCTACATGCATGACAATGCCCAACTTACAGAAGCATGAGCCTCAATGTTGACATGTCATAATGCCTGTAGAGCGAGACACACTCTACATTCTGTACTATAGACACAGGCCAGATGGGGATTTTCTTGCTCTGAGCTGAAGAAGCATATAAATAGTAGCCCACTCTGTATGAACATCTACTGCACCATCAAAGATCCCAGGGTTCCTCTCCACCAGCCTTCTTCAATCTCAGTGATACTGCCACTCAGAGCTTATTGCCCAATATCTGCTTATGCCATTGCATTTGCTATCTGTATACTTGAAAATACACTTATGCTGATGACCCGTGGTGATTTGCCATAAAATAATGAACTTATATGAAAAATAAATTTCTGATTATTATATTTATATGACAAACAGGAGGTAACATCTGCCAATGCGATCAACCGAAACCACATTTAAAATAAAAAATCTTAATGATAAACGCATATTTATCAACAGAAACTAGTCACAAATCTAGTTTGCCCATTTTGTCTCTCTGAGTAAACGCAAATAGAATGCTAAGCCCTAATAAGTGTGGGTTTATTAACATGACAGAGAGGGAGAGCGGCAAATCAATACATCGAAGGCTGTCTAATGTGTTTTCTGTTCATGTAATAGCACATGACTTGACGATCTCCAGACTTTTGGCTCAGATTAAATCACAGCTTCCACCCACTCTAATAACTGTGAATGACAGAATCCAGTTCAAGTTTTGCCATAAACCTCCGCCTTCCACCTAATGGAAAATAGACTTTTAGTGTCAAGCAGAGTGCGGCCTATTTATAAGGCGATTCTTAACATCGTCTTGAGAATCCCTTTAATGTGTCTACCCGTGTTTTATCGCTAATGTCACAATGTTCAAAAGATTAACAACAGCACAACATACCCTAAAGCGAATGCTATGCTTTTATATTCCAAATCAAACGTTCTGCACTCATTTCTGCAATAAGGCAAGAAAATAATGTTTCTGGAACCTGAGATACCTGAGGAATTCTGTGTAAGCACTATCTAATAATGTAACAGAACATAGCACCCATGTCATTTCTAAGATAACCTAACTCTATTCGCTCCTTCGTTAAAAACAAACGGGTGCTTGCTGCCTGTGATCTATAAATCTATAAATTAAAGGAAAGCGCTTTGCAGCGTCCTCAAACTGTTAACTTTTATTTAAGGTCACAAAGATGCCACAGGGCATATAAAACAGTCTCATTAAATTAGTTCCTAAATCAGGAAATTTCAGTTTTTTTCCTTTTTAATAACAAACAGCTGGAAATCATAATCTACTCTTTTACCTTCCGCGTGCTGTGGCTTGTCGCGCACTGGAGCATATGAGCACAGACACATTTTAGTGTATTTCAGTAATAACTCAAACTTCATGCTTATAATCAGACTGGTGCCACACATGGAGCCCCTAGTTAGTAACACACATTAACAAACAACAGGGCAGCTGCACTTCTCAGTCATCATTTTTATTAGCCAAAAAAATTCCTGCTTCCCTGCAAGTTTTCCCTTTTTATTGGATAGTTCAAAGTTTGATCTCCAAAAGCTGCTAAGTCAATGTTTTATATTATAACTCTGTTTATAGTAGATAATGCATACAGCATTTGATGAAGGACACTGGGCTTAATACTGTCCCCTTTTACTGCTGTCACACTTGTCACCAGAAACAGTTACTCTAACTCTTATCTACAAAAAATAAAAGCATAAACTGCTTTAAAAAATGCAATCTATGACACCATTCTACTGTTAAAAATTCATAACAGTAAAGATGGCAAGATAAGGATACTCAATATTTCCTTAATTTGTCCCTGTTGTTTTACCGGAGTTTTTTTTTAATAGCTCACTTTCCATCCCAGGGAGGGCAAACGATACATGCACTTATACCAATGTCCTGTTTAGCTGCCCACATCTTTTCAGTCTACGGCCTTTATTGGGTGATTTAATACGCTTTGAATCACTCTGAAAAGAGAGCCAAACCCTTCATTCCGGATCCTTCTGAAGCCTTGTGGTTCTTTGACTGACATTCAGCATCAGTGCAGATCACTGAGAAGGGGGGTCCAACCCTCACAGACCCTGAGTGAGCTCTGCTCCTGGGCTGGGGCAGGCATCCTCACCAGATACACCAGGGAAGTGTAGAAAGGACCAAGCCTCCACCTCCAACATAGACACTCCGTATTGTTACTGGGGAACCCCTGGGGAGTCATGTTCATAAACCTTACATGAGGGTTAGACATTGTCCATTCATCTACCCACCTTACTACCACTGACCCGTAACACAGGGTTGTAGGAACATCTATCCATTCATCCATTGTCCAAACGGCTTATCCTACTGGGTCGGGGGGGGGGGGAGGGGGGTTGTAGGAACATATACTTTTCAAAACAAAAAAGTATATCAGCTGAAATGCATTAGCAAATGAACATTGTTTTGCCAATTTTTCTACCAAGTCCCGTTGTAGTGATTCCAGGTCTTCTTCAAATTGTCAAGATTTCTGCTGTTAATATGGCATATAAATGCCTCAAAGACCCTAATGTAAATTTTCCTGACACGTTTATACAGTGTGAACTGAAACCAGTAAACTCTTTATAGACACCCACTTCTATCTATCAGTGTCTGTCAGATGTCTCACCTCCATAAAACGGTGGCATCGTAACTTTTCAGAACTTTGTCCAGACCAGGAAGAAAGATTTTAAAAGTGACAATAAAATAAAAAATGACTTTAACTAGTTTTATGACTGCCATTTTTTAAAAAAATATACATGCTGTAATATTGTTACTTCTAATCCCAATGTTACCCTAGTGTGCTGATGAGTCATGTTTTTAAAGGGAGATCAAGGATCCACTTTGGTAATTATTTACCACATGGTCACATACACCGCGGGCTACCGATGACAAGGAAGCCAAAACAGGCCACTGTGCCACTGCATTTCAAGAAATACAGCATGTGCTGCATGACAATGCGCAGACGTGCTCACACCTCCATCTTCCAGCTGCTTACCCAGTACAGGGGCCCGTGGGCATTAAGTAGGGGGTCCATTAAGTAGGGGGTCCACATCCCCAGGCCATGAGAGGGCGCTCACACCACGGCCAATGCAGAGATGACAGCTGGCCTGACTGCATGTCATTGGATAGTGAGAGGAACTGACACAGTACAGGGAGGATGTATGAACCCCAAACACACAAAGTGGAAGAGAAGTGACAGCCTACTTTAAGCTGTATGTTATGAGTATGAACTCTGTGTGCAATGTAACGGATGTGTACTCTTGGGATTGTACTGGAGGAGACGGTGTTGTTGTATGAGCCCATGAACCTTCAAGTTCTGCCTTATTTTAACCTGGGTTCTTGGTACCTTAAATAGCTTGTAGATGCAGAGCTAACAAACTCCACTGAGGTGTCTACTGCGGCCCAAACCCTGGTAAGCCAGCGGTCATTTAAGTCTCCATTTTCACATAATGCTAAACATACCAAGCCGAAAACTAAAAATCTGCCTCTTTTTGTCTTGTCTAAATTAAATTTTAAAACTTACCACAACCCTGTATTGGGTAAAGGGTTAGAAGATGGATGGATGGATGGAATTTTATACTTCTCTTTATATAAGCAAAATGTTTTCACATCATTTGCCTCTTATTATGCTTTAACAAGATCTATAATCTATATGTGCAAATATGATTGATGAGAAAACATTTTGAGGTCATCCATCCATTCATCCATCCATTTTTTGCTATCACTGAGCTCTGTGAGCTAGGACTCTGTGAGCTAGGACTCTATGAGCTAGGACCCTGTGAGCTAGGATTCTGTGAGCTAGGACCCACCCCAGAAAGCAAAGGGCTTAAGGCAGGATGGGATGGCAGCACAATGCAGGGCACGTTCACATGTAGCCACATACTATGGGTAATTTAGAGACAGCATTTAACTTAACCACATGTTTAACATGTTTTTGGACTGCGGGAGGAAACTAGAGTACCCAAAGAAAACCAAAGCAAACACGGGACAAACATGCAAACTCCACATGCAGAGCTGGGCCCAGAACCAAAACCACGCAGCCTGAGGCTGTCAGGCGACAGGGCTGCCCACTGCACTTCTGGGTGCATCGGCTTATTAAATCAGGAAATGAATTCATGCTTAAGTAAAATGTTTATTGATCATGCAATTTTTTTTATGGAAACAATGATGCAGTAAGTTGACAAAGATCTGTAGCAGTATTTGAAGAGAGGTGATGTTTGCTATGTGATGCATATGTATGTGTGCATATGGACTGCTAACATTAGAAGGGGGGTGTTCAAGCAGAAGGATGCTGGGAACTGTAGTTTTACGTAGATATTTTAAGTAAATATATGGGAAGTTGTGTGCATGTGTGCGTGACTGGTGTGTGAGTGTGCCCTGCGATGGGCTGGCCCCCCCTCCAGGGTTGTTCCCTGCCTCGTGCCCGTTGCTTCCGGGATAGGCTCCGGACCCCCCGCGACCCAGTAGGATAAGCGGTTTAGAAAATGGATGGATGGATGGATGGATATGGGAAGTTACAACATATTAAATTACTATGAAACGCGATGATTTCTCTTTATTTTTCTCTAGCATTCATTTGTTTATTTTTTCCAAAGGATTGTTTCATAAAAGTTTTATTTCATAAAATAGTTTAGATCATCCTAGGGAACTAAATACAGTTAATAATATATTAGGGTATTTTTAGTTTATATTAGCGGTACTTTACTGCAGCTACTCACCCTAATTCAAAAGGAATGAAATATCAGATTTCAACAGGGCACATCATTAATGACGTTAAGGCAAAAATAAATACAGGGGAATTAAACGTGGGGAAAATGGACCAATTTATTAATAATTAAATGGCGATCATAAAATAATAATGTTTCTAAAAGGATCCATTAATTTCCAATGATTAATATATAGCAATCCCAAAATTTTAAACTAATGATAAAATTTTAACCGATGCTGATATCCACCACAAAGAGATGAAATAAATGATCAGGGTTTGGTGTATGTCTATGGTCAGATAGGGAGGCCAGTCCTGTAGGTCTGGAGCTGAAGGTAGGTCCGCTGGAGATGGTTGTCTGAGCTAAGAGCTCCACCTCCTGTGGCTGCTTATCTTAAAAGACGGAGCGAGTCATTTACGAGAGCACAGTACAGCACTCTAGTCCTTCCAGAAATCATTAAACAGGCCCCAATCTGAATTTTTGCCTTTTCAATCACTATTTTGCTCATCATCACCTGATTGTATCATTGTAAAGGTTAGTACTGGTGTCACTTCTGCGTTGTCCCCCCTGAAGAATGTCATAAACCAGAAAGAGTCAGCATTCACCATCTTTTTTCCTTTCTTTTCTTCAGTCTCTCTGTTATTTTTTGTCTCATGTTTGCAAGTGCATTAAGTAATAAGATTGTTATAGTGTAACAACAGTTCACAGTACAAAATGTGAAATAACATCCCAAATGTACTGCAGGTCACCTGCATTCTGCCTACGACAATTACGACATCTTTGTATTGTAAAAGGAAAATATTATAATTTATTCAACTCTTCTAGTTGTATTTTATGGTTCATAATTAGTAATAATGAACCCACTGTGTTTTTGTCTGGAGTTAAAGTTTCTGGAGTTTCTATGTATTAGTTTATCCTCTAAGCGTCTTTAAAACCTTTTTATAGCTTTTTATAGTAAAATATGCTTTCAAATACAGTTTGAGTACAAACTACACAAATCTATAACACCATATTAGCTTAAAACAACCATATGAAATTGTGGTAAAGTTCAGATCATATTAATTTCCGTTAAATTATGCTTAAACTAAAAATTGGAAAATATTACAAGCGGATCAGAGGCCACACCCTTGTGGGTCACCATGGAGGTCCTGCATGGGGTTGGGGGGGGAGGAGTTTTTTATTTCGATGTTGTCTAAGTACAAAGCCAGCGGACCATTGGAACGGTCCCCTCAGAAGTAATAACGCTTGTGGTTTTTCTGCATGACAGCTGCCTTTGTCTCCGCATCCTCTGTTTTTCTGGTCCCGCTTTAAACGGCACAGCCATTATCCATTAATACGAGACGGTCGCCGCCGAGGGCGGGGGCAGCCCGAGGAGCGCCCTGTCGAAAAACAAGCCGCTAAATATGTCCTGTGCTGGCGGCATCCTGCGCGGCCAGCACTGCATCTTTACCCCCCCCCCTCTCTCTCTATCCCTCTATCTCTCTCTCCCTCCCGCCGTGCCTCCCGGTCTGCGGCTTTGTCCATAATTTAACACGCTGATTCCTTCCATCTGCCGCCCGTGGAGCACTGCACTGCATGGGGCACCGGTGTCCCGCTGCGCACCTTCCCCACGCGGGGG
>JABFEA020000001.1:33934411-33944861 GCA_019775915.2 Cyphomyrus plagiostoma
GGCCGACATGGCCTGCATGGGGGCTGGGTGAGGCCGACATGGCCTGCATGGGGGCTGGGTGAGGCCGACATGGCCTGCATGGGGGCTGGGTGAGGCCGACATGGCCTGCATGGGGGCTGGGTGAGGCCGACATGGCCTGCATGGGGGCTGGGTGAGGCCGACATGGCCTGTATGGGGGCTGGAAGGAGGCAGTGCAGAGAATCAGATAGGACTCTGGGCACCAGCTCATATGCATGCAAGGCCTTTAAATGGCAACCAGCAACATTATCACTGCATGCAGTACAGTATGAGAGCACAGAAACAGCTGCGTTTCTCTAATGATCGATTTAAAGTGAAAGTCGTAGACTACCATATTACAGTACTTGTGCACTGGATGGAGCCCATAGAAGTGTGCATCTGCATCTAACCCTGACTTAATCGCTATTTCCAAAGGACACTGTAGAAATTAGCTATTAAAGATATCTGGTTGTTTGGAGTGCTGATTATCTATCTAATCAGTTAAGTTAGAACAACGCGTAGTCTGAATTTTACGGCAGTCTGTTAACCTACCACTAATTAGCTGGATTTAAAACATTCTTCAGAATAATTCTAGTGAGCTTCACAATGCGAAACACAGCCGCAGTATCTCACAGAAATTTGTTTGGGTGAATGAGAGAATAAACTTAATCCAGCTGCCAGTGGTTTTAAACCCCTGGGTGATTAAGGGACATTATGGAGAATATAAAAAATACAGTTGACTTGAATGACATCTTATTTTGCAATATGCTGTTTTGCTCATAAAGATAAGCAATAGATTATCCAGCAGTTTAGATTTGTTGGGTTCACAATATGCTGAATGTATGTAAGAATATGCAATAGACCAGAAGTCTCCGTCCTTAAGTATTCTGCTTAATTACATTTGCAGTAAGTGCATCAGATGGAAACGTAACAAGCCAAGGTCTTCCACTGTGTTGGAAAAGGTTACAAAGCAGTGTATCCAATAGGTATTTATAGCTGCAGTCACATAATGTGTTCACTGATCTGCCTAAAGGTAAACTGTGACGTTTTATCAAACCAGATGTGAGGAATGACTTTGTATTTTATACATTTCCAGCAGATTTTACAGCCCTGAAACACATTCCCTTCCAATAAAATCTGCCCTTAAACTGACTTTGCACAACTGCAGAACAGGCAGTTTAGGGGAGCATTCAGAAGCACATGTAAGTCTGAATGTAAATTGCTAGTGAGAAAATTCCTACAGAACAAACCTCGCTGTTTAATGGCCGCTTAATATGTCCAGTGTCAAAGACTTACTTTTAAGGTGCATTGTATCTCTAAACAATTTGGCAACATGTAACATGTCATCCCAAATCTATCCAAAAAGCATGCACTCTGGGTGAAAAATGGCCTGACATGAGCTTAGCCTGGGGAAAGCACTCATATTCCCCAAGCATGTGCCTCACGCAGAAAGGCCTTCATGTTGATATCATCCAGCATGGGAAAGTACAGAGCCAAAACAGCTCATTCACCGACCCATGATGCACTGGGTCAGCTGTGCACACACCACCTCGCTGTTTAATCACAAAAAGCCAGTGAAAAATTGTAGATTTGATCCCGACTTGGCAGGACTCCATGGAGGAGGCCGGGGAGGAGGCCAGGGAGGAGCTGCTCCAGTTGAAGCGTTTCCCATAAGGCTGAGAGCTTCATCTATCCCCAGGGGGGGGGAATCCAGCCAGGCAGTGTTCACAGTGGGGGGGGGATGCTGACCAGCCTTATAAGCCTTTCCATCTAACCCCGGGGGGGGGATCCAGCCAGGCAGTGTTCACAGTGGGGGGGTGCTGACCAGCCTTATCTGCCTTCCCATCTATCCCCAGGGGGGAGGCGACCAGCCAGGCAGTGTTCACAGTGGGGGGGGGGGGGTGCTGACCAGCCACATCTGCCCTTCCATCTATCCCCGGTGGGGGGGATCCAGCCAGGCAGTGTTTAAAATGGTGGGGGTGTTGACCAGCCTTATCTGCCTTCCCATTTCCCATCTATCCCCAGGGGGGCGGTGACCAGCCAGGCAGTGTTAACAGTGGGGGGGGTGGGGGGGGTGCTAACCAGCCACATCTGCTTTTCCATCGATCCCTCTGCACTGGTTTGATCCACATCTTGCCAAGCAGGCAGGCTGATGAGGGTGACACTTGCCACTTGCCCAGAGTGACTGACCACAACAAGATGGGCCACAGGAGGCAGTGAAGAAAGGGAGGAAGTGGAAGAAGCTAAATTAAAAGACAAAAGAAAATGACATAATGTCATAAAGTGCATCTTTCAGGGGTAGAGTCTGTGTGGCAGTCTGTTTATGGTCATGGGTAACTAAATGTGTGTGTGTATGCTGTCCATCTGTGTGTGAGCCTGTGTGTGTGTGTGTATGCGCTGTCCATGTGTGTGTGTGTATGTGTGTGTGTGCTGTCCATGTGTGTGTGTGAGCCTGTGTGTGTGCGTCTGTGTCTGTGTGCCTGTGTGTGTGTGTCTGTGTGTGAGCCTGTGTGTGTCTGTGCGTGCGTGTGTGAGTGTGTGTGAGCCTGTGTGTGTGTGTCTGTGTGTGTTGTCCGTGTGTGTGTGAGCCTGTGTGTGTGTGTGCGTGTATGTGTGTCTGTGAGCCTGTGTGTGTGTGAGCCTGTGTCTGTGTGTGCCCATGTGTGTGCGTGTATGTGTGTGTGTGAGCCTGTGTGTGTGTGTGTATGTGTGCTGTCCATGTTTGTGTGTGAGCCTCTGTGTGTGCGTCTGTGTCTGTGAGTCTGTGTGTGTGTGTGTGTGCGTGAGTCTGTGTGTGTGTGTGTGTCTGTGTGTGTGTGTGCGTACGTGTGTGAGTGTGTGTGAGCCTGTGTGTGTCTGTATGTGTGTGTGTGTGTCCATGTGTGTATCAGCCTTCTGCAATGCCATCCTTCACCCCAGCAGGACACCCCTGACCCCCCGTCCTCAGGCTGCCAGCTCTGCTTTCAAACAGTCACCTAGCGAATGGTGCTGAGTGTGTGTAGTATACGTACAGTATTTAACACATTTTACTGAGCACATTTGTATGTTACCAGGGGAACATGCTGGGGAAAAAGAAACAATGAAAGGTAAAATGCTCATTAAAAGAGGGAATAAAGAGAATGAGTTGGTGGTGAAAAAGGAGAGGAAGAAGTGGATCAGGGGCTGGGGGGGCTGCAGTGACGGGGGCAGAAAAACACATGTTATTTATTTCCTCAGTAAACAGAGAAAAAGGCAAACATAATCAATAGGTAATTCAAGACTGTAAATAGGCTCTTTAATAGCCTAAACACTCGGCACTACAGTTACACAGGCACATCAGCAGTGGTTACACTTCACAGTGAATCTGGGCTGGGTGGGCAGCCCTTATTTACCAATAAAGGTCTGTGATGATAAGGTAAACATACAGGAGACATGGCCGGGGGGGCTGGCTGTGCGTTCAGCTTTCATCTCCCATCTAATGTACAGATATGAAGACTGGCATGAGGTGCAGGGCAGCAGGGCAGCAGCACAAAGCGGGCCCAGCGTGCACTGCGGTCCGGAGGGGAGGAGCAAACACATTTATCGTAGCTATTTATATACATATCACAGCTGTAAATTAGGAGCTAGTGGACCCTGTGGACATTTGTCTTGTGGACAATCAGAACCTTAAAACAAAATCAGACTAATAAATATTTTACTGTGCAAAAATTAATTTTACACAAATGAGAGAATAACTTATGGTCACAGTCACACTCACCTGCATCCCCGGCCGTGTGACCGTAGTTTGGGAAAAGCGCTTGGAGATGCAGGACTGAAGTATGAGGGGGGGGGACAGAATGAGTGTGGGAGGCTGGAGGTTCACAGCTGCTGGGAAGCTGAGTGTCCCCCTTTAAACACACATTCCCGGGGATTCTTGGCTGAAGCCATTAATTGCCGGTATTGTACTTCATGTGTTGTTTTTTTCTCTCCAAAGGAATGTCTGATCCATAAAAAACTGCCACATTTTGGAGGGGAAAAATTATAGTTTTAAAAAGAAATTGCAGGGGCCTCTCTAACCAATGTTTAACAGTAAACCACAAAGAAAACCCTCGTCTCCTCTGTCTGTCTGGTTGACCATGTCTTCTCTTCTGTCCGGCTTTTTTGGTGCCTCTGATTAGACCTGCACCTGTACCTTAGCGTGTCAGACTGGGCCGCTTTCCCGCAGCTTGCTGGCAATCCCTTAATAGTTCATTTGAATACAGAAGTGTCAATGACCCATTTATTAGAAAGTGCACTTGGATGACACCTGGTGTTAGTGATGTGTAATTGCACAGCTGCCTGGGTTTATTAAAGCTGGACCGTTCAACCTGCTACACGGCACTTCCTCAATTTACCAATTTTTGTGATGAATAGACAGTTCTGTATATTTCAAAGGACACATACATTCAAGGGAAAGCTTTAAAAACTCAGCAATTAGGAATGAACGCATTCAAAGCAGAGGAAGCGTTTCTGTAATTACTGCATCATGACACGGGTGATCCTACCTATCTGGTTGTAAGAGCAGCCATCTTCCAGGATCACATTATGCAATCATCAGTGCTGAATCCATCCCTGGATCTTCTCACCTAAATGGAACGTCCACGCCATTATTGTGCCGCCCCCTGAGTTCCTCCATGCGCCATTCCTGACAGCTCCAGAAAGAAAGTCCAGACATGGCCACCGTAGGGGTATGTGTAGGAACAGTATGCAAGCTGGCAGATGGCAGTGCTCACTGGAGCCCTGGGGGCCGGCCTGCCATTCTGTGTCTCTGCCACTTTTGTTGATTGGGTGCCACTCTGGGTGTGCCGCCCTCGCACTCTGCAGCCAGATGTGTCAGCTTGCCTGGCAGGGAACGCACTCGGCTGTTCAGCTCAGCTGCCCCACACTCCTGCCCATGCTAGCTGCAGAGCATGAGGTTTCTAAACAGTTTCTAAACACAACAAGCGCATGCATCTGCTCTGTGGAACACCTAGCTCTCTGATCATATATACACATACGTATGTATACAAGAGAGGCACAATCACAGCACATATGCAGCCCCAAAGACAGACAGACATGTGTGTCCAATCGCGCTCAGGGTTCTTGGATAAAACCCTAGATCTGCTTTACTTCATCCTGACACTATCACACATACGTAAGTCCATGTGTATAAATAGATTTTACTTGAGTGCAACCACAAATTAGGCATTATCCATCATTTTCCAGTCCTGTCAATAGGTTTATTTGTCTGTCTTTCTGCTATTATGTTGAGACGTCTGTGATTCTGCCAAGGCGGCAACAGACGATTTGTATGACGCTATCTGTGTATGTCAGTGAGCAAAGCCAGTCCAATGCCACGGCACTGCTGTAGGCACACCACCCCCCCAGACCACTGCAAACCCTAACCACCCCCCCAGACCACTGCAAACCCTAACCACCCCCCCCCAGACCACTGCAGCCTTATTTAAAATAAACGGTCAACTAAAGATTGTTCATTGTTCAATATTGTTTAGAGAGGTGCTTTAATGCACAAGTTTATTCAGAATGCAGAAGCAGAGGGACATTCACTAAAAAGGAGCTGAACTAACCTTGTTTAATAAAGTTTTAAGCACCCCCCCACCCAAGTCAAAAACTTTTATTATTACTACCCACCCACGCTCCAGCTTGGTAATGGCAGCATTGTAGATAATAGTTGGGATCGAGAGCTCTGACAACTCAAATACCCCAGGAGACCTCTGACCAAGTTAATGTCCTTCTAATTTTTTACTTTTGGTAATAACACAATAAATAATATAATGTGTAACATTTTTATATAATAAAACAACAAAATAAATATCTTTATTACATAATATAATATAAAAAATGTGTTTTGAATTCATAACACAATAAGGGTAACTGTATTTTGATACCCCAATGCGAACTTGCATGAACAAAGAATTTAACTGCTATAGTAAATACACAAACAATTTATGGTTATGAGACATGCTTTGCATGCGATTAATCACGATTTTTAAAATAATCGTTTAATGATGTATTAATCTTCGCTCATTTTGAAATCTTGGTATTCTTTTCGCCACTTCGCTTACACTGCTTTTTCCATGCAAACGCATCATAGTTCTTAACACAGATGTTGGGACAGTGTGCGGTGCCCACAGACAAAGTGAAATTGGCCAGCAAGTCGGCGGCCCGCATCACGCGTCGGTTCTGTGTTGGCAGTGCAGAGGGTACGAGTACTTCAAGGGCGGGAGGAGATCTAAATTCACTTTATCACGGACAATGCGCCACGGTCACTGTCGGCGGCCTCTCCGAGGCGGGCATGTGTTCCTGCCTGTCGGTTACGGAGAAAGCCCACTGCAGGTTCAGCGCTTCCAGTATTAAGCAATCTTGCGGTACTATGAACAGTTCTTCAACCTGTG
The DNA here is from genome assembly GCA_019775915.2 of Cyphomyrus plagiostoma. NCBI lineage: Eukaryota > Metazoa > Chordata > Actinopteri > Osteoglossiformes > Mormyridae > Cyphomyrus > Cyphomyrus plagiostoma. The sequence goes on from JABFEA020000001.1 coordinate 33,940,801, forward strand.
TTTGACAGTTTATATCAGTTGCACTTTTTCAAAGGCTACCAATTCTGTAGTCAACATATGATACACGCACAGCTGAGAATACGCCAGAGAAGGAAAGTGTCTCAAATCGTCCAGGGCTCTGTAATTAAACCACGACTTAGCACTTTTCCATGTCACTCAGTCTACCGGTGTCCACCTACCGGTCTATTTCCATTCAACTGTCCCTGTGTTTAAGTCTCTTATCACTTTCTCGGGGCTACGAAGGAAAGCGTGGATGATATGAGGGCTGATGAGGAGAAAAGAAAAGGACTCATGTGGAGAAAATCAGCCTGTGCAATCCAGCGCAGCAGGGACTTCGAACTCCTGCTGTCTGCGTATGCGACTATGCGCCTGAGTGTGGATGTGGGCGTGTGTGCGTGCATGCGCGCCTTCATGTATGTTCGTTGACCAGTGCTCCATATATATTTGTGGAAATCTAATACTACAGATGTGTGTCCGTTGTGTTTGTTTGAGATGTAACTATAATTCAATAGTAACATGGGCGTATATATTGCGCATAACAGTTTTTAATTAACGTTCTTCTAAATTGATTGCTAACATTTCCTTCTGACTTACTCTTCTAAAAACGACTGATGATTAATGCGTTGTTGTGCCCCGATTCAACTAAATTCAGCACGCACACTTTATAACCAGGGTCCTTCCTTATCCCCTCAGGCAAGCACTGCATCCCTGGCCAGCCGCCCGGGACCATAATGACACACAGCCTCCACGCGCGTCACACGTTTTGATGGTCACGTCTAGGCGGCGCAGAGGAAAACCTCTTTAACAGACGTGGAATGACCTGAGCAGACAGTGTGCAGTGTTTAGGAATTTAAGTACCCTGCAATCACTGCTACCATGATCTGAAATAGACAGTGGTAATATCCCAGGATTACAATAGTCCTACTACAGTAGCGGAGTCAACATCCACCAAACGAAAAGGCTAATTAAATTCTTCCCACAACTGATATGTAGCAGGCTTTCTGCGAACAGTAACCACGCTGTGGATGAGTCGCCATTAAACTTTTAGACAACTTTGAATATAACTTTGCTTTGATAATAGATACCATCAGGCTACTTTACCATCATCAAAAACCCACTCATTTAACTGCAATAAATCACCGTTTGATGTAAATGACATAAACAGGACTGTATTTCCAGCTAGTGACACAGACAAAGCTAATCACACACCCACTGTGAGCACTGGGTGTAATTCTTCGTGATATTATATTATTTTTTATCATAGAACTTAAAGAGCTTGTTGTTCCCTATACAACCAGCTCAGGAGTGTGAACAAAAAATATGTTAAATAAAAAATCCATCATCTAGTTAATTTTGTGGTGGGCTGCTTCCAATTTCTTTCGCCAGCAGGTGGCGACGTGGTTAAGAACATGGACCTCTTAAGCTGATGGTGATTGCCTGGAATCCATGATGTAAGCACTCCACCCTATAGCAAATCCAGAGAACTGCATAAAAGTGTATAATACAAACCAGTACGACAGACCCTCATCCACCGTTCTAACCTTTTGCTGAAGTATTGAACCATACATGCAAAATATCTTAGAATGAACTCTATTTTGTTCTAATTATTCCACTGACAGGATCCTGGTTTTGATAACATCTTGCCAAGGTCCAGTTTCACATAGTATTTAGGAAATTCTCATACAAACACTAAGGCTTATGCAGTACAGGGCTTTTTACTGTTCTGTAAACAGTAATACTAGATCTATCCACTCATTTTCTAAACTGTTTATCAATGTGTTGGCTATATGCAGAACCAGGCTTATGCTCGCTGTTGGAATGAAAAGCTCCAATGCATTTGATTGTTGGTTTTCGGAATGGGGAATTGCTTGCCCACCATAAAAATAGTCATATTTGCCCCTTGCACACAGAGATGTTTGGGAATTATATTCAGGCCTTCACCGGCCTTCACAGGCCTTCACATACACCAGGTGCCATACCGTCAGGAGCCTAAACGAATCACTGTTTGTATTAGGAGCCAGTTTAATGAATCAGTGGGCTGCCCCGCTGTGTCACAGCTGACTCATATAGAGCAGACACCCTCCCTGTTGACCCCCATGGACAGAGGGACACTGTGATTGCTTCCTCCGCCACGGGATGCCTGATGCCCCCCTGATGCCCCCCTGAGGCCTCTGTAGAGGGCATCTGGTCCTGACCTCTGGGAGACTCCAGCCCCTTGACTAGTGCCCTTGGTCTGCCAGGTCGTGCTCGTCTGGCTGGCACATTATTCAAGAATTGGCACTTATTTAAACAAACGGCATAATATGTTTACATACATTAAATCTGCTCAAACTCCACATATTCCAATGGCACTCTCTGTTCTTTGCTTTCCTTCTTTTTTTCTTTCTTTCCTACGTTTTTTTTCAAGCTTCATTTCTGTTTTTCTCCCAGACGGTGTGGCATATAGTGCCTTTTGTCAAGACGAGGTATTACGGCGTTCATTAAATCTAAGGACATTTAAGTATATTATGAATTTGTGAAAGCAAACGGCTACATTTTTTCCTTAAATGTTTGTGCCGTACTGAATTTCTCAGTGGGAGTGTGCTGCTGGGAGAGTGTTACTATCGGTAGCGTATAAGAAATGTTTTGTGTCCCTGGACAATGAATTATTCTTTCATCATTTCTGATTATTCCATGGTGAGGGGCCATTTCTAGTGCTCCACATTGGGGCCCCACAGCAAGCAGCTGTACCAGTGCTCAGTGCTTTACAATCGCTCATACGACAGGGCTATTAAATGTGCGCGGATGCAGTGCGCGGATGCAGTGCGCGGATGCAGTGCGCGGATGCAGTGCGCGGATGCAGTGCGCGGATGCAGTGCGCACAGAGATTGTCAGGTAAGATCAGAGTGGGCACAGGGGAAGGACGACACATTAGCGTGTTGCCCCAGGACAGACAAGCCCAGCATATGGAGAGATGGAGGGAAGAAGAGCTACACAGTTCAGATGGAGCAGGAGCCGAAGCAGGAATGGTAGGAAGGCAGGGAGGCAGTCAGGCTGAGCCAAATAGAGGGGGGCAGGCGGTAAATACGGGCATCTTTGTCACAGTCTTAAAATATTTATTGACTACTTTTAGGAACAGATGAGTATTCAATGCCAGAAAATCCTGCAGCAGTGGTTCATTTAGTGTTGGGCAGCGATTCGATGGTGATTCACTTTATGTTAAAATGGAATAAACTGATGTGTGGAAAGACGCCATACGCTGTTTGTGCAAAAAGGGCCACTGTGGGCAGGAGGTCCCCTGAAAACACTAAGCTGTACTTATTATTCATAATCACATTTACCCTCTTCCTGAACTTTGAACCGAATGGGCCTGTCATTAGGTCCCACACTAATCTGTGTAAAAACGCGGGAGTCTTTACACAGAAGTAGATTGGGGCCAGAAGGCAGACAAAAGACAAGCCTTCGGAGAGGCAGCGTGGAAACAGCTCATCGCACGCAGAATGTCTGTGGAATCCGTCCCTTTTCCTTTCATGCACCCCAGTCTCAAAGTGCACCAAACCCCTCTTCTCAGTGCTGAATGAAGAACATCTATTCAGAACACAAACCAGTGGGCGCTGTCTTATACCCCCCATACTGTCTTACACCCCCACACACTCACAGCAAGTACATGCATCTGAGCAACTGATTATTACAAGTTCTTCACAGAAGGCCCAGAAAATAAGCCATTTTTTGCACCTTTTCTTCCCTCCAGACTCTTTTTATAACCCATTTTGTATTCTTCTCGGCGAGTCTCCAGCAGGGATCTTCTGGCTGCTGGAGGCGAAAGGCCCGGATCCACGGCCTGAAGAGGCTTTGTGTGGGAGGGACATGAAAGGTAGATTGCTGTAATTATCCAGAGATACCTGTTCATTTAGCACACAGTTAGACCCCATTTGCCACTTTTAGGTGCCAATTAACCAGCACTGGCTATTAACAACAAGTTACCACCGCTGCTGCCTCCTCACTGATGAGATGGGGAGGGAAAGGGGGGGGGGGGGGGGGGGGTTTTTTAAAGAAAAAAAAAACGCGAGAAAAAAAAAATA
>JABFEA020000001.1:33944961-33956387 GCA_019775915.2 Cyphomyrus plagiostoma
CCCATCCCCCCCCCCGGCGTCCCCACCCCCCCGCGCCCCCCGCCCGCCCCCCCCCCCCCCGGCCGCGGCGGCCCCCCGGGGGGGGGGCCCCCCCGTGAGGAGGAAAGAAAAACAACACGGAAGAAAAAAAAATGAAATGTCTCCAAGGCCATTGTGTGCTAATTTCTGCAGCCTTCAAATTAGCAGCGAAATACGGTGTGAGATGGAAGGGAGGGGGGAATTCGGAGGGGCAAAAGGAAGGTAAAAAAAAGGCAAAGTGAATATGACTACATGGTGACTGAGTGGGAGGGGTGGGGCAGGGGCAGGATGCAGGGAAGAGGGGCGAACAGGAGGAATGGCAGAAAGGAAGGAAGAAGCACAGCGAGTGGAGGCCAAAGGCTACAGCAGGCAACTGTAGATGGAGAAGGAAGAAAATAAGAGAAGCTGAAGGATGAATGAGAGTGATTATGATACCGTGGTGCGCTGTGTGACGGCTGATTGGCGCACTATCCTTTAATCACTGGGGGGTGAACTGCCTGTCTGCTTCTTATAAAAGCAGAATAGTGATATACATTGGCTTGTGAGAAGCAATTACAATTCATCATAGTAAAAGAAGATAACATCTATATCCTGAGGGAACTAGTACCATGAGAATAGAGATATACTAGTGTGTGTGTGTGTGTGTGTGTGGGGTTGCATACATTGCCTGAAACTTCCTTACTTTTAGTGACATTTCTCAGGTCCCATTTGGATAACCTCAATTGTATAAAAGTCTGAGAATGCAATCAAAAAACTAAAAATGCTAAAAGTCTCGTACTTTGTTTGGTTGCTTCTGGTTAAGGTTAGGGCTAGGTAGGGTTAGGGCTAAGGGCGTTGTGAATGGGATTAGGGTTTTTCCAGTAGAACTGAATGGAAGGTCCCCATTTACTGTAGATAGGTGTGCCAACGTGAGTGTGCCCACGCTTGTTGCCTAGGTAGGTTCATGACTCTGTAATTTACATTATGCTTTTAATGGGTAAGTGTAGTTAAGGAGCATGTCACCCTCTGCTTTTTGTTTGTCGAGAATCGACTTTAATAATTCACAGGCTGTAGCTCAGGTTAATAAAACATTGCGCGAGAAATGTATATAATGCCCGAGGTACGACAAGTCGTGAGTATAAAAGGAAGAGTGAATTTGTACACGTTCATAAAAGTATTTAAAACACTTAGAATATTTCACATGAAGCATGCACGTGCAGTTGAAAGTGCATGTGAATTATGAGAAAAAAAACGAAATAAGCGGCTGACAAAGTTCAAGAAAGAAAAAATAGAGAAAAAGTGAAATACAAAAGGTAAAAAAAAAAACAATAGTATTTTATTTTTTCGGAAGTTTCATCAGAGAAACTTTTCAATCATGGCCAGAGAGTCCACGATGCGATGTTAATACGTTACAGATAATGGCCGCGGTAATTTGTCGCTTCTTGCTCTGGGAAACATACGGTGCTATTGTTGGCATCCTTTTGTTGTGGTTAAAAGAGGGAAAAATAAGATGCAATTTACAGACTTTTAAGAGTGATCTTTCGTCAATCATAGAGAAATTACTGTTCTGGGAAGCCTATAATTAAATCCAAAGTGCTTCTTAGTGGCGTATAAGCGAACTAAAATTAACTGGGCTTTATTAATGTTGTGTACTGCAGCTCCGAGCTGAGCTCTAATCACAGAGGCGGTCGCTACCTGCACGGATAAACGCTTCTTTCTGGGTTGCACAACATGACTGCTTCATGCACAAATGACTAAAGAGGGGTATAAAAATGTCTTGGTTGGTTATGGCTCACCGTTAGGCTAGAAGGAATCGGTCGTTATCATCGCTGTTTAACCTGTCCTTTTTGCTACTCTGCACGACTTTTTAAGACTGTAAGAAGTGTAATGTGTCAGGATAACTTTGCTTCTGTACGATGGAGGCAGACAACAATGGTCCAGTTCGATGGAATCATGGGAGTTTTCAGTGGCTGGTATTCCAGTGTGTGTTAGGCTACATACAGCGGGTAAAATAAGTATGGACCACGGCACCATTTTTCTCAGTAAATAAAATTGTGAAGGTGCTACTGACACGAAATTTTCACCAGAAAGGTGCAAAGAAATCAAACCTTAGATGTCCATAAATTAATGACACAGCGGAAAAGTATTGAACACATGAAGAAATGGAGGTGTGAAATGCACCAAAAGCCAAGACACCAGCTGAAATCTATCAAACTCAGAATGCGATCCTGCCCCTTTTCAGTGCAAATTAATATCAGCTGGTTCAGTCCCAAATGGTGAAACATCTCATGATGGGTAAAAGCAAATAACTCTCTCAAAACCTTCACAGCCTTACTGTTCCAAAACAGACTAATGTCATTGGTTACAGGAGGACTTCTAAACTTCTGAATGTTCCAGAGCACTGCTGGGGCCATAATCCGGAAGAGGAAACAACATCATTTCACCATAAACCAGCTACTGCCAGGTGCTTCTCGCAAGATTTCTGACAGAGGACTCAAAAGAATTATCAGAAGAGTTTTCCAAGAGCCAAGGACCACTTGTGGAGAGCTTCAGAAAGACCTAGAATTAGCATGCACAATTGTTTCAAAGAAAACAATAAGTAACACACTAAAGAGCCATGGCCTGTATGCACGCTCACCACACAAGACTCCACTGCTGAAGAAAAAGCATGTTGAAGCTCGTTTAAAGTGGTGAAAATTGGTGAAAATTTCATGTCAGTAGTGCCTTTAGAGATATATTTACTGAGAAAAATGGTGACGTCTTCCATACTTATTTTACCGGCTGTATATGTAGCTTCTTGTGGAAGAGCCCCTGACTGTAAGACAGCAGAATGTGGCTGATGTCCTCTTCGATCTCTTGTGGTCCCTGTGACAGGCAAGGGGCAGAAAGCCATGCTCTGATGCGAAGCAGCAGCCAGATGTTCTCCTGCATTAGGAGCTGACTGGCTGTCATGTCGCCCCCTAGGTTACTGAAGTCTGCTATCTCCTCCATCTGCTGCCAGGCCCCGGAGACTTGCTGCCCCAAGCAAGTCATGTGACTGTAGGCCAGAAACGATAGGGAGCTCCCAGTGAGAGAGAGGGCGCCCAAAACCACCATCTCCACAGCAGGTCACAAGTGCCAGCTTTACACCGAAAAAATGAAGGCGTTAGGCAGATGCACTGAAGACGTATGAAGATCAAAGACAAAGTGACTTTTCACTTCTATGTATAGGGGAGAGCGGGTGTGGTTGGAACATGGGGAGAGTTGTAACAGCACCAATCCCACCAATTAAGGATATGATGAGAGTCATGTGATCATTTCAGTGTTTGCCCCCTTCCACCCTGAACCCACATGGTGGATATCAAAACAGGCACATGCAGATTCTAATAATAAAAAATGGATTTTGTGGTAAGAAAGTAATTTTTTGACCAACATTATATTTTGTTTGGTATTTATACTATTGCAGACAAATTCAAATGACTTAAATAAGATTAAATTGTAGTTTATCAGGTAAATTGTGATGTAATTTTCCCCTGCTAATTTCAAACCGCTATCCTACTACAGCTAGTTAAACAATAGCTAAGAGGGGTGGGCTGGGATGTAACATATCTTTAAAAAGTGTTGCAACCATCCCCTTACAAACAACTATAAGGACACAGAAAACCAAGGAAAACAACTGGCGGGATCGGGAAGTAGAGGCAGGCAGAAATACTCACTGATACACCAGTGAAGCAAGCAGTGATGGAGGAAGAACAGAAAAGAGCACTTTGGCAACTCAAAGGCAAAGGAAGTATGTGTAAAATGTGCCCCATGCAGTCTCCACTAAGTCCACCAAGCCTATACTGCAGGGTTACCAAGATTCATCTGTCAGCATTGTGACTCTGCATGATGTCCAACGTTTTTGCTTCTTTTGTCTGACTGTTACTTACAAACGTTAATTTAATTGAAAAATAATAATAAATTTTTTGACATTGCGGAATTAATCGTAGAACATGATACGGCTGTAATCTCTGTATGTTATGTCACTCTGCAGCCACAAACCCCACAAAGGACAACCGTTGTGTGTGAGCTCGCGCGCGCGTGTGGATCAGATATACATTACATTGTGAGGACCAAATGTCCCATAATGTGATAAAAACTGTTATTTTGACGATGTGGGGGGCATTTTTTTAGCCCCACAAGCGGAAATTTAATTTTACAAAAAGCTGTCATTGCAATCAAAAAACTAAAAATGCCCAAAGACTCGTGTTTCGCTTGATTTCATATGGAAGCTGGCTGAATGAGGGTTAAGGTTTGTATTGTTGAGATTAGGGTTTTGCCCTTAAAAATGAATGGATGGTCCCCACAAAGATATAGGTACAGGCCTGTGTGTGTGTGCGTGTGTGTGTTAAAGGACATTCGGGGTTGATTCTGGTTGCAGTCACCTCGAAGTAATGTGGGGATAGAGCTGCATTGTTATTCGTCACCAAAGTTAATGCAATAGAACCAACACAATAATAAAACACAAAATACTGCTTAAAAAGACTCGCTTATAACGTAATACCATCTATAACGGACTAGGTCCGCTGGTCCCGGCAGAAAAAGCATTGGATACAGCTGATTCGCATATAACGGAATTTCGCTTATAACGGACAAACAGTCTGGTCCGCAGGGCTCCTTTTAGCTGTAGTTTTGTTCAGCTACAATGAACATGCAGGCTCCTCCTGGTGTACCTGTGATATAGTCACGCATCTGCTCAGGTGAAGTTGGATTGTACCATGTACAATATAATAATCAATACCACAAGTGTGTCTGCTGGGGTGTGGTATGAGTAAATGGTGTCCTGTAGTTGTGTCCTGGGTATATAGCGACTCTAGATACAATGGACTTTGGGTATAAAGGACTGTTTTGTCAGGTCCCTTGAAGTCCGTTATAACGGTATTTTACTGTACAAAACCTCTCATGAAATCTACTATAACGTCATTCAGTCGCCCCATGATTCATCTGGGCTTTTTGCTTTCGGAAATGTTTGGGAAAATATTGTAATAATAGATAAACAGATATAAATTCAAAATGCACACACAAGGATAGAATTATATATGAGTGCCATATACACACACAAACGTATTACAAAATCCATTTCCGTTTTCATATTTATAATGGTCATTATATTTGGAATGTTCTGGCAAATTTTAATTATGACATTATTGTATATAACATGGCCAGTAATACGCAGGGCTATTCAAGGATACCCCGACAGATTCAGGGGGCCCAGGACTTGATTAGGGCCCTTGTAAACGTTAAATTATACGTAAAATTTGGCGGGGGTGGGGCTGGTGACATTTGACCGGGGGGCGGAATTTCCAGGTACGTCCCTCATAATATACATTCAAAAATATATTTTAGAATTTTTTGTAGTATAAAAGAACTTGTTTTGATGATAGCACCGGAGAACACAAACAATATTTAAATAAAGCCAATTAATTTACAGTGATTTAGTTTATTTATTCGAATGAAAATTGTAATGACGAAAATATATAACATAATTTATTCATAATAAATATACATAAGCCGACAATTCATAATAAAACAAAATTAGTTAGATTATTGATCGTTAAGGCGGTTCGTATTTTTAAATTATCCGTAATCATTTCCCCACAAAATACCCGTTTTTTGGTTAAAGCGCATTATACGCCCAAAACGTCCAAAAGCCGCTGCCTTATGAAACAGCATCGCCTGCTGGTTGTTTGAAGTGATACTTCTTCGACATAATGTGCTTTCTGCATAAATGTTCTTTCTGCAAAACCTATTTAGATTCAATTAATTCGATAGCTATTTAAACATGCATTGTTAATGCTGTTTTTATGCCTGTCTTCGCATTTTCCATTTCATAGTGTTCCAAGCACCCCTCCAACTTGTAAAGGAGTTCAATAGAAATAGTATCCATTAACCAGAGAGACAAGAAACCACACAGATTCCGAGTGAAAGATAACTCTTTTTAATCTAAGACACAACTGTAACGTTCGTTAATCAAATAGAATACAAACTGGCTTTTGAAAATAAAAGCGAATGTTACTGCATTTTTTTCTAAAACATTGCTGTCATTTTCAATAAATAAGCTACTTTTTACAATGACATTACGAGAGTAAAATTAAATAATCAAAAAACAAGTCAGAAAAACAAGAAAATAATGGATGGGTGTACATATTTAAAAGCAGAATACACACAAAAGAAAGCAAAGTTTTATTGAGACTAATAATAGTATCCAATCACATTCAATATTCAAACGTAACACTAGTGAACTCTGTGGACTGACAGTAAGAGCTTGTTCATATATTAGCTTCTGTTTAAAGTGCACAACTAATGACTGTCTGCAAATATTTAGCGCCTATAGTAGAAGGTATGCAGCATAGTTTGTACAATTGACACCTTCGTAAAACAACTTCACCAGCCATTTTTATTAGCTAATCTCGTTCATTTATAATTGTTTCATCTAGGATACATAAGGAATACTGCATTCACAAAAAAATCTGTCTGTTAAATGCGTGTAAGTAAGGTAATCTGTGGCTTAACATCATTAAGGGCCGGATAATCTACTTATCCTTTTTCCAAGAGGTTTTCTGTTTTATTTTATCTCGAACGACTTATTGAGGGCTATGTCGTGATCATAGCATTGTGGATTCAAACGTCCATACATTCAATCATTGCCTAGGCTATGCAAGACAGCATATGAGACAGTGCCAATTAACCTCTCACTGTATGTGCGTCTGTAACACATACTCACTAAGAACCAGAAGACACATAATGACAGAAACAGGAAAATCCTGTTATATTCAAGTCAGAGCAGAGCAGCACACAAATTCAGGAAACTGGAGAGACAGGATAGAAACACAAAGCTGAAAAACTGTGACAAGACAGAGAAAGACAGGCACAAATGTTACAGTGTGCAGCCATGGAAACAAGGGTTAGATGGTGATAGCAGCAGTCAGTGAGACAGTTTTAGTTATAGATTTAGTTTGGCTTTGTTGTAATTGTTGTTTTACTATATCTTACATTTGGTTCAATATGTGTGATTGTTGCTGTAGATGGATCAAGTCTTTAAGGCCATATTACTTTCAGGATTTCAACTTGATTAACATGGGAGCCAAATCAAGACCACTGCATGCTAGTGAACACTCAGACTGACAGACGAACATCCCTGTAACAGAAAAAGTATGAAAATAATAGCAAAAATATACATGACACCCAGTGATCAACAGATCCGATTAAGAGGGGACATTTTTACTACTTTAGGACCACTAACATTTCCGAAATACACATCTGTATACAACACTGCTGTGGTTCCTTTTACCTCAAAATTTACTTCTCTAAATCTCCTTTACGTGATAATTAATGTTATACTGTATTGTTGTAGCAAAGAAATATTCCATTGTCATAAAGTTCATGAACTGAAGTAAGATCTCCTAAAATTTAATCATATGCTACGAAGATCTTTTTCTAGTTGGAGAACTTGAAGTATTAACTTGTTGACAGACAGCCTCTGTCCTGGTGGATCAAACTGTTACGGATTATCATGTGTTATATGCGTCATGCTCTCGCCATCCACCCACTCATCCTCTATAACTATGTATCCAGTACACAGTGAACATGGATCCTATCCCAGGGAGTACATGGCAGTGGAGCCCCAGGGCAGTGGAGCCCTAGGGCAGTATTTCTCGGGGACCCCTCCCAGCTCCCTGCCAGAAAGTTGGCATTTTTGCAAAGAGGGAGCAAAAACATGGAGTGTTTGGGGGTCCCTTAGGAGCCAGCTGGGGAACCAAAGGACAGGCCACGCTCAGACACACACTCACACAATGGGCCACTGAGAAAATGCCAATTCATCTAAACTGCATGTCTTTGAATAAGAAACAAGAGCATCCTGGGGAAATCCACTAAACAAGGAGAGAACAAGCAAACTGCACACACGACTTGCCAGACAGCGGAGTCAGATCCACAGCCCTACCCACTAAGTCGCCCGTATTTCTCTCTTTAACCTGAAATTCTGAAGTAAATACTCAGTCATCAAATCAGATCACCTTTCATTTTACCCAAGTAATTAGACAACCAATAATATAACATGGTATTGACATTGCGTTACTCCAGTCTTGCTTTGATACATTGTATATAGGCAGCTCAGATAGCAAGCATTGATTATGCAGCACTGGGCACTGCTGTAATTCATAAAATATACATTCAAAATCAGTCTACATCCAGAAATCCTTCACCTTGAGATTTAAGATGCTTGACAGAACATCCAAATTTAACCGCAAACCTGTATCTCTCCAGGTGGGGGCTACTGCAAGCACTGAGATACAAGGGAGGTAAAGAACGTGTTAGGCTGTTATCCCTTCCTGCCACTGAACACAGAGATATAACATAGTCTATTTTACGCACAGAAAGACAAAACATCATTTGGAAACTTCATGTGTGTAAATTCTCTTGAATTCTGTTCATCGGGGCAAAGTAGCAGTTTTATAGCCAAGAATGTATAGAACTGAACCTCACTAGCTGGAAAATGACACGACTGGCAGTCCAATGTCTCACATTGCATTCAAATGTGATACCTTTGGAGAGAAACAGAATCCTGGAACAAGACATCAGTGTTGACAGAACATAATGTGCTTGCTGGGATCAGAATCAACCAACACACACAAAAACTGACACTTACGTGACTGTGTCACCTACGTGTGGTTCGGCTTTATCTGTACAGATTAAACAACAACCCCTGCTGGAATTTGCTTAAAAAAAACACCATTGGACCAAAAGTTTCTTCAGATACGTTTTAACAGAAATCTATCCTTATCTGGCCGTAGCATTGAAGCACTGTCTGCCTCCTCAAAGTTCCCTTTGTAATGCCAGTTTTCGTTCAGGGTTTTTGTCTGTCCCTCTCTGTCCCTGCAGTGCTCAGAAACTCCCGTTACCCTGGGCACTGCCCCTGTGGGGCTCAGATACTCCCGTTACCCTGGGCACTGCCCCAGCGGGGCTCAGATACGCCCATTACCCTGGGCGCTGCCCCAGCGGAGCTCAGATACGCCCATTACCCTGGGTGCTGCCCCGGCGGGGGTTAGCGTGGTTGTTGGCAAGCTGGTTTGAGCCGAACTGCAGCTTAGAGGTGGCCGCCAGCCCACAGGCCTCGCAGGCCAATGCCAGCTGCCTCAGGGCATCCAGGGCGTCTGTCTTGGCACTGCGCAGCAGGTCGCACTGCCCCTGCAGAGGTAGGTATGTCCCAGAGGTCACTGCACCATCACCATGCTGTCAGAGTAGACTGTGCACAATTTCACATCATTTCATTAAGAAGGATTCCTGTCCCCATCTACCCAGGAAAAGGGTATACCCAGGATAAAAGCATAAGACTTGCATTACATTACAATGCAATAAACAATGTTTTTTATACCCTAAAGTCATCACTTGACCATAGAATATATGTGACTATTATCACTGATAGGAGATGCTATTAACACAAAAAAATATACGATGAGAGTTTTCCAGTATGTTCCCCATGATCGAGGCAGGAGAGCCAAACAACATGCAGAGGGCTTCATATATGGGCTCGAGAGGCTAAAAGCATTTATTTGTTCATCTCTCTCAAAATGTCTCAAAACCCTGAGAAAAGGAAAATATTTTCATGGCTGCATAAAAAGGTGCAGAAGCTAACAAGCACGGGGATTTGGGAAGATCTGGCTGCCCCCATCGTGACCTCACACCTTCAGCACGGTGATGTTCCAGGCGAAGCTCTCTACTGCTTTGCTCTGCTTGCGCCCCTTCAGTCCCTCCTTCTCCCCCAGCCTGGGCAGGTCCTCATGAAACTCCATCCCTGATAGGGTGAGAGAGGGCCAGCATCATCACCTTGTGACTGGTGATTGGTCAGTTTGTCTGTCTGCAGTCCTGTATACAGCCCAGTCAATCTCAGGTATGGCGGTGTGACCTTGGAGCAGATGTGCAAACCCCCTCAGATGTGCAAACCCCCCCCCCCCGACCTACATCTGAAGTCTAAATGTAACAGCAATCAGTCAAGGCTACTTTCAGCAGTGATTAGTGCTTAAGTCCCCTGTTAAATATTTACTGGCAGATTTCGCTCAAAAATGCTCTCTGGAAAGAATATGACCTTCAATTATCATAACAAAACTTGTGGGTTAAAAGCTAAAAAAATCTACACTTAAAATAGCAAGACCAAACAATATTAAATATTTTTCATGCTGCAGAAGTCATTATATATGAAACCAAAGAAAAAATAAGAAATTGGACCATGACAAATCTATTTTATCCCAAAACTGAACAGGCAACTACATCGCTTAGTCATAACTAATAGATTTGACATCGAGGATCATTTATGTTTTTTCTCCAGAAGTATCTCTTTCTGTCACAGCTCCCTCTCCTTTTTCAAGGCTGGGTGTCTGTCCCCCCCCCCCCCCACCATGAGTACCCAGCATTCCACACAACTCCAGCTAGATGTGCTGCATCACTGTGGCCACCAGAGGGAGCCTATCAGCCACTACAGAACATAGTATTAACTGCTGGAGATATGTTGCCATTAAAAATAAATGCTAAATCAGTTGCTTGTTTTCTTACTAGTATGAACACGTACTTACAGATAATCTGGATAAAACTGTGGGGCTTCTACTCACCTTCCTTCTGCACCTGGGCAATCTTTTCCTGAATGGAGTCTGCGTTCTCGATCACTTGCCTGTGTGCCAGCACCATCTGAGAGGGACAGACATTCGCATGCATGTGAGCCTGGCAAACCGTGCCCCATCAGTGACAGATACGCGGGCACATGCCCATCTGCCGATGGGTATAAACATGCAAATGACTATTCATCACACGTGTCCTTCAGGGGAAGCCTTGGAGAAAACATCTGGGCTGGGCCCATGCGGGCAGATTCCAGCTCAGAATCCACCGTACATAATGGATTACCTATCTGCAGATGGGGAACGTTCCGGAAACATGCCACTGTGTGCTTTGCACAGGCCAAAGGCAAAGCCCCAGTAGACGGGCCTTGCCTCATGATTCCCACAATCCAGATATTTTTAACACTGGTGCCCATCAAGGCTGCATAGCCAAAGTTCATGTAAAACCTTGAGGTCCCCAGTGCCCCAGCTATGAAAGACATGCTCCTACAAGGCAGAGCAGCGTGCAGAGCATTTGTCACGAAGAGTAGCTGCAAGTTCACCACAGCCCTACAGCTCAAGCTCGCCTGCATGCACACTCCTCTTCTGTTACACGCGCCATCCAACTCGCCTGCACACACACTCCTCTTCTGTTACACACGCCATCCAGCTCGCCTGCATGCACACTCCTCTTCTGTTACACGCGCCATCCAGCTCGCCTGCACACACACTCCTCTTCTGTTACACGCGCCATCCAGCTCCCCTGCACACACACTCCTCTTCTGTTACACGTGCCATCCAGCTCGTCTGCACACACACTCCTCT
>JABFEA020000001.1:33972762-33984005 GCA_019775915.2 Cyphomyrus plagiostoma
GCAGTTCTGAAGGCGAAAGGGGGTCAAACACCGTATTAGTATGGTGTTCCTAATAATCCTTTAGGTGAGTGTATAAACCGTTGCACTGGCACAAATGGAACCTTTGCTGCTCAAAATCAAAGGGTGGTGGAAATTAGGTGGTTTGATTTTGACTACAGTACAAAGTTAAAACTTTATATATATTTCACAATAACACAATTTATATTCGAGTCAGGGAGCCACATGATATAGCCACACAGTCCTTATTCCATTACAGATAAGTTCCCCAACACATGCAGATGGTCGAGGTCAGGCCATCTGACTTAATCTCCCTGGAGTGGTTTCACAGGGCATTAATTAGCCTGAGCTATGTTGCTATGTTAGTAACATCAGTGGTCTCAATTCGCTCAAAAGACTTAAATCATGTGACCACTTATTTACAAACTGCAAAAGCCTTAGACAATCTTCCAGCTTTGGAAACCTGAATCCCTACATCTGTGGATGACTGAAGGTTCAGTCACCACAGAGGGCTGCGGCTGCTGCCCCAAACAGTCGTGGACAGTCATGGCTTCTTCGATATGCATTCATGCTAAAAGGACAGTATCCGTGACATGAGTGGCAGAAAAAGGTGACACCTGAAGAAATGTGAAAGCAGCTGGAGAGTGGTGATGTGCCTGAGATGAGCCTCACAGATGCCTGAACAACCGATGAGTGATACAGCCTAGAGGGCAATAATTACACAGCCACTCTGGAGATAAGCGGCTCTACCTCCTTCACTCACCAGTTCATCAGAGGCAGCTGGAAGCAGATTCATCCTTCTCTACTTCTGCCTCCTCTTTGAGCTTCACCTTCCAATAACAGAGAGGAAGTGGGCGTTATTTCTGCAGTGTGTTGGAATAATATGTGTCTTAATCACAGGAGGGAACCGTGACCATGTGAGAGGCTCGTCGCGTTCGCTCGCCTGCAAATGGCTTTACAGCAGCCCAGCTGCTTTGTGGCAGATTCACACAGAGCAGTGTGTCTCAATACAGTCCTCGGGGACTCAGAGACAGTCCACATTTTTGTTCTGTCCCAGGAGCTGGGGAGAGCAAAAATGTGGGACTGTCTGTGGGTCCCCAAGGACTGGATTGGGAAACAGCGACACAGAGGGATGCAAGCTGATGTGATGAAACATTGTAGTCTATCTGCTCCAGCTCTTTGAGTCCCTCGGTCCCTCTCCTACATCCTTCCTCTCCTCTTAGATTCCTCTTCCTTCCTTTGTGCTTGTGCCCTTTAAAAATCTCTAAATCTCTCTCACTCTCAGCATTCTCCAGCCTCAATAAACATTGTAACACAGTGCCAGAGAGAGAGATACACAGTTCTTAGGTCTCATACTGCCAGCTGGCTTTTCCCAGTCAGACCAGTACCCATCTGACACATTCCTAACTCATCATTAGGGAGACTAACTATCCATCTCAATTCTCACTACCTAACTTCAACCACAGCCAACCTCCAACCACACTTCAACATGTAATCATTTAAGGACAATTTAGTGCTTATGTCATTGTCGACATTTAATCATATTTGTTGTCAGGTCAAAAAGATTTAAATGATAACATTCAGATTCTGGTTGAATAATAGGACTGTGTAACCTGGTTTCACCCTAACCCCCTCCTCTCTTGGAACGGATGCTCTAACGGAACTCAGTCCCCTGCTCTGTGAGGACCACATGCAGCTCTGCAGTGCTGATAGGAAACTCAACAAGTGTGTCGACATCGACAAGCTCCTCACAACTGCTTTTTATTCACAGTACATCCTGCAGTAAATACATGCTGTCGATTCATATTCATGTGTCTCTAGCTATTTGTCTCCAGATGACGATGATAACTGTTGTTATTATTATAATAACAATAACTGTAGCCGGTAACTATACAGTTTGAAGACTGATTTCTATTAAATTTGCAATGGAGCAAAGAAATCTCCAAGAAGTCAACATTTGTGTGACTGATCAGGCCAGCATACTTAGTAGCTGTTGTAATGTTCTGACCTTCAACACAAACATGGGTTTCTAATCTGAGATGCTGCTGGCACTTACTGGACATGACAGACCGCGTCATTTATATTTACAGGATATGTAACATCTGCAAGATCATAAATCAGCAGAGCTTGGGAAATAGTGAAGCTAATCAGTCCACTGGGTAGCAGGGAGCCTCATGGAATGCAGCTCCTATCTCTGGGAGCCCTGATGCTGGCAGAGACTCCTGTGGGAGGGCAGAGAAGGAGCTACAGGAATCTACAGGCAGTCCGCTGGGGCCTGGGGGGGAGGGGGGGCTGTCTGATCTGGGCTGGATGTTGCACACCTGTGACACACAGAGTGGGGGTATTACCGCGACAAGGCCTTGAAAGGATCGAACGGAATTGGTGCTGGGGGCTTTGAGGAGGGAAACCTCTAGGGTCCTTCCTATACTGGCAGGAAGCAGCTACTTCGACAGGGCACTGAGATTGTGAACAATGCTTCCATGTCAAATTCTGTGAGAGCAAAAGATGCAGAGAGCTGCTTTTTAGATCAAACTGGACATGCTATGAGATTTTCAACCATTATTTCTCTGAAAAATAAAATAAAACCAATTCTCACAGACAGCAAAGTGTTGTCTGATGCCTGCAGGGTTATTGGTGTGAATTGCAGCCCCGCACAGTGTGGGCGGAGCTAACATGTTCCTCTGAGTCATGTGAGTGTCCGCGGGGGGGGTCCAGCTTCCCCCTACAGCCCCAAAGATATGCAGCAAGGCAAAGTAGTGTCTCTGAATTGCCAATGTTCTATGTGTTTATGTGCCCTGAGATGGACTGACATCCCATCCAGGGTGTTCCCTGTGCTACCAGGGATGGACTCCAGCCCTCAGCAACCCTAACTAGGAAAGACAGTTAGAAGATAAGTCATACATGACAAGCAAAAGTATATTACTGCTTTATTTGGTAGTGATTTTCATGTAGGATCTGGCAGGAACACACAGGATCTTACGCTGAAGACTCAGTGGGTACAGTTCCCAATGTGGCACAATGAGTTTGGAAAGACGGGCGACAGAGGAGAGCAAGAGGAACCTGGCAGCCATTAATAATTAAGGGACAGAGATAGTCAGAGAAAAAAATGATTAGTGACGGTATTAACAATGTGAGAAGCACAAAACTGTAGGGGGTTGCAGAGTGTTCAGTAACAGTGTGTCTTACATCTTTCCTTCTGAACAAAAGCAACTGATTGCAGAGGTGCATGAAAGCAGAAGAGTTATAGTAATGGGTAAGATATACAGCTAACCACAGCTACTACTGCTCTCTCAAGTGTGTATGCCTGTGTGTGTGTGTGTGTTTGTGTGTGTGTTTGTGTGTATGCCTGTGTGTGTGTGTGTGTGTGCGCGCATTATAGGAAGAATATAGAGAGCAAGTGGTTTTTCCACCATGCAAAAGGCCTTACATAACAATATAAGCTGCTTATGTAATGTATAGGACATGAAGCCACCTCCCTAATTTCTCCTCTGTCTTCACTCTTGAGAGATGATGTGCACTGATAAAACCACCTGCTCCCACACACAAGCCCGCGCACACACCCAAACACAACAGATGATGCAAAAATACGAACATGAAATCATACACGTGCCATTCTCACATATCACAACCATCCACAGAGGCTCAGCCCATATTCTTTAGCCATTCTGACACACAAGTGTGATTCAAGTGTGTTTCAAGCACACAGATGCACACATGCATGCACACGCGTATGCACGCACACACATATGCACACGCGTATGCACACATGCATGTACACATGCATGCACACACACACACGTATGCAGACGCGCACACAGGCAGAGCCTCTGGAATATTGTTCCCCCAGCTGGTGTCTGGCCTGGACGTGGGGCCCTGTCTGTCTGTGTGAATCGGGGAGGGATACTCAGGGAACAACGTGGGAACAGATCTGAGCAAGACATGCTGTTTACATTCCCACAGTCTGACAGTCTCACACCGGCAGCCCGGAGCACAGCTCAGCTCATACTGCACTGCACACAACACAGAACATGTGCTCAACACGCTAATGACACGTCTCTGAAAATCACCACTTAGCTACTGCACTCCCCAGCTCACGCCATAACCATTAGACACTATTTATATGAAAAATGACATGCAGTCATAACACACAATCATGCAGTGGCCTACAGTGCTTAAGCTGCTAAACTCTCATCACATCAAAGCACAACAATGACAATAAACCACACAAAGTCACACAAATGTTTGGGAACAAAAATGCATTATGGTCCCACACAGCACAAAAACACACAAATTAAACAACAACAGCTACTTGATCCATATCTATCACAAAACCACCATACCACCAATCGAGCAGGTGTGCACCTTAAGGACAGAAATAAGAGCCAAAATGCCAAGTCGATATCAGTGGGAAAACAGGAAATAACAGCAATGAAAGTAGAGACCTTGTAAATGCGAGACACCGGTCAGCGAGTCACCACTGCAAATCACACACCTCTGTAGGGGAATCAATGACAGCCTTCAAGAAGCAGGAATGAGACAGAACGAGCACCCAGTGGCTGGGGCTGTCCAGTCCAAACCAACCAAATGATTAACAATATCATTAACTCCCATCATTAGCATTATCACTATCATTATCATTACTATTATGATTATTAAATAGCCCCTCACTCTGACACGCCACCGAATGTTATTACATATCAGCAGGTATAACACACTTACAAAGAAGCACTAAACTATACCCTCTCGAGATAATAATTTAATGCAATATGGATTGGTCAAGTTCATAACCTTAGTCTTTATATAAAGGTTTTTCCGTTCACTGCTACGATGGATTTACACATGTGGAAACATATCGCATTATTCACGTGTTATAAGCCAACTCATACCAAGGTTGATGTTCTGCCTTCTGGCCTGTAACGTCTGGCACAGACTCCAGGCCTCCCTGACAATGATAAGTGGCTGGAAGATGGATGGATAAGCCTACTTATCATGTACTTCCTGTACATTAAATTAGCTTTTACAACATGGGGTGTTGAACAGATTTAATGCTTCAAAAGTCTTTTGAGTTCTGACTGACCCTGACCAAGTTCCCAGTACAGGTGCACTTCCACAGATACTCAGCACTAATAATTCCCGTGATGGATTTGTTTACAAGGCTGCTTGTAAAGGCCTATCTTATAGCATGAGATACAATCTGCACAACGAACTGCATAGTGCACTTATTATAAATCAGGACTTAAACCACCTTCACTCTTCCAGGGGAAGTAACAAGGCGTCTCATATAAGTCCTACAAAAACATCCCAGGAAGCTCAATTTAACATCAAAAAAGCCTTGACAAGGTAATTAAAAGATCTTTTAAAACTTGTTTTAAAAGCATGCATCAGGTTTGTTAAAATGTACATTTTGTATCCATGTTGGTTTCATATCAGTTGAAATGAAACATTTTTTAACAAAAGGTAAGACTGAATGCACCTGAAAATGTCAAAAATGGTGTAACCACAAAAAAATATTACCTATTTTATCCACCTAGAGTTCATGCAAGTGTACTCATAAAAACGATTACATTTTAAAATATCACATTAAAATAGATTTTATTAGGATTATCTTTACTTAAAAATGTTATGTGTTGCCACAATGTTGAGCAGGAGATATGCTGACATCTCTACTTTTGTAAAAATTGATAAGAAACATGTTAATACACTGCAGTAAAAGATTATAATTTATTCCATATGAATGTCCCTATATATTGTCATATTTTATATTGGTTACACCAATTGACACAGACCAGTTACATCATCTGACCATGTTGTGTGTACAGTCCGTTGAAGAAACTAACACTGAAAATCAAGCATGACAATCAACAAGGTCAGCAGAAATTAGTGTTTATTTTACTTCAATGTTTAAAAAAACATCTAACAATAAGACTTGTGTTTTCCAGAACATAAGAACATAAGAAATTTACAAACGAGAGGAGGCCATTCGGCCCATCAAGCTTGTTTGGGGAGAACTTAACTAATAGCTCAGAGTTGTTAAAATCTTATCTAGCTCTGATTTAAAGGAACCCAGGGTTTTAGCTTCCACTACACTAACCGGAGGACTATTTCATACTCTAACAACATGCTCCCTCAAATTTGTTTTAAAATGTTCTCCCGCTACTGTGGATTCATCCACCCGTGAATCCATTTTCTGACACTTATCCAGAGCCAGGACAGTCTAAGCGGAGAGGCCCAAACCTGCCTCTCCCCAGCCACTTCCTCCAGTTCCTTCAAATGGATATCAAGGCATTCCCAGGCCAGCTGAGAGATATGATCTCTCCAGCAATGCTCGGGTCTGCCCTGGACTCTCCTCCTGGTTGGACATGCCCAGAGCACTTCCCCAGGGAAGCCTCCAGGAGGCGTCCTACATAGATGGCAGAACCATTGAACAATGATGTATCGTTAATCTAACTAACATCTTTAGTGTGACTGATTCCCAAAACTGTCGTACTTTGTTAGTACCACAGCAGTTTGAACCATGTTGGTTTGAACCACCATAGCTCAAACTACAGCAGGCCCCAGAGGTGTTAGGTCTAACTATCACAGCGGGAAGCGTGTAATATTATTGATAAATATCACATTTCTGAGGATATCACCTTATTCATTTATTAATAATAATATGATACGCTTCTTACAGAGCAAAAACAGTAGAACTATTAGCTATTGCAATGCATTTAGTGAAATATACTGAATCTGTAATTACACTTACTGTATTTTGTTTAATCATACTATAAACACTTATAAATTCCTGATCCGTCACTGTTCCTACAATGTATTAGTGGCTCAGTGGAATAGAGCATAACACCCCACCATATATGACATTTTTGGCTTACGCTCAGTGGGATCTCAAGCGGTCATGCATTTATTCATATGTCAGGGTGACTGTGTGTTTCTGCTTGGGTCTCTATTTGTGTTTCCGTCTGGTTGTGTGTCTGTTTGTATGTTTGGTAACTGGCCCTTGTAGCAGGCTTCGTTTGTGCTTTGTCATGAGCCACTTTTTCTAGCTTGAAAGTAGCATCTATTAGGGGGGGAAAGGCTCAGTATATTAATTACGAAACAGCAGAAATTTCATAAATTGTACTGTGACCCCCAGCCCCCCCATGATGACCTTGACCAGAATAAGACATTGGAAGATGAAAGGATGAATGGACAGAATGAAGAACAAGAACTGGGACAAATCTCTAATCTCTTACTTGTCATATTAATGATGCTGATACTTTATTTGCCATTGTTCATTGTACATGTTATTCACTTTTGCATATCCCATGCTACTCTATTATGAGACATAAAGACACACAGGTGTAAAAGCAAAACCTGAAATCAGAGCACAGGGTCAGCTATCTTCCCTGAAGCCCCATGATTTAGGGTTAATGAACTTGCTCAAGGGCTCAGCATAGACATCATTACTCGGCCAAGCACAGTCTCAAACCGGTGACCTTCCAGACATAATTAAATCAATTCCCATATTTTACTTTATCTTCAGGAAATTGTTTTAAATTTAGATATGAATACCAATTGAACTGTCCCTTACATTTAGTGAATCACTATATAGCATGTTCTTGCTAATCTAGATCAAACTGAATTAAATTTAAATGTATATATACACATATATATATGTACGTATATAGCATAAACACACACACACACAATGCATATGTATATTTTTTATTTTCTATGTAGTACAGCTCGGCAGTATGACCAAAAACTTATATCATGGTATTTTTCACGGTATACGACGGTATGACTGGACGTTTACCACATTTTTGTTTTACATTTTTCCATTGTTCCCACATTAAGTACATTATTTTATTATTAGCCATTGCGCCCATCAGCTACCTTATAATGGTAACATACGTGTTTGTTGGCTAACTGCTTAGAGATAAACGAGTAATGTAAAGGTGTGCACCCGCCAAGTTAACATTTATGATAGGTTTTTAATAGCTCAGTGTTGCTAGAAATTTCTTATAAAGACCAGGATATCGGTCTTCAAGATGCTTCGCCAGGTTCAACGTACTACCAGACTTCGTCGCCACAACTTGGTAGCGCTGTCTGCATAGAGGCTTATCAACACATCCTTAACCTTTACACCATGCTCGTCTGCAAAATACTTCCATACGGCACTTTGCGGTTTTTATTTTCTAAAGCAGCTTGCGAAGTGCCTTCAATTGCAGCCTACGCCATGTTCGTCCAACTCGGTATGTGTGTGTTAACCAGCGCGAATACGTTCAGCGGCTATTGAGAGAAGGGGAGGGGCTGCGCGAGTGTGTGCGTGTGCGTGCACACGCGCCTGCGCTGTAGTGCTGCTGTGTGAAGTGTGGCGAATGAGGCGGAAACCGCACTGTTGGTATCAATAATGGTGAAAATGAGTATCTAATCAGGTACAAATTTCTAATATCGATTAATATCTGAGAATCGATTTTTGACAACCCTAGTGTCTGGGGTTAAATTAAAGGGATTAAATCAAAGATTTTAGGACAATCAATGATGTTTTAAACTCCTTGGCCATGTACCTGTGCCACACTTTCTCCCATCGAACTCTTCTCCTCTCCCACATTTGACCTCCTCTCCATAGACCCGGTGTCCTCTCCCAGTTAGCGAATGGCACACACTGTGCAGTAATGAGAGCACGCAGTGATGCTGGCATGAAACACTCTTTTATCTATGTGGCGCTAGAACTGCATAATAGTTACCATGGTAATAACTGCCACCACGGAGTCACACAGATGCCGAAGTTGGCCTGAACATACATGGCTGAGAAGCCTGGAGAGGCCTCCATCATAAGCCTAGCCTCCATTTTCATAAAAAATCAGTTTCACACTTGTGGTGAATATTTTTTCCTCAAGCATTGTCATTTTAAGCCAACCCATCAGAAATAAGAATATTCTACAATGTGTAATTGCCAACAGAAATAAAATAAATAGACCTTTTAATTAATAGGTCGATTTCTTAACATCAGTGCCTAAATATTGACTCTTACCCTAGAGAAAGACACACCTACCTGTGTTTGTGTTTAAACACAGAACTCTATTTTGGAAACTAAAAAGAAATTGATAAATACCAGTATTTAAATGCTTAACATATTATTCACACTGCAGAGGTATTATCAAGTCAAGGAAGCCAGAGTTGCCCCTGATGATGCTCTGGACTGGAACAAGTGGTGATCAACATTTCGAAAAACCGAACCTGCGCCAACGTAGGACAAACACTAAGAAGAGGTGGTATTATCAAGTTTATAGCCCATTCCTGCTCTGCGCATGACAGGAGAAATCCAGCATAGTCTAAATCCACCAGAGTCCAAATCCGCCAGAGTCTCCTTGCTTCTGCGAGGAGAAGAGTTGAGTAGACATGCAGGCGATCTGTGTCATAAACAGAAGAACAGCAGGAGGAGGCTGGAATGCCATAAGCACTCAGTGTCCAGCCTCTTTCTGTCTGAGTGGCACTGCTCTGCTTTTAGGGGCCAGACCACTGTTCAGGGCAGTGCTTTCAGAACGCTGCAATATCAGTACGCAGCAGCGTCTTCTTTGCTGTATGCAGCTCAGCAGGGGTTGAAATGGACATGAAGATACACACTCTACATTCCCAGGAACCCACTCTGTATACATACTGGCACAAGGGAGAAAGAGAAGCCCAGTAGATTAGAGGGAGGAAAAGAACACAGCAGAGAAACAATGCACTCCTGACAGTGACACAGAAAGACACAATCAGTCAGAGGGCAAGAAAAAGTCACATCGGACATTCTTGTGTCATTTCTCACTCCTACCACACAGCAGTGTTGCGGAAAAAAAAAAGTCTTATATATTGGCTACAGATAGAGAAAAAAGGGTGGCAAGTGGGAGTGAGTGAGAAGACAAGTGAAAACGGAGAGAAGGAGAGAAAGGCAGACTCTGAAGAGATGAAGAAAGGGAGGTGTGTACGGCGAGGGGGAATGACAGAGATGGGGAAGTCAGATCAGCACACTGGCTGCTTCTCCGAATACATCAGGCCACCCTGCAGTGAGGCATAACAGAAGCGCTTATGATATTTGCTATAATGAAGAACATGACCAAGAGGATTAGGAAGGGAACCAGCACTGACAGATACAGCATCTGAAACAAGAAACCTCAACCTGCGCTCTCATAAAATACCGGTAGTACTGAGAGCTTCTAACAATGCAGCCACGTTAGAATTCAACAGGGGAAGAGGAAAGAGAGAAATGTACGGAGGGGAAGGATATGTGAGCGGACAGTTGCCAGTGACTCTTCAGATTAATCAGCCCCCTCTCATCACACTGTAGCCCATCAAAGCAATTGGCTTAACGGTCTGCCAAAGAGTCTCCAATTCCCCAGAAACACGTTGGCATTAATGAATTAATGAAGAGCTGTGGACGCCACATTTTCTCTGCATGATGGCTAAACAGATTCATTATGCCTACTAACTGAGAAGGATTAATGGAAAATATATGCTATTTACATAAAATGCTTCATGTACTTAATTTATATTCAAAAATATATTTCAATAGAACAAACCTTTACAAAAAGACACCTATCTGTGAGTTGTAAGGTTTCCTTTTCTGTCCATTGTTCCCTGAACAAATACGGTGGTGTTAAATGCATAGAAGAAATAAATTGCCTAAAGCAGGGGTCTCCAACTCTGGTCCTGGAGAGCTACTGTCCAGTAGGTTTTCTATCATACCCAGCTTCTGATTTAGCCACACCTGTTCTCAGATAAATACCAGGAAGAAGAAGAAGAAATCCAATTGCAAAAATGAACACAAACAATGCATTGTGCATAAAAAGTTGCATATGTGGAATATTAATATTCAATCAGACTTTTTTAAAGGCTTTTTATAAACTATGTAAATGTATTTTTACTGTCTAAATATATGTATTCAGCTGGTGTAAACATGCATGGTGCTGTCACAGCGAATGCGAGGCTGAGACTGAAGCGTTACCCTTTGTTTCTGCTGAGAGATGTGCCGCATTTCCCCACGCATGCAAGTTATGTTACGTCAGAGTTCACGGTTCGACTTCTGATTTTCAGATCGAGTTCTGGTAATTTTTTTTCTAACTGGTTGGTTCGACTTTTAAGAAATTCGAGTTGTAATGAGTTTGAGAACTGAGGTACCACGATAGATAGATAGATAGATAGATGGATGATAGATAGATAGATAGATAGATAGATAGATAGATAGATAGATAGATAGATAGATAGATAGATACTTGTATTAAACA
>JABFEA020000001.1:33991934-34009413 GCA_019775915.2 Cyphomyrus plagiostoma
CCCCCCCCCCCCCCCCCCCCCCCCCCCCCCCCCCCCCCCCCCCCCCCCCCCCCCCCCCCCCCCCCCCCCCAGGAGGAAATGACATAAGCCCTCATCAGATTACAGTTCTAAATGAGGGACATTTTGGTTACATGTTCCTGCAACACAGTGACCAAACTGGCCCCATATCTGAAACTGGTCTCCTCCATCTCCTCCTGGCTCCTCCATTCACACGGCGCCTCCTTCCAAAACACTCCCTGACTCCAAGGCACACTGAAGAGCTCACTCTGCTACAGACTCAAAGTCACACTCTGGATTTGGGGGGGAGGATTGGGGTTACTTTTGTCTGCACGCCAAAATGTATTCTGACCATGGGCGTAAATTATAGGGGGGTGGGGGGTTGTAGCCCCCCCTAATAAATCAAAACCAGCTAATACAACCCCCCCAATAACCATGTTTTCCCTGTAATGGGTGGAGACATCAACCCTCCCAATGTTCCAGAGGGGAACAACCCAACTAGGGTATTCCACCCGCTACTGTCGACTTTCTCCTTTCTCTCCCTGTATCCCCCACCAAAGCAGAAGCTCTGTCCCACTACCTTCCCCGTTAGGGTCACACCTGAGGGGCCCCATGTGCCCAAGGGGCTGGTGTAATGCAGATCAGGACACAGAAATGTGATTTGCCCACATAATCTGGTGACAGGGACTTTAACTTGTAAGGTGTTCTTTGGGCATTTTCAAGGCTTGCTACATTTTCTAAGCTTCCACCCTATAGTGCAAGACTGCAGAGAACCCCACCCCCCCCCACCCAAAGACTCTTAACATCAGAACCCTGCTTCAGTGCTGCCAACATGTACAATGTGAAGTGCTCACCTTGTACCTCTAAATGCAGGGTGCGTGGATGTTCAGTATCATATCCTTCAACACAGCCAATTCCAATGCATGTGTACTGCCCTGCTTCATATATATTGTAGCATTTTTATTGCAGAAAATTATGCAAACAAATGAGCATAAACAGCCGTGTGTTTGCTCCATGTATCTGTGTGTGTGTCACTGACAGTGTTGAGGCATGTTGGAGAGCACGTGTGTGTGTGTGTGTGTGTGTGTGTGTGTGTCATTGACAGTGTTGAGGCATGTTGGAGAGCATTCTGAATGGGCAGCACGGCTTTTATTGCATTTCGACTTTAGAATTTCCATCCCTTTGGTTGCACAGACATCTGGTGCTGACTTCAGCTTCTCAGGGAACAAAAATACAAGAACATCCCATGTGACCCACTAACCAGCCCCTCCCAAAATGACCCACTGAGCAAACACTGAGTCCTTCCATATGCCCTATGGTACCTGTCCCACTATGTGTCACCCCCACATGGGACAGCAGTGACGCACTCTGGTGATGAGCCTGTACTCTCTTGCTACCTCCAGTTCCCTCTGCTGTCAGCTGAGTTGCTCCTCACAACTGGCTGCAAACGCTGTGTGATTTAACATGGAAACGCTGTGTGATTTAACATGGAAACGCTGTGTGATTTAACATGCAAACGCTGTGTGATTTAACATGCAAACGCTGTGTGATTTAACATGGAAACGCTGTGTGATTTAACATGGAAACGCTGTGTGATTTAACATGCAAACACTGTGTGATTTAGCATGCAAACGCTGTGTGATTTAACATGGAAACGCTGTGTCATTTAACATGCAAACGCTGTGTGATTTAACATGGAAACGCTGTGTCATTTAACATGCAAACGCTGTGTGATTTAACATGCAAACACTGTGTGATTTAACATGCAAACACTGTGTGATTTAACATGGAAACGCTGTGTGATTTAACATGCCAAACACATAAAAATTCCTGAACTCATACATCTACACACAATGGAGTGCAGAGAAGAAAGGAGCACATTATATTTAAATGAATCATTCTGGACACCCACCCCCTGCTCTTTCTCAGAAACACTTGGAGTAGAAAGTAGGGTAAAATAATAAAGAATGAAAGGGGGACCAAAGCAGGAAGGAGGGAGAATTAATGGCTGGAGCAGAGAGAGCAGAATAAGAAAGGAAGTTGTGTTAACATGAAGATAATCAAAAAAATGTGGAGGAAAAGAAAAGCATAGGAGTGTGTAAGAGAGTAATGGCTGAGCTGCTGAGTGCAGAGCGAGCCTCCCCTGGAATGCGGAGTAAGAAGTACAAAGCGTGGACTCAGATCCTGCACTGGCGGAGGCTTCACCTTCCTGAGGCCACTACCTTCTCAGCCCTAAGTGGACCCCTGGTGCCTTCACTTTTGGGGATGACAGTCCAACCTCCGTTGAACTTACCTGGTGCTCTCGAGACGATCAGCCAAATCATACCAGTTACTTTGTGCTGAATAGCGTGCAATGCTGAGCTCCTCATGGCAGAAAAACACAGCACTGTGGGCTATGGCTCTCACTAGAACATGGCCAGTTCTCCCCCTGTAAATGTCTCAAATTCCTTTCTTTCTCTTCTCCTTGTTTCCACAGGAACAGACTGTCCACGGTTCTATCAGGTGACTAATAGCAACTGACATTTCAGCAAGTAAACAAGGCGGCAGTAAACCAAACATTCATTGCAACATCTGCAATCAGAGGGCGCCAAAGCAGGAAACGTCGCACTGAAATGCTGGGCCCTTTTCTCCCAGAAGGCAAATGCTCCTCCCTGCCGCTCTTCAAGACGCACTGCCTTCCACAATTTGCACATGCAGACACAAAGCTGACATACGGAGAAGGATCATCATATTACCACAACCCACCACACCTAGAATCTTGGCCACTTACTCACTTGCTTACACAATCAGGCCTCTACGTTAAGATGTATGTTAAGAGGCCCAGCCTACACCTTTGTGCACGCTCTACCACACATTCATAAAAACTGCAATTCCACACACCTGGCACTCTACCACGTGCATCAGCTGCCAGCCATTCAGCAAACGCAGTCAAACAAAATATTGGGAGCCAGAGGGGGAAAATCCAACAGCTCTTAGGAATTAAACAAATCAGTACACTGCGCTTCAAGTATAACGCAGAAATGCAGCGACACAGAGGCACATAAAGAGAAACACACAGGCCTGTGATGGGCCTCCGGTGGGATGAATCAGAGTTTTGGAGCAAGTTCCCAGTGCACTGTGGTACCAGCAACAGCGTGACACTGGGGACACTGAGGGAACGGTGTCGATACTCAACCCCACCGCTGCTGAATAACACATCTAAGCACATTCATTCATCCAACGGACACTTTGTCATTATTCTTGACCTCCCACAAATCACATGTCAGAAGGGCAGAAAACCTGAGAAAAATGCTGAGAGAAGAGAGAGAGGCAGAGAGGAGATGAAGAGCTGGTTTTCAGGCCCTCTGTAAGACAGCCAGTTACACCCTTTTAAAGAAGCATTTTGTTCTAACATAAACTGCAAGCAGACTGTTTGGAAGGATACTGTAGTTACATGGGAAGGATTCCATTGGAATAAAAGCCAAACCAAGGCGAGCCTCAGCTAGCTCGATCACGCAACTGGTTTAGTACCATGGTGGGCAGGTATTTGAGATAGCTGTAAGTATATTAAAATAATACATAATAAACAATATCTGTTACAGAGCAGAAGATTTGGATACCCGCGCATCGCAGTACACATGCACGATACCCCCTGATTTAGATTTGCCAGTTAGCCTAACTGTCTTTCTTTGACAACACGAGGAGAACATGCAAACTTCACACAAGCAAAAAGGAGGCTGGAATCCAATCACCATGACGCCCTTCAAAGAATAAGATAAATAAAGCACTACTTCACAAAGAGCTTCACTACAAATGTGTACATCAGTAAATACGGCACATTAGGTACTTAACACAGTTCAAACAGGAAGCAAGAGCAATTGTTCAGACATTTCTTT
Source organism: Cyphomyrus plagiostoma (assembly GCA_019775915.2). Taxonomy (NCBI): domain Eukaryota; kingdom Metazoa; phylum Chordata; class Actinopteri; order Osteoglossiformes; family Mormyridae; genus Cyphomyrus; species Cyphomyrus plagiostoma. The sequence goes on from JABFEA020000001.1 coordinate 33,995,807, forward strand.
ACAAAGTTTTTTTTTCTGAAGAAATGGCAAATATTTAACTCAGTTATGATTTAGTCTACATGATGTTATCCACGTTATCCACTTACATTTTTAGAAAGATTGCACTCATTGCTATATATGCAACTCACCATAAAAAGAAAAAGCACATCTACCAATTATTCAAAGTTATCTCCAACACACAGGGTTAGAATAACATGAAACTAAACATGACCCAATATTCTTCACAGTTGTGATAAAAAGTAAACAAAGTTATAGGGGCAGAACAGGAAACACAAAAGCAATAGACACAACACATACAATCAATTCAAAAAGGCTATAACAATCGTGAGATAGAACTAAAAGAATGGTAGATTGTTTAAGAGAAGACATTCTACATGTACGATGCCATAAAAATATATGGAATATTTAAATACAGGTGGTGTTTCACAAAGCAAAATTTCTTGCTTAGCTGGACAACTTGTCAGAAGGTAGTCAGCACTTAATTTAAGTGAACGATGATGAAGACCATTTAGCCTACTCTACCTCAGTTATTCAGCTAAGCAAGAACTCCTTTTTCGTGGAACACCCCCCAGGTCACGGTTCTGAAACATTATGTTTTTGTTTTTAATATAAAGTACTCTACTCAGTGAAGTATGGAGAAGAGGAAGGACCTCAAACTCAAGGATGCACAACCCCATCCCACACAAACAATGAGGCCTACAGCATAATATTCACCATAACCAGGCACAAGGCAGGGGCTGATACTTCAAGACATGTAATCTCTGAATGTCAAGGAGATCAAATCAACATCTGCTCATCTGTTACATTACAACAGGTACTTTCTTGATTGGTTCCCTGGGAACAGAACAAAGTTATTGCTCATGAAGGAAATGGCAATTAAGCTTCCTTCCATATTGCCGTGCAACACGTAGGTCAGCTCACAACTTGAACACAATGGCATTACTGTCATTGACATAACCTTTAGCCATGTATTAAACATCCCCCACCACCTTCTACTTAAATACCAATCTGGGCCCACTCTGTAATGTGCAGGACCACTAAGATGTCAGGCAGGGTATCAAGGCTGGAATAAAGGGAGATTCCAACTACTATCTGATTGTTTTTATTTACCTAGAACATAGTGTTCTCCTAATGCAAATGACTACATAATAATTCCACTAATGAATATAAAGAAATGTGTTTTATCAAAATAAACATTCATCCCATCTCATTACTACAGCATTTAGTAATGTTATTGAAGCAGTCAACAGAATAGGCCTACAGTGCTCACAGAAAGTCTTGGGATGCCTGCATCATTCTGTAAACATTATGCCAATCTATTGGTTTCATGCAAGTCAATTGACATGCAACATTCAAGACATCTGCACTTCTCTACCACACAGACATTTTCTTTTTAATAAGTGTTACATTTTTTTGACCGAGTTCTTTTTACTTTAGTTCTGTTCTTGCCATTTTGCTATTAATTGCATTTGTAGTCACCGGCTCCTAAATGGACACTAAACACAAATGTTTGGTGTTTAATACTACTGCAGGTGTTACTAATTAAATGTAAAACCAATACATTTGCAGTATCTTCACTGAATTAAGCAAGTGTCCCAAGACTTTCTGTGAACAGTGTATGTTTGGTATAAAAAATATAGATTTTCTTCTGATGTAAAATATTTACAGAGAAAAGCAAAAAAGAAATGTAATTGTTTTACAGTGCAAAACTGTTCATTTTCAAAGTACTCTACAGTTATACATCCAAAAATATACAGAAGAAATGATGGAGACATGGATGGGTGTACTACACCCCAGGGTGGGAACCAGTCACTCCACTGCGAGTCCAATTCAAGTCTCAAATCAAACAGTTCAAGTCTGAATGAAGTCTCAAGTCATGTGCCCTTAAGTCCCAATCAAGTCCAAGTCTTTCCATCATTTTTGCTGCTGAGTAACAAGTCATCAAATTTGTGACTGAAGTCCAAGTCGAGTTGTTAGTTATATGATTTGATTTCCTACCTATGTCCATTTTTTTACCTTTAGTGATTAAAACTATTTGCAGCAAAAACCTGACACTGTACATTGTACGTTAAGTCCTTTTTTGGCAGAGATAAGTTGAGAAGACAGTCTCCACTGCATCACGGTTGTCCTCACAGTTTTTACGTTTGTGTATATGCATCTTTCCAACAAACTATTTCACGATACTTTGAATGAAATTGAAGACAGCAGAGAATTAATATACACCGAAATTATAAAATTATCATTGTGGTATTCAGGTCAGGCTATAACCTCAAGACGTATCGAGTCATTTGCGCTCAAGTCAAAGTCGAGTCCAAGTCTTTCCATCAGATTTGTCGAATCAAGTAATGAGTCATCAAATTTGTGACTTGAGTCCAAGTCAAGCTGCGAGTCAGTAACTAAAGCCCCCACTTCTGACTACACCCACTATTACACAGAAGCTGTATAACAGTGCGATGTGAAAATAAATTTACATTAGTTTGCAACTAATGGTCTGGATATAATGTTTCCCGTTGCCTTATGGTACCGATCAGGCGCTCTGTTTCTCACCCGTGATACAATTCATGCTTTACAGTGTGTCTCCTTTATCTCGGTATTTCACAAAGAAATGAAAGAATCTGCCAGTCAATCATTGATTGAGCGAGCTTCGTGCGGCACATATCGAGCAATGTGCGTACTAGCACATACTGATTTTACGATGTTTTCCATACGCTACTTTACATTAGTTTTGCATTTGCGTTACTTGGCTAAAAATGTATACGGTAGCAACCGAAAGCATCGCAGGGTGACACAAAGTCACGCATTTCTGTTGTCCACAAAAGGTAAGATTACTGTCCCCACAACCGCTGGAGACCAGAGTAAACTGAAATTTATTGCTGTTGTAACCAATTCTATGTTGAGGATTCTCTTGTATCGCTTGTAATATCAAGTATTCACTTATTGTTATTGTACATCCATTTGGCAATGGATACACGACTATTCGAATCAAGTATACTTGCAAGCAGTTAAAGAGCACAAAATAATGTTCAGGACCTCATTTAACTTATGATTTCCAAGACCAGTGACAAATTTATAATTTCTAAGCACTATGCCGTATATTTATTATTAACAGTCGAGTTGCGGCCGTGTTCTCAAGAGTGTTTGTAAACTATGTGCAAAATATTCGCGAAAGGACATATACTTCGCATCACAAATGGTATTCATTTGGCAGCATCCGTGGATAAAACGCACCAAATATAATAATTTTCAGATGAGATCGGGACTTTTGAGATTTTTGCTTATTTGCGTGTGAAACAGTACTACTGTTTATGGTAATAAATAAGCAGCTATATTTAAAAATAATTACTGATAAACCAAACAAACTGAATCGCGTTTATTGCTCCACTATAACAAAGGTACACACCCAACTAGAGTCCTAAGAAAGACAACAAAAGCTCCTACCTTTATGATGCTGCTTCTACGGGGAGCCGCCTTCGCCGCCTCCATAAGAGCCGTGTCGGCGTCCTGAGCGACGGGGCTGGCGCGCTCCGCCATCGGCAGGGTGACTCCGCTGCGCCTGCCCGCCCTGGTCGCTCTCCCGGGAGGGAATTCAGGAACTCCTTCCCCGCACAACTCGTCTCCGTAGCACTCTCGCTCCGACATCGTTCGCAGAGCTATTAAAAACTATGTATATCTTTCTTTTAGCGGATTGCTTTAATGACACATTCACCATTAGTTTGCGGTAGCTTCATTTTAGTTTTCGTCAGTAATAAGTAAAGCTAGGAACAATTTCACATTTCAGTTAGAGGTATCTGTATGAATATGTCGGTCTGCGCCTGTAGCAGTAGATATTCCATTTTAAGTCTTTCGTTAGTCACTATAAAGCCTTTAACTGCAAAAAGTCAGATATTCGCACTTATTGTGGCTGTTTCCAACTCAAACATCTTCTTAAAACCAAATAACACTGTGAAATTTATACAGATTTTCCAAGTTCCAATTCCAGTACAGTTATATTTTAGACATTACGTAAATCCTAAATATTACAACACTGATGCGATTTGAGAGCAACGAGTCATTCCCTTAATTTTTCCAGAGTGAACACCTTCGCGGTCTTAACGGAAAACGGCACTAACATAAACTTTAAATTACTATTAGGCTTGTCCGGTTTGTACCAAAACAAGTCACTTATCTATGCGTAAGTCACCGGATATATATAACACCCTTTTAAACGTACAAATGCTTTCTCCGAAAAGAGTTTCTTTTCCTTTCCACAGTTCCAAATTTTGCCAATATTTCCCAATGCGAGTTACCGGCACGGGCAACGGAGCCGCGTTTGACAAGAATGAGGAACACGTTGACAGCAGCGCCTCCTCCTGATTCTCCTACTAAAACCCCTCTTCTGCACACGCCCACAATAATGACTGACGATACCAAAGACCAATCAACAGGAGAACCTATTCTCCAAAACATATAACCGGCAAACCAAATTCAAGGAGGGCGGAGCCACAATGCTCTTACAGCGTTTAGTAGCTGCCCAGATGTTCATGAAGGCGAGAGAGATCGATGGAAAATAATAGGCTATTAAAATAATTTAGACTTTCCAGTTTAAGCACAGTCTGACAAAAGGGCTTATGAGCTTAGACAGCTTATGTGTAGATAAACAGTTTATTTAGAAATTCATTGAACGTTCTTAGAACATTGGGACAAAGTCCGCCCTTTTTGAGTTATTTGAAAGAGAGCTCTTAGCAACAGTAAAAATGTGTTCTGTGTTTACTCTGATCGCCGGGGAGAAGGTTTCAAGTAAGGACATCCAAATGTTTTGAAATACCAATATTGCAGTTTAGTCGAAACAAAATAACCGATATCCACTGAACAATACAAAACGGTTTTACTCTCGGTATTCATTGTTTAACTGATATATAAGTCTTGGCATATTGTACGTGTTATATATTTATTGTGTTCCCGAACGGTTCAGAGCAGCGTACAGCCTTATTACAACTGCGAGGGGGTCCTGTTGCATTTCTGTGCATTCTGTGGAACGTAGCTAGTTTTAATGGCTTCGCACAAGTTCTTTAAAATGTTAAGTAGGATGAGGTGAGTAAGAACAGAGGAAGGTGTTCTACACAGGCATTGTTCCAGATAGTTTATCTACGAATTTATAACTGGCGGTGTATCCGTCAGGACAAACAAAGGACCAGTTGTATAACACTGCAGGCTGCCGGCAAAGGTGCGACGTACTTCCTAAATCATTTTGAATACAATTCAAAACGGCTTTCACGATGAAATGCAACTGATGCAATGTAAAAGATTTTGGTTTATACAAATGCTGCAACATCACTATAACATTTGCTTTAACACGTTTAGAATGACCCCGTTTTGACTGTGTAGTGTAGTATGAAGTGAGTGTAAATTGCTTTCCCAGCTCATTTCTCTAAAATATTTCTAAAGGTGATGTTGCACGTTCGTTACTGAATGTAGACAGGCTCTGTGAATCATTTGCACTGGCGTCCTATATCTTTCACCTAGCTGCAGCAGTTGATTTTACCACGGAAAAACAAGGAGTCCCCAGGAATAAAAACAGCTCATTTTGCTTGAAGCCCAAGGTGTCTAATTTGAGGTACTTTAGGCTGGAAGATGTTTAAAGTGAAAAAGTGAAATTTACCTTATTGAATGCTAAAAAATGCACCTTGCAAATACAGTCAACTGCAATAAAAAATCCCCATATATTCATTAATGAGTGTTTGTTTGGGGAATGTCATAAAGCACTTAGAAATAGAGTATTCAACTAATTAGTGGAGTGTTCATTTCTCAGAAATGGAGTAGGCCTACATATTCTGTTATTGTTGGTCATTTTAATTTACTATGACACATGACTAACTGTATCATTTGTATTTAAGGTCAAACTTTCCCCCATACAATGTGTCTATTTCTGGTCTAGAAATCACTCAAAGAATAAAGTAAACCAGTGTTTAAGATGCACAAATAAAGTGCTTCCCATTCACATGTTGTTTACTATTAATCATTATATAGACTACAAACTGTATACTGCGATGCTGGTGTTGGTGTTCCCCTGTGAAGTGAGCTTTGTACTATCATAGTCAGGTGGGAGAAGGAGAACGTCGTGTATTTTGTAGAGTCAGTGCCATGTTTAAAGTTTGTACAGAGCCGACTGGTAAGCATACAGTATAAATTGTTCTGCTGCCTTTCTCTGTGACCCTCGAAAAGTCTCACTGCTGTGCCAGTGTGCATCTGGTCCTGAAAACATACTTTTACTAACATGCACACACACGCATCACATGCCCCCTTACACTTAGTTTTTGTTGCCAAACAAACAACACAAAACAAATTTAGATAATTTGATATCCATTTACAACAGACATTAAAGTCTTCATGTTTTTCTTTCACAGATTTATTTAAATCTGGATAAAAGGATATACTTGTAAGAAAAAAATGATTAGCTGCACACACATATACAGGGCTACGTTACATCCGATACATGGGGCACCAAGGCAGAGGAGAAGACACCAGTCAATCACAGGACACACTCACACTTAAAGGCAATTTGGAGACACCAAACTGAGAAAAAAACTGAAAAGTGTTTCTGTACTGTAGGACGATAACCACACAAGTATAGGAAGAACCAACAAACTCACAGTCAAAGAACTGAGGACTGGAAATGAATCCACAAATCCCCATAGGCCGTCAAAGGAATCATTTAACATCCCTGATAGGTTTGAAATCCAAAATGTATGCTTCACATATAAAACGGAAATACTGACAGGAGAACAATTACAGTGATTTTATAGTACCCACCTACATAATCTGTTTTAAGTAAATAAATACATGGATGTTACTGAATATAGGTAGTTATGGGATTTGGCTTGCTTCTGTCATTTGCCAATGTGTCTGTAATCCTGTTGGAAAAAGTAGCATCCATTCACACTGTCTGTCCTGCCCCGATCGTCTGCTCCTTCCGTCTGCCACACCCCCTCTTTAACCCTGTGTGGATTCCCCGTGTTTACCAGCTGTTCCTGATCGTTGTCATTAGTCCTCTGTATTTAGTCCGCGTTTCCGTTTGTTTCCCCAGTCCGGTCATTGTTATGTCAGCCCGTTTGTCGCTTGCTCCTTTTGTGTTGAATCATCCAATAAACCCCGTATTCGCACCGACGTCTGCCATCCTGCGCTTTGTCTACGCTCTGCTTTGTCCCAGCGTGACACTGTCAAATGCAAACCAGCGATGATAAAACACTGCTGGTCCACAACTAACAATACAATCCTACAGAAATGTGATTCGTTTAAGCTTGGTGATGCCATAAATACCAAATCTTATATGTGTTTCCTTAAAAGATGTAGTTACTTGAGTTCCCTGCATTTGGGTAGCAAATTATGAAAGAAAATAGGTGAAGAATGTGAATATACTCAGGGATCTTATGCATGAAAAAAGGCATGGTAACAACAGTCAGGCAGCAAGAGACATGATGGTGTCCAGGACCAAAATGAAGAAAATGTTGGGGAAACAGTGACACAAATCCAGAGTATGAAATGTATAACAGAAGAGGGAGAGAGGAGAAGAGCGAGTGAGCGAAGAGAGAAGGCGCAGTTCAGCGTTAGCTGACACCGTTCTGGAATGTAAGCTGTGATTTTGAAAGCCAAGAGAGACAGTTCCTCTCTCCTTCTATATATCTCCTGCTTCCAGAACCATGGACCTTTACCTACTCCTCTCTTCTGATTAAAACCCATTTAAGAATTTTCCAGAACAACACACCACTCCTCATTCCTGCCTTTCTCATCCTCGTCTTCCCAATGGTGATTCAGGTAAGTGGAAATCAGTGGCACAATGAATGAATGACACACTGTTGTGAAACAGCATGACACAGCATGGTTCAGCAAAGCAGTGCACCTCTTCCCCTTTGCATTACGGTTCCCTGTATGTAATTGTGTGTTCCCAAAAATTAACTTGCTCCCTATTGTTAAAAATGAAGATAAAAATGGCTATCAAGCGTGAACTACCATGACACAATACAAATAAAAATCACAGAGCAATAACCAACTACTCCACATGAAAATACTGTACAAAGATTTCAGCTGCACCACTGACTTTGCTGCATTGTTAAACTGGCCTCTTAAATAATACAGCATTCATTGTTCTGAAATTTGTAATTTAGAGTTTGGATGGACTTAAAGCACAAAAAGGAACAAGATCTAGTTTAAATCTCTGAAAAACCATGGTCGCTATTTCCTACCTGATATGAATGTTGGTGCCGGATATATTTGGCACAAGTTTCATTTGTGTTAATATGGGTTACGTTTGCTTTTTTGTTCAGTGCTGAGATTTAAAAAATACTGTTGAGTGATGTTTTTAACAGATTGAAAATATGTGAAATTGCACAACGTTTATAATGTGTATTAAATATAATTAATACGTAAATGGCTAAATGTGACTTGGAAAGTAACTTGGTTGAGCATGTTTTGTCTGAGCCCCCACTGAAGTACATAACAAGACAGCCTTCCTGTTCCTGTCTCTCTGCAACAGATGCGATAGGAAGCAGGCGAATGCAAGACAGCAACAGGTGCTGTACGCATTGACACCTCCCTGTGCCAGCACAAGGTCTTAAAGTGCCCTCAGTCTACAAACACGTTCGGTGTGCGTCGGAGTGACACCGTTAAGTATAGGTTCAGCAGTATAGAAAGAACTAAAAATCACCATAGTTTAATTGTATACAGATTCAGTCATGGCAGTCTAACTCAAAATGTAAAAAAAAAAAAAAAAAAAAACTTGTGATGACATTAAGCGCAGTTGTGTGTAATTGTCACACTGCAATTCCCCCTTCCTACAAGTCAAGTCAATGCTTCATCCAAGAGTATTACAGCGGCTGCATTATTAACCAATTTAAACCTAAATTCGAGTGGTTCTCGTCGCACCATTTCACACTTAGGGCCCAGTAAAAAATATCATTAGTTCATCATCCTTTCAATCAGAAACAAGTGATGAGGGAGGGCCAATTATTATTTTTTTTCTTAGAAAAAAGATAACGGAAGATAAGTTTTCAACATCAACAGTAAACAAAAGGAACAGCAACAGATGTATGACATATGGGCTGATCTGCAAAATTAATATGAAATGAAAATATTGTAATGATCACACGACAGGAGAGGGGAATCGGAACAACTTAGAAATTTTAATGGACCCTGTATGGCCGGAGCCCACACCTCCAAATACACACATGCCCCCCCCTTATATATCAGGTGGCAGAGCCCACCAGTTCTCCCCTTACCCACTACGCGGTTACCCCCATTCCCGCTAACTGTGAAACCCCCAGCGATAGGCTAAAAGCTCAGGAGGACCTCCCTATAACAAGAACTGGAACACCCCTAGTCCTCCAGCCGCTACACCACCCCCTCCACACAGAGTTCCTCGCCCCCAAGGGAACACACAAAGTCCTGCAGCCTCCCGAGTGGTCTTCTCCGCCTTTGAGGTCGCTGTAGGCCATTTTCAGTCCCTGGAGTGGGGCCGTCGGAAGGGTCTTGATGACCTAGGGGGAGAGGTAGGCTGGATGCCTGTTGTAATCCACCTGTCAGTTCTGGTGAACCAGGAGCTTCAGAGCCCTCTAGCCTGGGACTCTCAAGAAGGGCAGGATCAACACTCCCACAAACAACAACACAAAGTGGCAGGGGGACCAGGCTGAGGAACAGAGAAATAAGAGCGCCCCCTATAGGGAGCCAATCTGTCCCTGTGTAAAGCCACCTTCCTTCCCCGTAGGGGCAATTGAACCCGGTAGATGACATTCCCCATCCTCTCTAGCACTCTGCAGGGTCCCATCCACTGGCTTTCTTCCTCTGCGGGTTGTACACCCATACAAGATCCCCAGCCTCGAAATGGCCCCCCCTCACACGCACATCATACTTCCGCTTCTGTCTAACCCCAGCTTTCACCAGTTGGCCCCTAGCAAAAGCATGGGCCAACTCAAGGCGGTCCTGAATCTTCCGGGCATACTCAGGACCCGGAGGTGCAGCAGGAGCGTCCGGGGGCCTGCCAAAGGCCATCTCAGCGGGCGTTCGCAACTCCCTCCCTAGCATGAGAAGGGCAGGAGTGCAAGATGTCGACTCCTGAACGGCTGTTCTGCATGCTAACAGCACCACAGGCAAGTGCTGGTCCCAGTCCCTCTGGTGCCTGCTCGTGAGAATAGCCAGTTGTTCTGCCAGAGTCCGATTAAATCTCTCCACTAACCCATCGCTCTGTGGATGCAATGGGGTAGTGCGAGTCTTAAGAATGCCCAGCCTCTCACACAAAGCGGCGAACACTCCCGACTCAAAATTGCGACCCTGGTCACTGTGTAAGGAGTCTCGCATTCCAAACCGGCTGAACATCCCCTCCAGCAGTGTGTCCGCAACGGTCTCCGCCTCCTGATCTGGCAGAGCGTAAGCTTCCGGCCATTTTGTAAAATAGTCCACTGCGGACAGCACAAATCGGTTCCCACGGTCTGAACGCGGAAAGGGCCCCAACACATCCACCCCAACCCTCTCCATAGGAGAGCCCACAGGGAACTGCTGCAGGGGGGCGCGTGACTGACCCCGTGGCCCTTTCTGAGCGGTACAGGGATCACACCGCCAACAAAAATCTTCCACGTCCCGTCTCAGCAGCCCCCAGTAGAAACACTGCCTAACACGCCGGAGTGTCTTCGTAACCCCGAAGTGCTCAGAACCCACGGCCCCATGAGCAGCCCGGAAGACCCTCTCACGCATAGACTTGGGGACGACTACCTGCCATCTCTCCTCCCCTGTGGCAGGCTCAATCCAGGCACGCTGTAGCACGCCATCACATAGACGTAAAGCTCCAAACTTAGCCCACAAGCTTTTTGTGAGAGGCGAAAGAGCAGCCACCTCCTCCCAGGGTGGTCTCTGTTGATCCCGGACCCACTGCAACACGGGTTGCGGGTCTGCGTCCCCTTCCTGCCGCTGCCCCCACACCTCTGTCTTCCCCAGCTGCTCCGCCTGGTCTCCTGACACCAGCCCTGCGAAAGCACAACTCACCTCCCCATCACAGACTTCCCTTTCACGACGCTCCCTCTTCTCACAGTAATTGCAGCCCTCAGCTGCACATGGCCGCCTGGAGAGAGCGTCTGCGTTTGTGTGCTGTGGTCCCGCCCTGTACACGACCCTGAAGTCATAAGCCTGCAGCTCCTCAATCCAACGCGCCATCTGGCCCTCAGGCTCCTTAAAGGACATGAGCCACCGAAGGGCTGAGTGGTCAGGGCGGACGGTGAAGGGCAGGCCACAGAGGTAATACCTAAAGTGAAGTACAGCACACAACACAGCAACAAGCTCTCGTCGAGTGACACAATAGCGTCGCTCCGCCTTGTTGAACACCCTGCTGTGATAAGCCACCACCCTTTCCCCCTCTTCCCCCACCTGAGAGAGCACCGCACCCAACCCCACATCACTGGCATCCGTGTCCAGAATGAAGGGCAGGCTAGGGTCGGGGGGAGCCAACACCGGGGCCTCAGTCAGAGCCTGTTTAAGAAAAGGGAAGGCAGCCTGGCACTCCCCAGACCACCCAAAGGGGCAGTCCTTCTGCAGGAGTCTAAAGAGGGGGGCAGCAATCCCAGAGAAGCCATGCACAACCCGCCTGTAGTAGGAAGCTAGCCCTAGGAAGGCCTTAAGCTGCTGCTGTGTGGTTGGAGCGGGCCAGTCCCTCACAGCCTGCACCTTATCCTCCATGGGCCCAATGCCCCGCCCTCCCAGCTTGTGTCCCAGGAACGTCACCTCCCTCCTCATCAGACGGCATTTCTCTGGGTGGAGTTTCAAACCTGCTGCAGTCACCCTGACCAACACATGATGTAAGGCCCCCAAAGCACTCTGGAAGGAGCTGCCGTGGGCGAGAATGTCGTCCAAATAAACCAGGCATTCACTATGGGGAATGTCTGACAGCACCCTGTCCATTAAGCGCTCAAATGTCGCTGGTGCATTGCAAAGCCCAAAACAAAGAACCTTAAAGTGCCATAGCCCCCTGTTCAGGCAAAAGGCCGTCTTGGCTCTGGCCTCCGGTGCGAGTGGCACCTGCCAATACCCACTGCGCAGATCCAACGAGGAAAACCAAGAAGAGCCTTCCAGCAAATCCAGAGACTCGTCAATACGCGGTAGGGGATACGAGTCTTTCTTTGTTACCGCATTCAAGCGCCTGTAGTCTACACAAAATCGCCAGCGTCCCCCCTTCTTGGGGACCATGACCACAGGTACCGCCCATGCGCTGTCTGAGGGTTCGATAATCCCGGCCTGTCGCATCTCCTGCAGGGCCTCCTCCGCAGCCTGCTGACGAGACAGCGGCAGGCGGCGAGGTCGTATCCTGATCGGCGCCGCATCGCCGGTGTCGATCTCGTGCTGCACTAAATGTGTCTGTCCCACATCCCCTTCCCCTGCAGCACAACCGTCTTTAAATTCCACAAGCAGCTCCCAGAACTGCTCCTGCTCCCTCTGGTCCAATCCATCACAGTTACGCAGCCAGATGTCTCTAACCACCGACAGCGATACTTCAACACAGTCAGGCTGGACCAGAGACCGCGAAGGCAGGCCTGGGTCCTCAGAGGAGTCCCCACTCGATAGAAATGAGACGTGGGCAGCACCAGAGTCAGGGCGTGACTAATTGTGCCGTGGTGGGTGCTGGGCTGGGGGCATGGAGTCCCCACAGGAGCCAGGAGGGGTCAAGGGCCCCGTGGCCCCCAGAACGTGTGCTGTTGGCCCCACGAAAGGAACAGGTAGGGCATCAGGGACCATGGGGATAACAGGACCTCCTGCAAAACAAAGTGAATTACATGCCAAGTCCAACTGGCAGCCCGTATCCCTGAGGAAGTCCAACCCTAAGATACATGGGTCCTGCACCGCTGCCACCCACACAGGCTGGAGCACAGACCGTCCACCCACAGTGATTGTCAATAGACCCCGCCCCTTCATAGGCGAGAGCTCCCCCGTGACAGTACGCAACTGGACAGATGTAGGTTCCAACAGCACGTCGCCCGGGATTGCGTCCGGCCTCACCACTGTCACAGTGGATCCTGCGTCCACCAGGGCGGAGCACGCAACCCCCTCTACCAAGACCGGAATGTGGCAGAAGTCCCCAACACCCGTCCGTCCCACAGCAACCACTGGCTCCGACGACACACAGCCCCTCCCCAACACCCGACGCTGGATGCCGGCAGGTGCCCCTGTTGCACTTGGGGGAATAGAGGCAGGGCCCAGCACAGTCCCCTCTATGCGGACCCCGATCCGTTTCCCTGTTTGGTGTGCAGCCGAGGGCACTGGCGAACCAGGTGGCCTGGTTGACCACACCCCCAACACACCCTAGGGCGGGCACTAGCCCGATGAGTAGGCTGCAAGGACACAGCACGAATCAGCTCCTCCAACCCGGACACCCAAGCGGGCCTGCTAGGGTCCTCTCTCACATCCGCGGCCCTCACCACTGGCGATCTCCCTCTCCAACGCGATCTCCATAGCGTCCTGCAGCGTCTTGGGGTGGGCGAGCTGTGTCTGAATACGGAGATCCGCCGGAGAAAGGGCCTAGATGAACTGATCCCTCGCCAGCTCATTCCGGACTGCCGGGGGCATATGAGCATACACACGTGCAGTCAGGCTCTCTA
>JABFEA020000001.1:34041985-34059886 GCA_019775915.2 Cyphomyrus plagiostoma
ACTGGATTTAAGGAAGCACTTCTTTATGCAGCGTGTAGTTAGAGTATGGAATAGTCTTCCTGATAACGTAGTGCAAGTTGAATCCATGGGTTCCTTTAAATCAGAGCTAGATAAGATTTGAACAACTCTGAGCTATTAAGTTTTCCCCAAGCGAGCTTGATGGGCCGAATGGCCTCCTCTCGTTTGTATAGTTCTTATGAATATGCAATATTTGCAGATTACAGCAATATTTCAAACTGGTTTAAATGTGGTCTGTTCCATTATAACAGATGAACATGCTACAGTATTCTATTTGATTTAGCAAGATGTATGTCTGTATCCTCTGTAAGTGCTAATGTAATTTTAATTAAAGTTCATTATTTGTATTGTTTGATATTTCAAAATTTAAAATATTTGCATGCATGTATAGGAATACAATTGAATGCTGGTAACAATCGAAACATTTCAGCAAGAAGTTGAAATCTAAAAATATCATCAAACCCAAATAGAGGGATTAATAAAGTTCTATCTAGTACAGAATGTAAAAGTAAAAATATAAAGCATAAGATGAATGAATTTAAATGGAGGACAAAAACGCCAAGAGACAATCTGTGGGTAACATTTAGTTTTTATTTTATTATTACATATACGGAAAATAACAATAATAAAACTTTAGTTTATTAAAAAAAAAAAAAAAGAAAAAAAAAATCACATGGCAGACAGGCTGTTGCAACCCACACAATAACTTAAAAATGGCAGAAGACAGGTGAAGAGGCAGCATGCCTGCTTAGGTAGGGCAGGAAAGCAGGACAGAATTCAGACCAAGTCCAGTAGAAGCAGCTATCAACGGGACATCTTCTCCTTCCCAGAGGGGGAGGCAGTATATACAAGTTAATTTTTATTTTAAATCAGAAGGTTAACTCTCATATGTATAACCCACAGACACACAACAGTCTCCTCTTTGCAACACCGAAATATTACCAGCTTCCAAGGCTATAGCAATGGCCTCAGCATCATGTTAGCTGAAAAGGCTTTTTCTGTGCCACGGATTCCTCATCAGACTGTTATGGTTTAGGTATGTTACGCCGGTGTGTGCATGTTGTAGTGTAGAGCTGGCAAGTGGCGAGCCACAGCTCAAGCCTCACTCTCTCCTGTGGCTGCGTTCTGCACCTCCTCTTCCAAGATGGGAACGATCAGGTTATCCTTGGACATGAGATTGTACTTCATCACGAAGCGTGTGAACCGGTGACAGAGGAAAGTCTCATTCTGCATGGAGTGAGAAGTGAGACATGCATCCTCAGAGAGATACCACATTAAACGGCTGCTCCATATCTTCATCGCGTTACATAAGTGTCCATAACCTTCTGATGATCTACTTCTCAAAGGACACTTAGATTATAAAAAAGGGAGACCCAGCTCCCAGTATGTGACTCACCTCATACTTGTCGAATATTTGCCTGTGATGGAAATAGGCGTGGGAGAATATCCGGTAGATACGTCGGCACACTGAGCCCAGCTTGGCCACCGACGACTCTTTGATGCTGACTCTGTGCGTGTGGGGGTACAGTGATTTACTACCAAAGAGACATGGACTGTGCAGGTAATGTGTATGAAACGAGACACCTGTGTGTGGCAGAATGCTGTGCAAGAACAAGTAACAGGGAATAGATGCAGACGCGAGAGGAAAAGGCCGTGCTCCGGAACCCACCGGCTAGGAAAATACTTGTTGCTGTTGAGAAGGCAGGCAGCGCCATCTAGGGTGTGCCGGGTGTAATCAATCGCAGGACACTGCAGACACAAGCACATAGCAAGGAGGGAATGAGTCAGAGCCC
Organism: Cyphomyrus plagiostoma; assembly: GCA_019775915.2. Taxonomy (NCBI): domain Eukaryota; kingdom Metazoa; phylum Chordata; class Actinopteri; order Osteoglossiformes; family Mormyridae; genus Cyphomyrus; species Cyphomyrus plagiostoma. Next base: position 34,043,797 of record JABFEA020000001.1, read on the forward strand.
GAACAGCAGTGGAAGCTATGGAAACACTTCCCTTAAGCAACTAAATCATAATGTAAAAAACATAATCGATGGACAATCGCACAGGATCTCACCTCTTTGGGAGTCTTGTGTGCAGCACACAGGAAGATCCACTGCTCCGTAGCAGTCATCTGGGTACAGGTGTCCGGGTGACACTCGCTCTGGGGGGTACAGGCACATCAAATGCCTTTGTTATAGCAAGGGGGAAGGCAGATTTCTGGGAGCATTCAGAAACGGTGTGCTTACACTGCAAAAATAAAATGCTGCAATGCGCCTTGCACACAACAGCAAAGTGTTATTAGGAGTGAGGTAGTCAAATGAGCAAAGCAATACCTGCAGTTTGACAGCCAGGCCATTCAGCTCCAGACAGAACTGTCTGTAACGCAGAAAGAATGTCTACAAACACATCTACACTGAAGTATAAACTGAAATAGTAAAAAGTGACTGGAATAAAAAAAAAAAAACTTTGGTCAGAAGGTGATGTAATACCTGAGGTGCTCATACTTCCAGACACCTTCATCTTGGCCCTCAGGGGGGTCCAGGATCTTGTCAATGTTGGAACAGTCTGATCGTATGTTCTGCTGTATGTACTGTAAGCATTCAAAGCATCATATGACTTATCAACATCCAGCATGAAACAACCAGCAAATGACATATTAGGTCATTAAATCAATGCATCTCTTTAGTTTTAACATATATAATTGGACAAGCACTAAGTTTTTGCCCCCCTAACTCCAGACTGTTAATACGCCACCTGTTGAACAGCCAGGGTGCTGTCCATTTCCTCGAAAGACTCATCTGGCCAGTTGTAGAAATCCTGCAATTGGACAGATAATCTCGACGTTAGGTGGGGTGGGGACCACTGCATTCCAGGCAGCGCTGACGCGATCGCAGCTGTCACGCATTCGTAAGGCAACTGGGGAAGCGAGCGGTCAACAAGCTATACAAGCCAGTGCTACTTAGGGGCCCTGGAAAAGAATAAACGAAAGCAATTATTCCTCTGTTGTCCACCGATCTTCAGACGGCAATTTCCCCAGAATAAAATTAACAGGTATCATGCATCTTGCAGGTTATGAGTCACCTAGCTACGAAGAAATTACGTATGTATAGCTTGCGGTAACAGAAAATCACGATACTTGCGATAAATGGTGCAGAATGCATATTAAGAAAACAACCTGTTAAGAAATGTTTAACAGTAAACGTCGTAAACTGAATACTATTAAAAAACAGGCCAGTTCCAGGACAGATCTAACTAGCTGCCTTAACCAATGATAAATAGCGCGAAACTCCAGAACCGGCAGACCATGTGAAGAGTTAAATATTTGTCAAACACCAGATTTAGCAGTAAACGGACACTATTTGAGACAGTACTGTACTATCCTCCAGCTCAATCAAATGAGCAGCTACACGTCCATTTTACGGACAATTTTGCTGTATACAGAGCAGAGAATGCTATCATTTCTGTAAAGTCACAGCGTCAAGCTCGGCCTCCTAGCAAAGCAGCCCTTTCCTCATCATTAATACTTTAACCAAATCTTAGATCATACCAATCTGGACCTTTCTTACTATTCGTTAGATTATTAAGATAGCAATAACTCCGCACCAAAGAGTACACAGCAAGGCCCGACCCTTCCTGTATTTGTAGACACTCCCTTACCCCAGAACTGCAGACAAGATGCCAATACGCATACACCAACATCGATTTACCGGCTTTCAAGCGATAACTTCGACGGCCAACTATTACTTGGCGTGGTCTTTGCAAAGTTCCGAGGCTAACAGGCATACCTGGGCTTTTGTTCCCGGACGATTCCTCCTGAGAACTGCAGTACCCTCCGCCATGACCATCTCGCCAAAATACCCCGGATGTTAAGCGTCGCCGTGCTGTAGTATGCCTGTACGTCAGCAGGGGCGCTGTACAGCAAGTACCCGGAGTTCTCTATGCGTTTCCATCTCATGAACATATTATACTATGAATTCTGCGTTACGCATCCATCCATCTTCAGATAGAATCTTCTAGTAAGTGTCGCATAATAATAATAATAATAATAATAATAATAATAATAAATAATAATAAAAGTTGTCATTGTTGTTGTTACCGTCATTATTATTGTTATTTTGACTGCATGAAGAATGCTTGTTCCAGGTTTAAAGGTTTATTTGTTACGTGCACAAACATATATTGTACATGTGTATAGTGAAATGCTATAAACTGGCTTGTCCAGCCCCAGGCTGAAAGCCAGGACATCCAAACATCAAGTCACGTGGTTCCTAAGATTAACCTTGAAACATTCATACTTATTTAGGAAATAAGAACAGGTTGAGTTTAGCTCCATGTAGGTGTGAAAAGTAGGAAGTCTGTCTGGGCAATAAATAGATGCTTGAGGATGTAGAAATTCCCACTCACTGTCTGCTTTTTGCAATGACATTTTCATAATTGCATATTTGTGATGTATGTGAAGACTGTAATCTTTTTCTGTACTTAACACCCTTCATTTATCTGCATTCGGATAACTATTGTATCTGTTTCTTCTAAAATTATCTTAACATTTTTCTTACTTATGTATTTATTCTTTGACCAAAACATGAGGAATAATCAAATTGATAATTCAGATGAAAAATCAAATTTTATTCAGCAAATCACACTCAACATGCATGGACAAAAATGTAGGCACACAGGAATGTTACACCTACAGGAGGCATCAATATGGAGTTGGTCCCCCTTTACGGCTATAACAACTGCCATTCTTCTGGGAAGGCTTTCCACAAGACTCTGGAGCGTGTCTGTCATTTGTGACGCCAGGCATTGATGTTGGATGTGAAAGTCTGGCTCATAATCTCTGCTCTAGTTCATCCCAAAGATGCCAGATGGGGTTGAGGTCCGGGTTCTGTTTTTCCACAACAAACTCACCCAACCATGTCTTTATGGACCTTGCTTTGTGCACTGGGGCACAGTCATGCTGGAACAGAAAGGACCTTCCCCAAACTGTTCCCGCAAAGTTTGAAGCACAGATTTGTCCAAAATGTCTTGGTATGCTGAAGCATTGAGTTCCCTTCACTGGAACTAAGGGGCCTAAACAAACCTCTGAAAAACACCCCCACACTATTATCCCTCCTCCACCAAACTGTACAGTTGGCACAATGCAGTCCAGCAGGTAAAGTTCTCCTGGCATCTGCCAAACCCAGACTTGTCTATCAGACTGCCACACCACTCCACAGAATATGTTTCTACTGCTCCAGAGTCCAGTGGCGGCATGCTCTACACCACCTCATCCAACGCTTGGCATTGCACTTGGAGATGTGAGGCCTGCATGCAGCTGCTCGGCCATAGAAGCCCATTCCATGAAGCTCCCAGTTCACAGTTTTTGTGCTGGAGTTAATGCCAGTGGAAGTTTGGAACTCTGCAGTTATTCAGTCAAAGGAGCACTGCAACTTTTACGGATTATGTGCCTCAGCACTCAGTGACCCTGCTCTATTACCTTATGTGGTCTGCCATTTTGTGACTGAGTTTCCAGTGGGATTTAATTGCAAACACTTACTGTGATGAGATTTTGGCAAAGTGTGTTCACACTATCATTTCACAACTGTTTGATTCAAAATTCCTGCTTTTTACTGCAACTTCATATTAATCATGCAGATGCCTTAAGTTCAATGAAATAAAATAACCTCATACTATTTATAAAATAGTAACAATCCTAGGCTCTTTAAAACACATTTGAAAGCTGATTAATGAATAAATTTAATTTTCCCCCAAAACCCTCATCTAAGATTTTTCATTACTCTTGACACCAACTTCCATCAGAGGAATGCTTTCAATAATGACTGTGTAACTCAGCTCTACATACATTATAGGATTTAAGTAACAATATTATCATTGGCAATATTAAGCATTCAATACTTAAGGCCAGACCAGTTAAAGCATAAATTGATGTCTAGTTGATAAGGTTCAGTGCAAGTTAGGATTTGTCAGTAAAAATTGTAATAACTTATTTTTAAATACAATGACAGCTAAAGCCCCCCTACCTCCTACAGCAGTACTTCCCCTTTACACCTACTTAAGTTCTTATTACGTTTGGATGCCTGGGCTCCACCTTCTTTAGATTTTCATTTGCATTCTTGAATTCTCTCACAACTTATCTTCATTTCTGTTTCAGCACCACAGCACAGCAGTTTCATGCCATTTTATGGGGACTTGTGGGGCGTTACGCTAATTGGGAGTAACTTGGGGAATGAGGCTCATTGATATAATTGCAATTAAGACATTAAGATTTTCGAAGGTGTTTTATGCTTCATCAGCTACAAATCCAAAAGCTGAATTCCAGCTGGTTTAAACTACTTTATTTCTGATGTGTCCATAAAGATTAGCAGTGTTAGCAAAAAAAAAAGATATTACACCAAGTCACAGCAGTGAGATTATGAATTTAGCCAGCATCATTTTAAGATGATTTCTAATTCAACAATTAAACCAACTTTAAATAAACTGTAGAAAGGGATACACATTTTGTTTATTACTGTAACAAAACTGCTTATTTACAACAGAATTATATATAAATGAATTACACAGACATATTCTTGTTTCACATGGGTAATGAGGTCGAGGCATGTAAACCATCAATCAACATATTTTCCAAGGATGTCACCATCACGAAACAGGAAATACTCCTGAAAAATAAAATATTATTATTACTTAAAATCTACAGTTATAACAGAATGTTTAAAATTGATATACATGCTAGCTTCTCAAAAGCAATGGCGTTCTTTTACATGGAACTTTATAAATACCTTATCATCAAGATTGACTTTAGTTCCTCCATACTCAGGTAACAGGACCTTCTCTCCCACTTTCACACTAACTGGAACCACCTTACCATCCTGGAACAGAGAGGACGCATGGGTAAACTCCAATACATCTTTAAAAAGTGGCTGAGAAGTATAGGTATGTTTGCAGGTCACCTTGTTGGTGCTGCCAGGGCCAGTGGCCACCACCGTGGCCTGCAGCACCTTGCCCTGGGACTTCTCCGGAAGCATGATGCCCCCTTTTGTTACCGTCTCCGCTGCCAGCCGCTCCACCAGCACACGGTCAAACATGGGCAGGAATTTCCTGAATGCCTGAAGAAAAACAGGCATCCAAACATCATTAATATTTCTGATAATAAAGTTATTACATTCATTTTGACTGCGTTATTTTCTGATATTCTATGGCAAATGGGCTACAGGAGCATTCAGCCAATGATCAGAGATGAGGGCCGACAGATTGCATCAATTCTGATTCTGAACAATGGCCCAGCAATGGCCTCTGAGCCAGGCTGTTAACCCAAGATGCTTCGGGTAAAATAGTGACCCATTCCAAGTAAAAATAAAGGTCACTTTAAATAAATAAAAACAACTAAAATGTGAGTAGTTTTGCAATAAAGGATAACGTTTGAGTTTCATTTTAAATTAGAACTTTTGAGTCTATATTTTAAGAACATCTATTTCTAAAGCCAGCATACTCACAAGCCTTAACCCTTTATTGCATGCCAGAAACATTTATTATTGAAGGTCAAAATTTTTAAAATGCAAGACTGCTTGATTATATGTAAATGTTTATAAATGCCTTACTATGAGGGGCTATAATCTGCTTTTCTAGAATTGATAGTTTTGCTGCAGCTGTGCACATGGTATGTGTCTGACCTTGAATGAAGGTTGTTTCTAAACGAGGAAGGGACAAAACCTTGATTCTTGACTCTTGTGGGGGTGGGGGGTGGTACTCTCACCGATAACACGAGAACGAAAACGTAAAATGTACACCGATTAATAATTGTGACAAGTTTTGCAGAATTAAAGAACAAAAAAGGTATAGTTAAATTGGTTGTGATGAGTCGACATTACAGGAAATACTTTTTTTTTTTTTTTTTTTTACTATTCTACGGTACTCCATTAAGATTCAGACACCGATAATAAACGATATTTTGAATAGCAGCGCCCTTGCCGTTTTACAGCGCGGTAACCCCGGATATGATTAGGCTCATACTCGGTGCACTTTGCTTAACGGTAAGAATCATCTACAGGACGCTCTGGGACTCTGACCAGCTGGTGAATTGAATATTAATAAAAGCACTAAGAGGCTGCAGTTAGACATTACTTTATCTTGCAAAGTGTGAAATAATCTGGTGTCATTGCTTTTTGGGCTCTCTGCATTTAAGCGATTACACGTTACTTATATTTAGGGAGTTGGGCAATAAAGTTCTTCACTGTACTGTTGTTTAATGCGGCATCATAATGTCCTTTAACGGCATTAGATACCTTAAAATGCAACGAACGTTAGTCCCAAACTGCTACAACATCTAATTTCCAAAACAAAAGAAAACCGAAAAGAAAGAAAAAAGTTAATTCCCTTTTCCTCACGGGGATACTCTTCAAACCACTGACTATATGTGTCTAGACACACCAGTTGTATAGTTTGTATTTTGAACCGGAGTATCTAGAGGTATCGCCCAATATTCGGGGTAAAGATTAAAATGAGCACACATGTTCTGATCGCATGCTAATGGTAAATTACAGTACATAAAATGAAACATCTGATACACGTGAATTTCCGCTTGTTATTATTCTTAAACATAACGTTATTTCCACAATGACATATTACGTATAACTGACTTACCATTTTTATGTTTGCTGACTCTTTGCGTGGAGGCTGTGTGATACTGTGCGCGATTATCAGCCTAAAGGACTGATTTCCACGTGAAGAAATAGCCAAAATCCCGACGCGCATGCGCGACCTTCACACGCATTCTTGCCTGCTTCGTTCCAGTAATCTAGAATATTCCACGTTTTTACTTTAACAGTAATACAAGATTTTCAAAATAATTCCGCTTACACCTTCCTGATGGCTGTTTGTCCAAAAAGTACAACATAATTTAAACAATGTACATAAAAGTCTATATAAAACGAACAAGTTTTGGATATAATTAAATAAATATTGCTCAAGTTCAACCTTTGACACCTCCAACTTTTTTTCATCCAATGGACTCTAAGAAAATTCTGGAAATCAAGCCCTGGAACGAGCATAGTTTAATAAGCACACATTCTAATTGTCTATATTCGAGGAATTCATTATATTACTTCAACATACCTTTATGTAAATAGTAATGTAAGTAAGGTTATTCTTTGCATCATATCAGTAATTGCTGCTATATTTACGGTCAATGCAAGAAATATGTGACCGCCACTATTATGCATGTTACAGGGCCAGTAAAACTATTACCCGGATGGAAAAAACCATGTGTACCGCAGTGCTCTCAGCCGACGTGCACTCGGGTTCACACTTGTTCGTAGTAGCGGTCCGTCTGCTAGTCGAGCTGAGGGCACGAACAAACAATCTTCTTCGACTTTATCTACACAATTTACAGTAAGTTATGTTGTACTACACTTTGGAGTCCACTATGCACAATTTTAGGAAATCTATTTTTTGTTGAATCTACAACAAATTAGTGCGTTATGGCAAGCAATGTAGAATGCGCTCTCCATGCGTGTGTTTAACGTTGTCATCTATTTCAAGGTTTAACTGAATAGCGAGCGTGCGCTGGAAGATTATTATACTCCTATATAAATATTGATACGCTTTAGTTGGTGAAGTGCTGTGTGTTGTTTGCAGATGCACGTATCCTTATTTTCACATAATACCCATTGTTAATAAAATGTTTGTTTCTTTCATGGTACCTAATTTGCAGTCCGATTAACATGATACCGGGGTCTCTCAATTGTCATTCATTTCATTTACTATTGTCCAGCACATGTCAGAAAAAGTACTGACTGAATATGTCTTATTAGCACAGACGTTTAACTTCGTCGCTCGGGTTATGAGTTTCGTCGCAGTACATTGTAGCATTTCTAGAATATTCATCTGCGGAGAAGGCACGCGTGCCCGCTACACTTTGTAGGGAAAAAGAGTTAAAGATCTTTCGTCACTTCCGTACGCTGTGGAATCTTGACCTTGTGATGCGCGGCACATGTGTGCGATGAAGTGCACGACAGACTGTCGTAATGAGTATTACTGCTAGTATTTTGTTCCTTAGTGTATTTTATAAAGAAATACCAGTTAACAAACACCTCCATGGATCATAAGTTTATACGTAAAAAAAATGCTATGCTCATAGCTTCGTGAGGTAATGGGTAACGTCAGGTGACGCCCCTGCACATTTGTGAAAAGGTGGGCTAATCGTTTAAAGTGAATGGATGAGAACACGCATTTTAAAATAGTGTACATTTTTTGGGGGCCGGCTACCCCCCCCCCCCCCAAAAAAAAAAAAAAACGGCTCTAGCAACGTGGTTTTGCAATTAAGAAACCGTTATTGCTTTAATATTTCTTCATATGTGTAAACTTATAGAGGCTGATTACATTAAAATCTATTAATAAAGGTAACCTAAAATGCAAATTGTATTGAGGGATTGGTATTTTTTTAATGGGGGGGGGGGGTGTAATAATATATCTAAATCAGGGCTATGCAACTCCCAGTCCTCAAGGTCCATGCCCTGATGATTTTCCAGCCTTCACCCATGAGCCAGGTGTGAAGCCTCTGTGGGTACTCAGAATCAGTAATTATTAAACTACCCGGGAGAGCAACACCTGGATTTGGAATCGAGGTTCAGAGTTGAATACCCCTGATGGGAAGTATATTCAGTTTGTAATTTACAGGAAGATTTGCATTTCTGAACACCCCCACCACTTTTTGTTAGGAATGCTGCGCATACCCAGTGTGATGAGAAAAATACGGCCAGTGTGCCAGGCTCTGGCCCCCCACCTCACGCGGACCTATGCCAAGGACGTCAAGTTTGGAGCTGATGCCCGTGCCCTCATGCTCCAAGGCGTGGATCTGCTAGCTGATGCTGTTGCAGTCACCATGGGTCCCAAGGTACAACTAAATTGTCAATATTGTTATGGGGCTATCAGGGGAAAATGGTCCTACTTATATGCTTCTCATTAAATGCTTCTGTAATTGCGGGCAACCATAGAGGAAAGAAACTGTAGAGATGGACTGTGTACCAAAGAGTTGTCAGCTTGTGTGTGTGTGTGTGTGTGTGTATATATACACACACACACACTTATAACATACTGATCTTTTTTTCCCCTTAGAATAGTAACCTTACTATGCAAAAATATGCAATTCTCAAATCTTTCCAACTTAAGTGTGGTGATATTGTTATATTAGTGATGATCCAGGGTCACATTCTCGTCTTGCTGTAGGGACGAACAGTCATCATTGAGCAGAGTTGGGGCAGCCCCAAGGTGACCAAAGATGGGGTTACGGTTGCCAAGAGCATCGACCTAAAAGATAAATACAAAAACATCGGGGCTAAGCTAGTGCAGGACGTGGCCAACAACACCAACGAGGAGGCCGGCGATGGCACCACCACAGCCACCGTGCTGGCGCGCGCCATCGCCAAGGAGGGCTTCGACAGCATCAGCAAGGGCGCCAACCCTGTGGAGATCCGCCGGGGCGTCATGATGGCTGTGGACACGGTCATCAGTGAACTGAAGAGGCTGTCCAAGCCTGTCACCACTCCTGAAGAGATTGCACAGGTGACAGCAGTGTCTATGAAGAGACGGGAAAGCCAGCGATAGTTTTTTTTTAAATTATAATAATCATATTGGCAGATTATCAAGTATGAGATTTGACATGAATTGTATGTGTTTTTAAACTCCCCCAAACATAAATAACTGGAAAATTCTCCCATAATTTTAGTGTAACCTGTAGAGATGCACCAAGCGCTAAAGACATGCTAGCGCGTGGCGGTGGGCGCGCATGTGGCGGTGGGCGCGCATGTGGCGGTGGGCGCGCATGTGGCGGTGCATGCATGATGTGCCGCATGTGTAACACGGACCGGTTCAGTAATGGAATAATGCATGAGAATGACCCTCCGGTCTGGGCAGAGCACGCTGAAAATCGGCAAATTCCAATTCCTGGCCAGTCGATCGGTGCATCTCTAGTAATCCGGTTGATCCCTGAGGTAATGCGAAAATGGATTTATTGTGAGCAGTGGTTTTTATTATATGTATTGCGTCTCTTTAGGTGGCTACTATTTCAGCAAATGGAGACGGTGAGATTGGTAACATCATCTCCAACGCCATGAAAAAGGTTGGCCGTAAAGGGGTGATCACAGTCAAGGTGAGTCCCTCTTCTGTTTGCACATTAACTTGAGCATTTCGAACTAAGATGTATTTCCGTTATAGATTTGTCATCGTTTTTAACTGAACCACTTCCCTTCCATAAAGCCTGTGCTCTGTTTTAGGGATAAATATATTTAGTTCATGTGCAGCTTTATCATGAAGTGACTGTCTGACAGGACGGCAAAACCCTCCATGATGAGCTGGAGATCATTGAGGGCCTGAAGTTTGACCGTGGTTACATCTCCCCCTACTTCATCAACACCGCCAAAGGTGAGAGCCCACCACGGCCTCCAGCTTCTGTTCCATCTCCTGACCTTCCTGGGCGCGGCCCGTGACTCTGCCCGCCTTTGAATTGATACCCCTGTGTTTGCATTTCAGGTCAGAAGTGCGAGTTCCAGGATGCCTACCTCCTGCTGAGTGAGAAGAAGATCTCCAGTGTGCAGAGCATCGTCCCTGCCCTCGAGATTGCCAACCAGCACCGCAAACCTCTGGTCATTCTGGCAGAGGATGTTGATGGAGAAGCTCTTAGCACTCTAGTCCTGAACAGGTCCTTTATGCTGCTTTTGGGACATACTTGTCTTTTTATGAAGATATGATAGTACCTTGGAACACAAACTTAATTTGTTTCAGAAGGCTGGTCGTGTTGTGATGTAATGTAAATTACTTTAATCCATTCCAGACCCCAAAATGATTGCCTGTTTAAACTTATTTACCCACCTAACTAATGATAAAAAGCATTATAAATCAATACAAAACCAATACACACATGAAAAAGCAAAAATTTTTAAATATATGACAATCCCATACACACACATGCACCACCTTCAAGTCTCGCTATAATTTCCTTTTTAAGTTCTAAAGTTTCCTCTTTGGTTTACTGCTATCACTGCCAGCTTTCTTAGGGGCCACAATTACCGTATCACTAAATGTACTGTAGATAAAGGACAAAAGAAAAATCCTACTGAATACAGGAACGCGGCTTTCGGACATGGAACTTGGCTGAGGGACTCCGAGCCATTCATAGGCATCAGCATCCTGGTGGCTCCGCTTGCCTCTGTTTTAGCCCACCAGAGATGTGTCTCAATCCATATAGTTTTACCAAGTCAGTTTTGCTTTGTTCCAAAGTTTTTCTTGACTTAGGTTTTTCTCGACTGACCTGTTCGAGGTCTGTCTTGGTAGAGTTGAACGCACCTCGACCCATACAATTTTTAGCAGGGACGGTCGAATCCCAAGATTTCGGTCAAGGTACAAGTAAAAAAAAAAAAAAGATTAACCCGTTAGAGTTGGATGCATTTGCGTTCCAAGGTTCTACTCTATATAAATGAGATGTGAAGTGTGTATTTGAGAATTGTCATGGTAAAGTGTTCAGTGTTTAAATTATAGCATCTTTTCAGCTCGTGCTATTGGTCTCTTATTGCTGTCAGTGTGTTTACAGGCTGAAGGTGGGACTGCAGGTTGTAGCTGTAAAGGCTCCAGGATTTGGAGACAACAGGAAGAACCAGCTGCGGGACATGGCTGTCGCCACCGGGGGCACTGTGAGCAGTTCTTTTAACCTCTCCAAGTTCCAATGAATAGATTTTCATGTTTCATGTCAGTAATGACTCTGCAGAAACGGAAAGTAATGAAACTCAGTCAATGATGGCACATACCTCTTTGTTCTCCATTAACATCTATATTTTGTTGGTAGGTGTTTGGTGATGAAGCAATGGGCCTAGCTGTAGAAGACATCCAGGCACATGATTTTGGCAAGGTCGGCGAGGTGGTGGTGACCAAGGACGACACATTGCTCCTCAAGGGACGTGGTGATTCAAGTGCTATCGAGAAACGCATAGCAGAGATTGCTGAGCAGCTGGAGACCACCACCAGCGACTATGAGAAGGAGAAGCTGAACGAGCGATTGGCCAAATTGTCTGATGGCGTAGCTGTGCTGAAGGTCAGTATGTGGAATCTGGCTTTATTCTAATCACAGAAGTATTAACCAGAAGCTACCTGTTGGCGATTGAGGAAAAAAGAGAATTCTGCACCATTTTCTACTCACGAGAGAAGTAGGGTTTCTATGGTAAGAAGCTAAGAAGCACAAACTTTGTATGTCCTGGCATTTTGGACTTTGTTCACATGACTTAGTTGCAGGGCTTGTTGTGGGCACGACGGGGGAGAAGTTGGCGTGTGAATAATGGCTAGCCGTTCTGTGCCAGGTCGGAGGTACCAGCGACGTGGAAGTGAACGAGAAGAAGGACCGCGTGACTGACGCATTAAATGCCACGCGGGCGGCTGTGGAGGAGGGCATCGTCCCAGGGGGTGGATGTGCCCTCCTGCGATGCATCCCTGTGCTGGATACCATCACACCAAGCAATACTGACCAGAAGATCGGTGAGTCCGTGTGAGACTGCAAACTGCTGTAATGTGGACTAAATGAAGAGTTTCCGTTAGTACTCAAAGACGGGGGCTCCTGTGGCGATTATCCCAAAGAACGGGCATCCCCTCTCTGCAGGAATCGACATTATCCGCCGTGCCCTGCGTATCCCAGCGATGACCATCGCCAAAAATGCCGGCGTGGAGGGTTCTCTGGTGGTGGAGAAGATCCTGCAGAGTGAGGCAGAGATGGGATACGACGCCATGCAGGGCGAGTATGTCAACATGGTGCAGAAGGGCATCATCGACCCCACCAAGGTGACTTCAGCGTGCCGCCATCTCACTGGCCATAGTGTGTAGTACATTGGAGACCAACCCCTGGTATCTTCGGCTGCTCAAAGCGATTCCCTTAATTCCCCTACAGGTCGTGAGGACGGCCTTGCTGGATGCTGCCGGCGTAGCCTCTCTACTCTCTACTGCAGAGGCCGTCGTCACAGAAATACCCAAAGAGGAAAAGGAGGGCGGCATGGGTGGCATGGGCGGCATGGGTGGCATGGGCGGCATGGGTGGCATGCTTTAAAACCCCTCCCTGAGCCTTCGTTAGACTTCCTAATGGTGGAGGGGGCTGGGGACACCCCCCCCCCCACACACTCCCCCACTGACCATGCATTTGTTGAGGAGTTACAAAAACCAACCACCCCATCTGTTCTGAAGCGCAGCCCATTCTGGAGATCTAGCCACGCCCCTTGATTTAGAACATTGACAAATGCTAGTACTTAACCTGTCTTTTTACATAAATGACTGTCCATTCAGCTATTGTATAATTGTAATTACACGGATTTCCTCAGAGAATTTCACTTTATTGGTGTCGGTCTTAAGCAGCAATTTGTATGTCATTTACGTGTTGCTTAGCATACAAAACTGCTGTTGTCCCTGAAATGCGTTCGTATTAAAGGTGCATTTCTACCATGGAATTCTCAGATGGAATTTCTGTAGTTTACTATAAAATGGCCGCAGAGGTACAAAATGGAAGCTCTGCAAATCGTTTCTGGTCCAGATTCTCTTGTATCAGTTCCCCAGTACCACCATTCTGTCTTAACGTTTGGTTGCTTTTGAGGCTGCTTTTAAATCTTATAGGTTTAATAGAGGTAGAATGGAACCTAGTTCAGTTACATATTACATGTTATGAAACGGCATCTACTGCTGACAACTCTGATGTTAATGACAGACTTAACTGGAAGGTTTACTGGTTATGGTCTTCAAAAGGTTGTAGTGTTTAATGATAAAATGAAGCTGCAGACTGCCATGACCAGATGTTGCAGCGTGTGTAACGCTACACGTAGAGTCTCCCCGAATACTTCATGGCACATCTAGCAAGAATGGTGCTGGTGCAGGAGGGATGGGTTTGGAGGAGACACCTACCCATTCTACAGCAGTCTGTTATTTTCAGCCTGACCCCTTGTGTATGGCCTCTGAACCCAGTCCTGCTTCAGCAGAAACAATGAGGGCCGTTTTGCTCATTCTGATTTTGTAAGTGTGCCCACATCTGATGACAGACCATTATGCAATGGGCATTCTCTCAACCTATTCAAGACCTCTAACAATGGATTATTTTCCCCTTAATTTCATGGTTTTGTTTTGGGGGGGCAGCAGTGGTCACCTTTTTTGTATAATGTAGTGTGATAATTACTGTCATTTTTTTAATTTAATAAAGCCAAATGTTCTTTTGAAGTATGCCATGCCACTGAAATTATTTTGAAACATGCTAATCAAGGGCCTGACTTCTGAAAATAAGATGTAAATGTTTTTTTTTGTATATCTGCCATTGTTGCATTGGATTCAAATGATACAGCCCCATTTACCACATGAACATACTACCATCAGAGAAACCAGATGTAAATATTCAAAGCTTTATATACAGACCAGTACACCAGGCAGAGACTTTTAATGGTAGAAAAATACTTGAAGCCATGCAGTCTTCAACTTTACCCATAAACACTTAACACCTTGACATGCATGAAAAACAATTCACCTGTCTCCCCTGTTTTAAATCCACGTGTACACACTTTAAAACTACATAAATAATGATACAAATAGAACATGAATATTAAAATATATTTGCTATTAAAAAGCACACAGCAGTGGGTGCAATACAGGGAGGGTTGGTCCACAGACATGGGGTGATGTCATACACACTTTTTCTGCATCCATCATTTGGACACAGTAGAGTGTGAGCAATGACAAAATTGATATTGCACACTGGAAAAAAACCCAGCAAACCTTTTCACGGGAATGAAGAATGAGCAGTGAATTTGAGGCTGAAACCTGTATTTCCTTGTGAGTCAGCTGGTATTTCATTAAGATAAAAACTGAACTAGGTTGTTACCAAAACGCATGTTACTTCAGCTGGCATTGTCCGTTACAAAGGGCACGCATTCCCCTATCATCCAAATCATTTATGGACATACTTTCCCTTATCGTTCCTATTGGTCACACTGTTAAAACATCTCCCTGCTTTTATTTATACTGCAATGATGTGTTTACATTTAAAGCGATATTTAGATTTTCACAATGCCCTTCAGCTCAATCAAAAAAAAAAAAAAAAAACATTCCACAACCTAGCCAGGAACACACCATCAAACTTGAATATCACAGACATGTATTTCTTAAAACACTGTTAGTTTTGATGTTTTAGGCGCACTACTTAAGGACTCAGAACTCAAAGCACAGTACCGGAGTGCTGTTCCACCAGCAGCTGAAGGACTGGCATTGATGCCCCATCACCCAAAAGAGCAAAGTGTTCCAGGAGGTTGAGAGTGGGGGCTTCATAATTGCAATCAGGTGGCCTTACAGTATCATCTGCTTCAAGGAATCTAAGAATACTAGCTGATGATTCTCTATAGAACAAGATTTAAAAATTTTTTAAAATAAAACATTTAAAAGCTTCAATAATCCAAAACTCCATACTCCAAAACAGTATGGCGGTTCAGGGATGTGGAGCCCGATCTCCATCCACCCTCCATTCCTTTCGATTCAGCCCTTTTCCCCCCCAAAGTTCAAGCCGGGCAGGTGGGGCTACGTATGATGGACCTCATGGAACATCAGCTCCCGGGGGATGCAGGTTTCTGCACCATACAGTTCATATGCCCGGCGCTCAAAGGCAGACACCATCTGTTTGACAACCTCATCAAAGAAGACGGTAGCCAGCTGAGAATGTAGGAGCGACCGGAATTCAAAGGAGATCTGGAGCAAGGAAAAAAAAAAAGTATGAGTGGGACTCCGAAAGAGGGAGGAGTGGCCATTACACACAGCTTGTATCATGATTACAAGTAACAATTAATACCCTTATTGATGCCTCCATAAAGAAAAAGTGATATTAAACAGAAGCCATAGAAAACAGCAGATGCTCATCAAATCAATGGCCAGCCCAACATTATGGCAGCATATGCCTACCAAATAGAAAAGGTATTCGACACTCTTATACTCATGGCCATAAGTGGAAATTAGCGGGAGGACATTTCAAACTGGATTTAAGGAAGCACTTCTTTACGCAGCGTGTAGTTAGAGTATGGA
>JABFEA020000001.1:34069747-34080241 GCA_019775915.2 Cyphomyrus plagiostoma
TTTTTTTTTTTTTTGTAAATCTTTTTTTTTTTTTAATTTTTTTTTTTTTATTTTTATATTCCTTTTTTCTGTTTTCGTTTTTTTTTTTTTTTTTTTTCGGGGGGGGTGGGGAGTTACAATTAACATGGGCACTGTCCATAGGGAGCCCTTATTAATAAGGGTCTCTGAGTCCTGGTCTTTATGGTATCCCTTATCTGGACAGCATTTTTTTAAAAATTGAGTATTGTTACAAAATGAAAAACCAAAGCTTATATAGCAGGATCTTAAAATATCAAAATTTTTAGATGAGTGACTCCAGCAGTTAAGAATTTAAGGGATTTCCAAGATTAGAGTACAATGAGGATATTTTCTCTAAGTAACGTAAAAGCAGGTGGTATGCTTTGTGTGTGAGTTCCAACCCTTTTCCAAAGTGTTACTAATGGTAAAGAGAATTTTCTAGGCTTCTTTTCTGCCGGTTGAAGTCGACTGCAGAAGGACCCTGGCACAGAGAGTGTACGTATTCTGGAGAGCTCAGCACAGGACTCCAGCGCCAGTGATGGCTGTACCCACCGTATCTCTTACAAACCTCAGCTGTTTCTCTTGTATCTGCCTGTTGTTAGTTATGTTGTTAAATGAGGATTGTTTTGTTCAAGTTGTACATAGGGCTGTTATCTTTTAAAAAAAAAAAAAAAAAAAAAAACCAAACGCACAGTAAGTTTTGTTTAAGGGCGTGACCCCCTAAGCATTTGATTTAGGTGGAGGTTCAGGGCTAGCTGGCTGTCTTGTGCTTGTGTGCAGGACAGGAGGCTTCTGGCGCTGACAGTCTCGTTTTCTGTTGGTGCTCTTTTCACGCAGGAGGCAAAACGCCAGACCCCAAGGTACAGGCCCGGACGTACATGGACGTCATGAGGGAGCAGCACCTCACCAAAGAGGAGGTGAGCCTGTTTGCCTGCTCCTGTGGCCCGCGGGTGGCGGTGCCCGCACTGTGTTCTCACTCTATGCCCGTGTCCCCCTTGCAGAAAGAGATCCGTCAGCAGCTGGCAGAAAAGGCCAAATCTGGAGATCTGAAAGTGGTGAATGGCTCGACGGCCTCGCAGGCCGCCAGCGCAGTCAAGCGGAAGCGACGCTGGGACCAGACTGCCGACCAGACGCCCAGCAACGCCACGCCTAAGAAGGTGTCCAGCTGGGACCAGGCTGATGCCGCTTCAGAGGTGAGTCGGGAGCAGCTTGCAGAGTGCAGCTTGATATCTTAAATACTCGCAGGGTGCTGCAGGCAGCTAAATTGTGATTAAAGTGGAAAACTTATGCATGTGGATATGCATGAGTTTTGTAATGTAGCAGATTTTTTGGGAAGATGTGTGAAGCCTGAGGCATTTCATTCTGGTTAATGAGCTGAGCTGCCGCCTGCCCTGCAGACCCCGGGCCACACGCCCTCCAACAGCCGCTGGGATGAGACACCCGGCCGACCCAGGGGCAGCGAGACTCCCGGGGCCACGCCCAGCACACGCATGTGGGAGCCCACGCCCAGCCACACGCCAGCCGGCGCGGCCACGCCAGGCCGTGGGGACACACCCGGGCACGCCACGCCAGGCCATGGTGGGGCCACCTCCAGCGTGAGGAAGAACCGCTGGGACGAGACCCCAAAGACAGAGAGGGGTGTGTGTGATAGCTGGCCCAAAACGTGCCGCTGAAGCCCTGTCCTGTTTCATCAAATATGTCAATTCTTGATACCTAATAAACCCACAATCGTCTGGTTTTTATGAGATCAATAGCTAACTTCATTATATACGTGGCAGAACTGTTGGCTGTCCTCCAAGGCTGTAGTGAGCTGTAGTGATTGTAGTGATTCCCCCCTCCCAAATTCAGAGACGCCTGGCCATGGCAGCGGCTGGGCTGAGACCCCCCGCACCGACCGTGGCGATGAGTCTGTCGGGGAGACCCCCACCCCTGGGGCCAGCAAGAGAAAGTCTCGCTGGGATGAGACCCCTGCCAGTCAGATGGGCTCCTCCACCCCCCTCCTGACTCCAGGGAAGACTCCCATTGGCACCCCAGCCATGAACATGGCCACCCCCACTCCTGGTAAGCAGAACCTTGCTTTGTTTTCATGTCCGCTTTGAAGCTTGTCCTGTGCGTCAGGTGTCATGTTTTTGAAGTTGGTTGTGGATTCAGCAGTTTACAAGGGCGTCTCTCTTCAGGGCATCTCATGAGCATGACTCCAGAGCAGCTGCAAGCCTGGCGCTGGGAGAGAGAGATCGATGAAAGGAACCGGCCACTTACTGATGAGGAGCTGGACGCCATGTTCCCAGAAGGTTACAAGGTACGCTTCTGGTTTAGGTTGGCTGGACGCTGCAGTTGTGTTGACAGTGACGTACAGGAAGATGCTTGAGGGTGACCTGCCTCTTGCCCTCTTAGGTGCTGCCGCCCCCGGCAGGTTATGTACCCATCCGCACTCCAGCCCGCAAGCTGACTGCCACTCCCACCCCCATTGGAGGCATGACTGGTTTCCACATGCAGACTGAAGATCGCAGCCTGAAATCTGTCAATGACCAGCCTTCCGGGAACCTCCCCTTCCTCAAGCCCGATGACATCCAGTATTTTGACAAGTTGCTGGTGAGTGTGTATAAATATCTCTGATCCCTGGGTCTTGACTGCATGACTCCAATGGGTAAATGCCTCTGGTTCTCTCACACTGACTCATTTGCATATGGTGGGGGTTTAGGTTGAGGTGGATGAGTCTACTTTAAGCCCGGAGGAACAAAAGGAGCGTAAAATCATGAAGCTTCTGCTGAAGATCAAGAATGGCACCCCTCCCATGAGGAAGGTGAGCAGTCCATCGCCATGACGATTTTTCTGTTTTGTGTCTCTTCTGCTGGATCTTTGACATCATTTACATTTCACACCCCCTGCTGCCCTGGCCCCTTTCAGGCTGCACTTCGCCAGATCACTGACAAGGCTCGCGAATTTGGGGCAGGACCTCTCTTCAACCAGATCCTGCCCTTGCTCATGTCGCCCACCCTGGAGGATCAGGAGCGCCACCTGCTGGTCAAGGTCATTGACCGTATCCTGTATAAGCTGGACGACTTGGTGCGGCCCTACGTCCACAAGGTGAGTTTCATTAGGCTTTTGTCTGGATAGCAGTAAACTAAATTGGGTTTAAAAAGAGCAGAATGAAATGTTCTAATCATAACTAGCATTTAAGTCAGTAAAGTGTACTATTGGCTTGTTTTGCTTCACTTTCTGATTGGCTGCATGTTTGGTTAGATCCTGGTGGTGATTGAGCCCCTCTTGATCGATGAGGATTACTATGCGAGAGTGGAAGGCAGAGAAATCATCTCTAACCTGGCCAAGGTGAGTACATAGTAACCCACACCAGAACTTATGTCTGTTTTAATGACTCTCACAGCCTTAACTAATAAAAAAAAAATAGTTAAAAGATTAAATTTTCAAACCTGTAGTGCTTCCTACAGACAGTTTTTAAGGAATGTGCAAATATCTTCTGATTTTTGTATGTTTTGGGGGAAACTGCTTTATAAACTGGCTTGTATTAGCCTTAGCGTGAGCCTGCAGTTGTTTTTTACTTTTTTTGGAGTTAGAACTTCAGAACTTCAAATACATTTTCTCTTGTGTCTCCTCAGGCGGCAGGTTTGGCCACCATGATATCCACCATGAGGCCCGATATCGACAACATGGATGAGTACGTGAGGAACACCACGGCCCGTGCCTTCGCAGTGGTGGCTTCTGCCTTGGGCATCCCGTCTCTCCTGCCCTTCCTTAAGGCTGTGTGCAAGAGCAAGAAGTCATGGCAGGCGCGGCATACTGGCATCAAGATCGTGCAGCAGATCGCCATCCTCATGGGCTGTGCCATCTTGCCTCACCTGCGTAGCTTGGTGGAGATCATTGAGCATGGTCAGTGAGACATGAAGTGTAATGTCCTGTGGTATATCAGTCTTGGTGGACAAGTCTGGGTTTCACATGTTAACAAGCTGGATGTCTAAGTTACTTGTATTTTTATGTCAAATTTGTGTAGTGATTGACAGGTAGAATGTGTATGAATAGCCATTGCTGCTGATGTGTTACCTTCTGGAGTTGCGCTGGAGATTAGGACCCCACTTTAACTCTGGTCGCCTCTTGCAGGGCTAGTGGATGAGCAGCAAAAGGTTCGCACCATCAGTGCCCTGGCCATCGCCGCTTTGGCTGAGGCGGCCACTCCTTACGGTATCGAGTCGTTCGACTCTGTGCTGAAGCCCCTCTGGAAGGGCATTCGACAACACAGAGGCAAGGTGAGCAAGGAGTCTGGGGAAACTTCCAGAGGGTCACATGACTATTCTTGTGAGCCCACAATGGACAGTCTTTAAGTGTTGCTAGAATTTCTGAACATGGGCAAACTTCTGCAGGGTCTGGCTGCCTTCTTGAAAGCCATTGGTTATCTGATCCCCCTGATGGATGCTGAATATGCCAACTACTACACCAGGGAAGTGATGTTGATCCTCATCAGAGAGTTTCAGTCCCCTGATGAGGAAATGAAGAAGATCGTACTCAAGGTCAGTACATCGGCGTGGTTGGCGTTGTGGTGAACATTTTTAGTTATGTTATTCATACAAGTCTGTCTGTTTCCTTAGGTGGTGAAGCAGTGCTGTGGCACTGATGGTGTCGAGGCCAACTACATTAAGACTGAAATCCTGCCACCTTTCTTCAAGCACTTCTGGCAACACAGGATGGCTCTGGATCGACGCAACTACAGACAGGTAATGTCACCTTGAGGTAAATTTTGGTCACAATGATTTTTCTCCTAGTGGATATTTGAGGATAAGTCTTCTTTTGAAAAGTGAATGAAGTTTGCATATTTACCTCTGTCCTGTCTTTACCCAAGCTGGTGGATACCACTGTTGAACTGGCCAACAAGGTGGGTGCAGCAGAGATCATCTGCCGAATTGTGGATGATCTGAAAGATGAAGCAGAGCAGTACAGAAAGATGGTCATGGAGACCATTGAGAAGATCATGGGTAACCTGGGTGCTGCGGACATTGACCATAAGCTTGAGGAACAGCTCATTGATGGCATTCTCTACGCCTTCCAGGAACAGACCACAGAGGTGAGTTCCATGGGATCTTTATGGTTGTATGAAACCTACAGGCAATGTATAAGGTCATGTTTCTGTATTTAAGGTGTGTGTGCATGGGAAATATGGTTGCAGACTTTCAGTTTTTTTGCTGTTGGCTGTAAACGTTAGGAAAACCCCTTGACACGGATCTAACCTTCTTTCAGGACTCTGTGATGCTGAATGGCTTTGGCACAGTGGTCAATGCCCTTGGGAAGCGGGTGAAACCCTACTTGCCTCAGATCTGCGGTACGGTCCTGTGGCGTCTCAACAACAAATCCGCAAAGGTGCGGCAGCAGGCGGCCGACCTTATTTCCCGCACTGCCGTGGTCATGAAGACCTGTCAAGAGGTACGTGCTGCCTTCCAGGTCATCATGACTCTTCCCTTTTGAGTTGGTCATGGTAGATGTTTTAGTATGTGATAAACTGACCAACATTAGTCATATTAAAAGAAAAACCAGGGAAGCTTGTGCATGGTCTTGCAAGCAAGCGGGGTCTGATTTTTAACCCAGTATATGCTCTTCTGTCTGCATTGTTAATGTTATACCAGTTGTCTGCACAAGCCACAAATTAGACAGCCAGTTGTCCTGCCTTTTTTCTGACTAGCATTTCTCTGGTCCCTTTGCAGGAGAAGCTAATGGGTCACTTGGGTGTGGTGTTGTATGAGTACCTAGGAGAGGAATACCCTGAAGTGCTGGGCAGTATTTTGGGAGCCCTGAAGGCCATTGTCAACGTCATTGGTATGACTCAAGTTAATAAGCTTGTAAACCAGTTTCTGATGGTCCACCTGCTTGAAGTTGCTCCCCATCCAGAACATGTTGCATGTGTTTCTTGGGTGAAGGGTCTCCCACTTGACTAAATGTGGTCTTTTTGCAGGCATGCATAAAATGACCCCCCCCATCAAAGACCTTCTGCCTCGCTTGACGCCCATCTTGAAGAACAGGCACGAGAAGGTGCAGGAGAACTGCATTGACCTGGTGGGCCGAATTGCTGACAGGTCAGTGGGGAGCCCTGGGCGCAATCGACAGCTGTAGCATTTATTCGGCGTCACCAGGGGACTGACGTTATCGGCATCTCGTCTCCCCAGGGGTGCCGAATATGTGTCCGCTCGAGAATGGATGAGGATCTGCTTTGAGCTGCTGGAGTTATTGAAGGCCCACAAGAAAGCCATTCGGAGAGCCACTGTCAACACCTTTGGCTACATCGCCAAGGCCATCGGGTCTGTAACTGCTCATTGTCATGGAACCATGCGTGTTGGACTATATAGATGGAAACACAAACTGCTTTAAATTCCTTGCTTGGTGAAGATCTCTAAGGTTAAGGGTCGTGAACTGTTTCCAGGCACATTCCTTTTCTGGAGTGTACATGACTGGGCACCTGTTTTGTTTTTCTTCGTTAAATCTTCTCGCTCCCTTTCACAGTCCCCACGATGTGCTGGCCACCCTGCTGAATAACCTGAAGGTGCAGGAGCGTCAGAACCGTGTCTGCACCACGGTGGCCATCGCCATTGTAGCCGAGACCTGCTCACCGTTCACCGTGCTCCCCGCACTCATGAACGAGTACAGAGTGCCCGAACTCAACGTCCAGAATGGCGTGCTCAAGTCGCTCTCCTTCCTCTTCGAGTACATCGGAGAAATGGGCAAGGATTATATATATGCCGTCACCCCCCTTCTGGAAGATGCCCTCATGGACAGGTCAGTCACTAAGCCCTGCTAGTTTAGTCCAGTGTTTCTCAGTCCAGTCCTTGGGGACTCTGATCCATGTTTTTGCTTCCTCCCAGCTCCCATGAGGAGCAAAAACATGGACTGGATGAGTCCTCGAGGACTGAGCTGAGAAACAATGTTTTACTACATGTCAAGATTGTTATTTGCATGAATGTATCTATATTTTGTCGATCTCCCTCCTCATGCACCCCTTAGTGTTATTGATGATCTGGTCATAGCCTACGGAGAGTGGACCCCCCCCGTACTCGTTCTGTCTCTGTAGGGATCTGGTGCATCGGCAGACCGCCAGTGCGGTCGTCCAGCACATGTCCCTGGGCGTCTACGGCTTTGGGTGCGAGGACTCTCTCAACCACCTGCTGAACTACGTGTGGCCCAACGTGTTTGAGACGTCGCCACACGTCATCCAGGCAGTGATGGGCGCCCTGGAGGGCCTGCGGGTGGCCATCGGGCCCTGCCGCATGCTACAGTACTGTCTGCAGGTACGCGCGCGGGCCAGCCGCTCGCCTTCACTCTCAGCGTGTTTGGCTTGTGTCCGTGCTTTGGCTTACGTTTCTGTTGAATACGGCTGTGGATATCTCGCTTGGCGCATTACTTAGACGTAATAGATAGTGCTGGGAAATTATACTGGTTTTAAAAGCAAAATCCCTAATTGATTTATCATGGTAATTAAAATCATGCCGGTTAAGTAAACATTACCAGGCTAAATATATGGTAACGATCAATGACATCTCCATGGAGCTAAATATACAGTTATAATCAATAAAACATGTTGCTGTCTGGCTAAATATACATTATTCATATAATAAAACACGTCACCCTGAAGCTGAATGTACATCACTATAATAAAACATGGTGGTTATGCTGTCAAACCTAGATGTAAAGATTTTTTTTTATAATCTTTAAAAAAAAAAATTCTGAACATTTTATTAATGTGAACAATGACTGCAGTGGTAAGAGTAAACGGGTTTTTTTTTTTTTTTTTTTTTTACTGTGAAACTGGCAGAATTTTAAATACAATGATAGATTTTGGTCGTACAGCCCAGCACCACTGATGGATACTAAATACAGGGATTCATTCTGAAGGATAATTAAGATCTAGGCCACTGGGATTTTGTTTCTTCTCTGCTGGGTTTTTCTCGTGCTTTAATCGAGCTGAATAATACTGTGCCCCCTGAGAAAGCGAGGGCTTTCTGAGTCATGCTCTACATGGAGACTGATGTCTGGCTGCTCTTTTTTATCCTCTTACCCAGGGTCTGTTCCACCCAGCCAGGAAGGTGCGTGATGTGTACTGGAAGATCTACAACTCCATCTACATTGGATCTCAGGATGCTCTGATCGCTCACTATCCACACATCTACAACGATGAGAAGAACCCTTACATCCGCTATGAGCTGGAGTACTTCTTATAGGGTCTTGTTACTCTGTCCCTCCATTTGTGTGTACTGCCTCTTAGGGAACAGGACTTTATACACACACACACACTCGCGCACACACACACACACGTACATAGGATTCATTCTGTTTAGTTATGTGTCTGATAGTGAGAGACCAATCAGCCACACTGGCAGCAAGCATTGTTTTTATTAAGACATTTAAACTCCAATGAAACAACTGATTCAGTAACTTCAGTTTTAAAACTTTTTTTTGTTTGAAGAATGACAGAGGGGTCTTGGAATCTTTAGGAATGGTCAGTGAGATGTTGTTATAACCTTAAATATTACTGCCCTAGTTTAGCAGCCTTTCAAGGCAGTCAGTCCATCCTGAGGCCCAGCCCTCCTTTCTCTGTTCTTAATTGAGATATTTCTTTATTTGAAATAAACGTTTGTGTATAAAATGTCTGCCTGCGTCTTTCAAGCCCCCGCAAATGACTTGGATGCTGGACTAAATTCTCAATGGTGTGCTCTGCTTGTGCTCTATCAGCTCCAAATTAGACTCACAACTTCATAATTTAGTCATTTCATGACTCCGATCACTTCCTGTTCTAAGTATTACCAGACCTATACCATTAAAATTTTCCCCCAACTTACAAGAAAACGACTTGTGTTGCTGTCATTTGCACTCCCTTATCTGTCAGTTTTATTCTCAAATTGTAGAAGTTTGCAGCTTTCAATTTTTTCAAAGAAAAAGTATAGGGGCGTCATGTCTGAAGTGTATATCTCATTACAGTGCTGCAGATATGCTGTCTTGTGCACTGGAGACCCCCTTCTTTCCCATTATGTCTCTCGAATGCAGGTGAAGTATAGAAATGATCTTTGTTTTGCTGGGAACAAATTGTCACTGTAGGGTTCAGCTGGTGTGATGGAGGTTAAGGTAGTTTGCTACAAGACCTCCCAGCTGTGGGAAAGCCTGACCGCCTTGGGCCTTATCCTGTTTGCTGTCATTGCCTTCTGCTTATGCACATCTTCATGGGTATCAGTTATTTATGGGAAAGTTAACTAAAAGGTATTTGCAGAGACGGTTGGTACTGGCTGAAGAGACCGTTGTTGGCTCTTTTGGCCTTTTTGACTGCTGGCCCACAGGCGGCACATGTAGCAGTTAAAGCTGCTGTTACTTAAGAGGAAGCAGGCGAACACCTGCCTCAGCCGCAAGAAGCCAGTATCAGCATGACAGGAAGTGCGAGTGACATGCCGTCCAAAGCTGTCCTGTGCAGCTGCTGCACAGGGGAAGCCGAGAGGCCAGAACAGGTCTGAATCGTGCCATGGATGAAGTTCACTGGTTTCATTTCAGCTACATGACTTTAGAAGCAGGAAATAAATGAGCCTCTCAGTTAGCCAGTGCTGCCTGTTTCCCTCCCTCCCGTTCCACGAACCGAGCAGGAATACGCCAAAGCCACTTGAATTTCCGGAATGCCTTACTGTGCCGACTCTCCCAGTTCCACCAAGACGAGAATCTGCCACAACTGAATAAGCCAATAAGGGTCTTTCATCCCCCTCTTCCCCCTAACAGTGGAAAGTTGCCTTCTGCAAGGATCCATTCATCTTGATTTTCCGCTGCTCAGCAGAAAGTCACACGCGTTGACCCAGTTTTGATGGTGACTCTGTGTGTGTGCGAGCCCATAGAGGCCATCGCTTCAGTGCTACACAAGATCTGGTCTGAGGTCCATGAGGAGTCCTGCCAGAGGTCACACTAAGAGCTCCTCCAGTATGTTTTTAAGACAGTGCAGGAAGTGACACCCATACAGTGGGTGGAGTGCAAATTAAAATGGTTTTCTTTCAGTGAATGGGCTTTCAGAAGATCACGCCAAGACTGCACAGCTTCTGTGGAGGTGGGGCTTCAAACTGGAGTGTGTCTCAGACTACTCACAGGAAATCACTCTGTGCCCAAAGGCATCTTCGTGAAACTGGCAAACAAACTGAATGCTACAAATACAGAGGTTAATACTGAAGGTAATACAATGGCAGAAGGGCACTTAACACAGCACATCTGCCTCTGTCTTTGCCTAAAAACAGAAAACTAGACAAACCGTGAGCTGATGATGACAAAATCCATCCATCCATCCATTGTCCAAACCGCTTATCCTACTGGGTCGCGGGGGGGTCCGGAGCCTATCCTGGAAGCAACGGGCACGAGGCAGGGAACAACCCTGGATGAGGGGCCAGCCCATCGTAGGGCACACTCACACACCAACCACTCACACATGCACACCTACAGGCAATTTGGCAACTCCAATCAGCCTCAGCATGTTTTTGGACT
>JABFEA020000001.1:34080341-34093873 GCA_019775915.2 Cyphomyrus plagiostoma
TGCTAACCACTGCACCACCATGCCGCCCCATGATGACAAAATCGTCCATACAAAATATATCTCGCCGGGTCTGCTGATGAAAGTGCCTAGCGGCCTGCAACCTCTTCCTAACTGTGCAGAAGTACGTAGGTATATGTCAGTGCAATGATGTAAATCACCCTGGTTTGGTTACGAAAACACACCTATTTCTGTTGCCTAAAATCTTCTTTTAATGACACAACCGAAGGCTATTGCTGGGAAATGAGAATGTAATTAACTAGTCATAGCGACGCAATCTCCATATAAACGACCTGCCTTGGACAGAAGTGACGACGAACGTAGTCATTGTGGGTGTTATACCGGGATGAGACCACAAGGGGGAGGCAGTGTAGCGGCATTTGGAGCGCAGCGGGCGCTGACAGTCGACGACGAGCCTGTGTAACGCAGCAGAGGAGAGGGGTGCTTTAACTTCCTGTATGCTCCGCAAGTATCGGCATTCTCGCATTATCTTACATGCCTAAGAGTACTTAGACGCCCGTGAGTGATAGGGCGCCGGTGTATTCGTGAGTATATGGCAAAAGGCGAAAGATAGCCTGAGTAATTAGCTAAATGCGGAGTGTTTACAGCAGCCGGAGCCGCCTGCCCTGCCTCCCTTCCTCCCGTTCGGCTCTGCGTACAGCGGCTGCCGCTGCGCTGAATCTGGGCTGCCTCAGATAGCATCTGGAGAAGCGTCTGAATCAGAGGACACAGCCCGGGCCCGG
This sequence comes from Cyphomyrus plagiostoma, assembly GCA_019775915.2. NCBI lineage: Eukaryota > Metazoa > Chordata > Actinopteri > Osteoglossiformes > Mormyridae > Cyphomyrus > Cyphomyrus plagiostoma. The sequence continues at coordinate 34,081,082 of JABFEA020000001.1, forward strand.
GTCATTCGCCTCGGATCGGCGGGCAGCGGCCGGCTGCATGCAGCTCGCGTTGTAATAATAAGAATAAAAGGAGTGAGCAGCATCAACGTTTGCGGGAATTAGCGCTGCGAGCCTGGATGCGCCTCTTAAGCTGATATGGCTGTTCTCAAACTCGTCGATCAGGTAAGGTTTGTGATTCCGAATTAAATAAGGAAATCTCCTTTCAATACCTTAGTCCCTATCAGTGTTCGGCATCAGATCAAAAATCCTCGATGCAGTTTAATAAGTTGTCCATTTGGTAGGATGTGCTTGTTTTTCTTGCGCGCACTCGTCGCGGACCGCTATTTTTGGACTGTCACATATATTAATACAAGCTGCAAAGCCTGTGCTGTCCTTTGCCTTTGCTTGCTGTTTTTGCGATGAGTATAGTCGTATTTCCTACTTAGTGATATTTTTCTTACGATATGGTGGTTACGGTTTTGCATTGTTGTTTGCCTGGTTAACTTCGCACGTAAATTTTGCCAATAATATTTCACAGTGTCATCTTACTTTTTAGGTGTTTTCAACTTTGTCCAGATTGTTGCTGTTTTTGCTGTGGTGTCGTATTTTATTTACATAATTTGTTTAACCGGATAATCTGAATATGTCGAGGGATGGTTTATCCAGTGATTAAGACTGAATGTCAGTCTTTTCACTCACGATGCAAAAAGTGCTTCAGCTTCCACTTTGAAAAGTCGAAGTTGGGGATCGCCGTTGCTGGCGGATAAGGCAGTGGCACGTTTAACTTTGATCATTTATTGTTTTAGTAAAAGCGTTTCTGTGTTTGTCACACTTTATTCAGTTTATGATGAAAATACAATAAGGTGGAGGAATGTTAGTGGATTGCGTGCAGAGGATGGGCCGTGACAGATCGAGTAAACCCAGTAACTTCCTCGTCTCATCGACAAAACGCCCATCACAGACCGAACCCAGCCGACCGTCCGACGTGAAAACTTCTCCACACCTATTCTTGACTTTCACATCACGCTTAATTCCTACACACCCATAGGCTCCAAACCCCCACAACCCTGAATAGGAGTTTCTGAAAATGGATGGATGGATGGACTTAATAGTTGTTGTTATACCAGTTCAGTTTCTTATTAAAATTCCATCACATTGATAGTCCTCCATGCAGGATCATTTTACAGAATATACATGGTGACATCACATTTGTCTGAAATAGGACAGTAGAGCTGGTTAAGTATGGCTAAGTGAATGGTGTTATTGTAGAATGCATATATTATGCACCTATGTGAGGATTTCTAGGGTGGGTTGGTCAAGATGTCCTCCCTTCCCATCAGTGTCCAAGTGGCCCCGGTCATGTCTGTCATTCCTCTGCAAAAGCTCTTTCCATCTCTGTCGGTCCCTGGCTGTTTCCAGGGCCTCGGACCTCAACCTCTGCAGAGCCGCCTCTAAGCTGCATCGCGCTTGTCTGTGAGCTTCCCTTCCTGCTCTTCATGTCACTATGGGCTGCAGACTTTCTCCCCGAGTGAGACTGAGGGGACCTGCAAGCCGTCACAGGAAGTGCAGCCTGGCTGTCAGGTCAGGGATCATGAGAAAAGGTTATAAGCAGCATGACATGCCGTGCAGCTGCCTGACCTTGGGCTCGTGGTGATTCCCGCCTCGGTGACGTTGTCCCGTAGTCAAGGCGCGTGCGGTTTGCTGTCCTGTCTGTGCGGCATCGCCACCAATGTCAATGTCTTGCACCATCTCTTCTTTTCAGCCCAGGAGAGGAAGTGTAGAAATTTCATGTGCTTGTAAAGCAGAGCATGCTTACTGATGCAGGCCCATTCAGCCTCACTGCCCAAGAAGGAAATGCACAGGAAGTTCTTCACATCCTCTCTCTCTCTCTCTCTCTCTCTCTCGGCCCTTAGGGAGCTTAGCTTGCACTGGATCTTCTTGTTTGAATGCTGTATGTGAGTGTCTGTGATACACTCACCCCACCTTGTTTTGTATTGTGTACGTGTGTGTATGTATTTTTTTTTTTTGTTAGAGTTGTTTTTCTGGAATGACAGATTAAATTGGTATTAAGAGATAATGCTCCTCAGTCTTGAGTAGAACGCCAGAGATGCCAGAGATGTTGACTTAAAAAAAAAAAAAAAAAATAGTTTGCACTTTGGTAACCGGGCAGAATACGGTGGGTTTCTGCTCTGTCTGTACTTGTCTGTATCTTTGAAGAAGGGGGACAGCATTTATCTGATGAAAGCCTGAAGGCAAGTCACAGAGTGTAAAGGGAGAGAGATGATGGTGGCGGGAGGAGAGGGAATGAGGAGACGGCCAGTAAATGTAGCTACAACGGAAAGGACTGCATTTGCATTTTGAGGAAGCTGCTGGATTCATTCTGTGATAGGAGGTAGAAGATAAAGGTGATCACTGCTTGGTTTCTGCTTTGTTATTGGCCAAAAAGGGAAGTGGCAGCCTTGACATTTTCTGTAAGATGGCACATGGGTAGCATGGATGCAGTTGGGGGGGGCGGGTAGCGTACTGTGTGTAGCCACAATGGCCTCAGTGTCTGACAGTTTGTTCATCAAGTAATTGGCATAGCATGCGATTTAGGGAATGTCCTCAATCATGACGTGCTCCGTCTCTGCCCCCTTTGCAGGCCCCAAACTCTGTGCCACTGTCTCGACGTCCCCATTGTCCCATTGCCAGACAGAGGACGCCGTTGTTGCCGGGGCTTCGGCGATTCACTTGGACCTCGAGAGAGTGTCATGCACAAGCTTGTGAGGCTCGCTGTGCAGTGCAATATGGCCTTTTCAGAACTCCCTTAAGGGATTCTCATACAGCTGTGCTCTCCTAGTTTGATGTCAAGTACGGGTGCGAGGCTTTGTGCAAGTGAGGTTGGACACAACTCGTATAAATTCCTCCTGCATGGAGCAGCAGGCTTGAGGCAACCACTGTAAATCAGTGCTCCACATAGCAGCAGTGCTCCTGTCGTTCCTGTGGAGCTGCAGTGGTGAATGTACTCGGCATTCTGGGCCACCGCTGAACCAAAATGGCTGGCATGGATTATATTATTCCAAAACACAGAGCCACTGTGCCGGAGAGGAGAGGGTTTGGCTCAAATGCAGGGGCATGGATGATGGGTGAGGCCTCGGGTCCGAACCTTATCCAATACGTTTGCGGTTATATGTGTTTGTGCTGGTTTTTTCGTCTTGAGGCGACGGGTGACCATACGGAAAGGCCCACTGTACGGAATGGCGTACTCGTCTTTGAGAATCGGACGGTTGTCTGACTCTTTAAATGGAAGTGAAAATGTCGCTTGAGCTTCCTCTTTCTTTGTGATCTTGGCAAAGGCAAAAGAGATGTAGGTAGTGGTGCAAGGGCGGGACAGCAGCCACAGGAAGCGGCAGCTCGTCATTTCTGTAGCCAGAGTCCTGTGGATCTGCCTGGTCCCACCCCTGCGAACCAGCTGATGCACAGCAGCCAGTCCTTTCACACCTTGGTCACATGGAAGAGGAGTCTGTTTCGACATCTGGTAACGGATATTTAGATTCAAACTGTAAGGTGCTTTCTGATTGGCCTGTGAGGAGTGTTTCGTAAAGCGCAGCGTTACAGTTCCTAATTTGGTATCCGATTGAACGACAGGCTAATTTGTGGTTTCACTGGGCTCTCCTCCGCATGTTTGTTATGTTGCGTTGGTTTGGTTGCCAGGTCCTGCCTCAGAAGAACTGAACAGCTGCCTCTAATATCCACAATTAATGGTTATAACCGAATCCTCTTATATAGTATATGCGAGACAAACAATAAACAGGTCACCTAGGAGACGTTGCAAAGTCTAATTTTATCTAAATTCTGTCATCATGTGACGATGTGATAATCATCAGCCCAGCAGGGTGTTGTTTCTGTGCTTTTGTTGCTGGGCCTGTTTTAAGCAGCCTTCCTGATTTTCCTAAATGGCTAACTGCAGCTATAGTGGGGGGTCTGTATGGGGCTGGATGGACAGTGGGATGGGGGATTGTATGGGTAGAAAGTACAGTGGGATGAGGGGATTGTTTGGGGTAGGAAGTACAGTGGGATGGGGGGTGCAGCGTTGTCAGCTGGGTAGCTTATTGGCTGAGTGCGAAGTGGCAGTGCTCCTGATGTCTGTGGTTATTTGGGGAGGGAGTGCAGGGGTGGGGCGGGGGGGTATAGACCGTGTGTCAGCTCACTCTAACCACAGCCCTGCTTCCTCAGCCCCCGCTGATCCAGGCCATATTCACTGGCGACCCGGAGGAGATTCGGATGCTGATCTACAAGTCAGAAGACGTCAATGTTCTGGTAGGTTCTGGTAGGTTCCGCTGGCTTGTTGCTCATCAGCGATGCCCCTTAGGCTGCCTGTCAGGCTCCACCCTGAGAAAAGCTGAAAGGTCTGTGCTTCACATGCCAAATAAGGGACCGAGCGTAGAACTGGCATGACTGCATGATGGGTCCCGGGAGGCCATGTGGTCAGATCAGGACCTGTTTATCTCTGAGCATTTCGGCCATGTAAATCACTGCTGCTGCAACTCCAGGGTCAGACCAGCTATATGGCTGCAATGATCCTATTCATTAAAAACGTAGTTTTGAACACCTGTGATATCTGGTTGCATTTGCCAATTGGGCTTGTAATGTAAACAGTGACTGTTCAGAAGCACTCACTGTTCAGGGTTGGACGATTCATCTGCTTTGCATAAGTAGACAGCCATATGCCAGGTGACCTGCAGTTTTATCCAAACACAGGTACAGTTTGCATGTAAATGGCTGAAGGTCGTCCCCACGGCGACACGAGAGGCCTGCAGCAACATTGAAAATGTCGTTCATTGGTGTCCATTCCCTTAGCTCTCTGAGTCTCGGCCCCTTTGGAGGCACTTAGATCTGCCCCGTAGGCCAGAGTGGAGCTTCTCTGGGCATTGGGATGCCATATAGTCAGAGGATGTGGCAAGAGCTATAAAAGATGCATATATTGGATCCATGCATTCTCTCTCTCTCTCTCTCTCTCTCTCGCTGTCTGTCCCCCCAGGATGCGGAGAAACGCACCCCCCTTCATGCGTCTGCTTTCTTGGGCGATGCTGAGATCACAGAGCTGCTCATCCTCTCGGGTATGATCCAATCCCCTGCTTCGCTTTTCCCACTGAGTAAGGTACAGTGCCTGTTAGCGGGACGGCAAAGGAAGCAAACAGCTATAGTACCTTTGGTTGGGGTCAGACAGCTGATGTACACTGGGGCCTAATTAGTGATTAAAGAGTATGTTTCATTAGCTTTTAAACCCCCAGTAAAGGACCCTGATGTGACCCCATTACCAGTTGTATCGCTATCATGACCTGAAGCCTGTTATATTCTATATGCCCTTTTTTCTATTGCCAAAATGGCGGCTTTATTGCTCTCCTGCCTGCTGCTTTCCAAAACCTATTTGCACTCCTGTTCCCAGATATAGTCCCTGTTGCTTCCTTGCAGTGCCGTATCGGGTGGTTCCGGTCTCCATCCACCTTACACACGTGTTATTTAGGATAACAGCTTCTACCAAAAAAGGCCGACATCAGCCGACATGTCTTTTGAAGTGAGACGTGTCCCATGAGGATATCAGTGTTGTGTGATTCTTAGCACTGTGAGGAGACTGAAGCGAATGCTCTCACTGCAGGGGCTCGCGTCAATGCCAAAGACAGCATGTGGCTGACTCCACTGCATCGCGCAGTGGCATCTCGCAGTGAGGTGGGAACAGCACACACACGTTGGCGCGTCCCTCTGTCTCATGCACACTGTCACACACAGCACACGCCAACGTGCCCCTCCCTCTCACACTCACCGCCACACACAGCACTGAACGCACCTGGGCGTAACCCTCAGTAATGAACACTGATCTGTTTCAGCGCTCGCTGTGGGAGTGTCATTCATGCACGCAGTACAGACATACCTGCCGTCACAGGTGAAGTTAGTGGCAAACTGAGGCCCATAGTCCCACTTTGTTGCACACAGATTCTTACATAACATGGACCCACAGATCCATGTCAGTGACCTTCAGCTTGGCCTAACTGTCACTGAGATCGTCAGTCTCACTGAGCCCCCATTTGGGTGTGGAGGGGTGTCCTGCTGTCTGCACTTGCTCAGTGTACATGGCTGTGCTGCGTGTTCTCACACGCGTGTCCCGTGTACCAGGAGGCCGTGCGTGTGCTGATCCGCCACTCCGCAGACGTAAACGCACGTGACAAGAACTGGCAGACTCCGCTGCACGTGGCCGCTGCTAACAAGGCCCTACGCTGTGCAGAGGTCATCATCCCGCTGCTGAGCAGCGTCAATGTGTCTGACCGCGGCGGGCGGACCGCCCTGCACCATGCTGCCCTCAACGGGCACACAGAGGTATTACACCGAAGAATGGGGAATTAACAATAACAATGGAGTTCAAAAAATTGTATGAGGCTTTTAGGTTTTTAGCCCATCAGAAATAACGGCCATTGAGATAAGGATGAAGACTTTTGTGTATTTATCTGTAGATAATTTGCTGCACGTAGACAGATTTTCTCTTAGTAATATTGACATCACTGAGATCCCTGTTTATGCCAAATTCTTCTCTCTATGCTGTAGATGGTCCAGCTGCTCATTTCCAAGGGTGCGAACCTCAACGCGTTCGACAAGAAGGACTCCCGGGCCCTGCACTGGGCCGCCTTCATGGGTACAGGGGACACGTCCCTTTGGCTCGCCTCCTGATTCTAGCAAACCCTGGGCCCTGCACTGGGCCGCCTTCATGGGTACAGGGGACACGTCCCTTTGGCTCGCCTCCTGATTCTAGCAAACCCCGAGCCCTGCACTGGGCCGCCTTCATGGGTACAGGGGACACGTCCCTTTGGCTCGCCTCCTGATTCTAGCAAACCCCGGGCGCTGCACTGGGCCGCCTTCATGGGTACAGGGGACACGTCCCTTTAGCTCGCCTCCTGATTCTAGCGTTGGGCTCCACACCTTGGGGGCCTCCTGCATGTCAGGGTTCTTCTCCTCCCACAGTCTAGAAACGTGTTGAATTGGAGTTTCTAGGTTGTGGGTACAGGATACAAGATACAAGATATCTATTAGAAAAAGAGGGTTTTTAATTTTATTTTTTAATTTTTCACATCTGACTCATACATGAGTGGAAAAGTAAAATGCAAATGGTGCTATTTCATTTTAATTTAAATTTTTGCAGGATTTTTGTGCACAGACTTCGGAAACTAAATGGCGAAGTGGAGACTGTATTTTCTTTTTTATCATTTTCATTTTTTGCAGAAAATACCCCCCATATGACACCCCTTAGGCTGTGCAAATCAAATGGAAACATAACTAAGAATAAGTCAGCATGGTGTCTGTGTTAGGGCAGATAGACCCTGTGACCCATGTGCACCCTCTGTTTCATGGAATAGGCTTTAGGCTCAGCAGAACCCCATACTGCGTGGGTGGGTGGGTGGGTGGATGGATGGATGAACAGTTTTCATGTTTAAACACTTTTTTTCCGACTGTACGCCGGAAGCTGTCTTTGCTGGTGAGAAGCTGACTGGAAGCACAATAATAGTGGTGTTCCGGGTGATTCTGTCTCCCCCTGCAGGTCACCTGGAGGTGGTGCGTCTCCTGGTGAGCCAGGGGGCAGAGATCAGCTGCAAGGATAAGCGCGGGTACACGCCCCTCCATGCCGCCGCCTCCAATGGCCAGATCAGTGTGGTCAAGCACCTGCTCAACCTGGCAGTGGAGGTAGGGTCCCGTGGCAGGAGCGCCAGCCGTTTGGCGCGGGCACCCCGTACCGTGGGCACTGCTGAGGGAACAGAGAGCCGGCACGTGATGCAGTTACTGATGGGCGTGTGCATGTCCAGATCGACGAAGCCAACGCCTTCGGCAACACGGCCCTGCACTTGGCCTGCTTCAACGGGCAGGACGCGGTGGTGAGCGAACTCATCGATTACGGCGCCAGCGTCAGCCAGCCCAACAACAAGGGCTTCACGCCGCTGCACTTCGCAGCCGCCTCCACGCACGGCGCGCTCTGCCTCGAGTACCTCGTCAACAACGGCGCCGACGTCAACGTGCAGGTGGGCTGCTGGGGGGCTGCGCCCGTCTCCCAGCTCGCTGCTGATGCCTGTTTGTCTCTTTCCTGACTGTATCGATATGCCTCCGTGTTTCTCACTACTTACTCTTTTTCCCCCACTTCCTGTTTGTCTCTGCTTCCTCCTGTCGGCCTCCCTCATCAGTCTTTCTGTTTGTATTATGTGTAAGTTCATTTTCTCTTCTCTTTCTCTTTAACTCTGTTTCGGCGTCGTCAAGATCTTTCCTCTTTACCGTTTTCTATTCGTCCCTCACGTTGCTCTATGTCTGTCTGTCTCTCCCGCTGACCCTGAGTGGGGTCGGGTCCTCACGGTGGTCTGTAACACTTCCTCCCCCAGAGTCGAGACGGCAAAAGCCCCCTCCACATGACTGCGGTGCACGGCCGCTTCACCCGCCCCCCGCCCCCCAACCCCATGGGGGCGTGCCCCCCCCCCCCCCCGTGGCGATGGCCCCACGCTGTGACACTGCTTTCCAGTCCTGACTGTGTGGTGACATGTCTGTGTGTGGGCTTGGGGGGGGCGGGCGCAGGTGGGGAGATAGACTGCACGGATAAGGATGGGAACACCCCCCTCCACATCGCTGCTCGCTACGGCCACGAGCTCCTCATCAACACCCTCATGACGAACGGGGCAGACTGTTCCAGGTCCGTCAGACCCCCCCTGCACATCGGCATGACGCCCTCGCTGGCTACATGTGTCACTGACTCACCCATCTCTATTCATCCTACTCTTTCCTTTCCCCTTTCTTTCCTTATCCATCCTACTCTTTCCTTTCCCCTTTCTTTCCTTATTCATCCTGCTCTTTTCACCCTTCCCCTCTATTCCTTCTGTGTCCCACATCTCTACCCTTCCTCCATGCAGACGAGGGGTGCATGGGATGCTGCCCCTACACCTGGCAGCCCTGAACGCCCACGTGGACTGCTGCCACAAGCTGCTGTCGTCAGGTACTGTGAGGGGGCTGGAGATACTGGGGGGAGGGCTACCTCAGGGGCCGGAGACTGTGGCAGAGCGGGCAGAAACACTTATAGTTATGGAGGCTTTGGCCTAGGCAGAGAATAGTGGAACAGAGACATCAGTGAACATGAAAAACTTGATGGGGTGGAGCCTGGTGAGCTGTGGCTGGACACAGTGGCATGGTGAGTGTTGGGATACAAACATAGGAGTGTGAAATTCTTTCTGTTGTCTTGTAATTACTGTTTCCTCTACATGATCCTTTAGTGGTGTTTCCTGAACACGCCTAGTGGAGGGGTGGTTGTTCCGTCCCCTTGGAATCCATTTAGGAGTTCCTGTTCCTTAGAAGGCCTGATACAGCAGGCATGTGAAATGCTGCTCAGGCTCTTTTATTGCCATGTGAATGAAGTGCGTTGCGCTGTTAAAGCACTCGATGCGTCGGCCCATTGGTCGGCAGCGTGAGAGCGGTGCTGTTAAAGCACTCGATGCGTCGCCCCATTGGCCGGCAGTGTGAGAGCGGTGCTGTTAAAGCACTCGATGCGTCGCCCCATTGGCCGGCAGCGTGACAGACTGCAGTGGTGTCATGCAAGGAGCTGCCAGCCTTTTATAAAGCTCTCTGAAGATGAACAGCCTCTAAAGATGTGCTTCCTTTGTAAATGCTACCGATTAACAGACAGAGACATGAATTCACCGTGCTCACGCCGTCTCGCTGACAAATTAGAGTCCTGGTTCTGTCCTTGACATGAAAATCAGTCGAGGGTTCGGCGGCTAGCAAGGCTGTCTCACGGCTGTCAGCCTCTTGGTTTCTCCTCTATTCATTCAAAACTGTGATCATTTTTAAAGCTTTAAGTTGGATGTAGTAAAGGACCACAGGGTTACGGGGGTCAGACCTGCCCCCCCTCTGTTTGCATTTCCTCCCGATGTTGCCACTGGATACCCCCGTTCCCACCCACACTGCAAAGACTGGCTGAAAGCAGCTGGGTGGTGACCTGTCACCTGAGGCGGGGCCCTGCACGGCCTGGGGGGGCTCACTGACCCCACCTCATGATGACTGCAGAAATGGTTGAATGATGGGTGGATGAAGAATATATCGTGTCGAGCGAATCATGCTGAAATGGTGCCCTTGGTCAGCTGAATGTGTTACGTTGGGGCATGACACACTGACCCCAGGCCAGACGCTGCAGACTTGACTGGCTTGAATGGCAAAAACAATTAGCGTCCAGCATGTAGAGATTTATCCTGGAAACTCAGTGGCACATTTCTGCTTCCTGTCACTGTACGCTCCCCCCGCTCTTCTCATTTACCTTCATTTGCTTTGTGTCCATTTTCATGGACTCTGCTTAATCCTCAGTGCATTTATTGTTTTTTGTCTCTGTCATTCAGTCTGAAGTATGTGCCAAGCTCTTATTATGGAAATGCATTAGGCTGCTTGAGTGTCCCTCTCCCAGGCATTCAGAGCGTGGCCTCCAACACTCCGCTCGCTAGTGGGCTATCAGATTTCCCATCTGGCAGTTTTATTATTTAGCCTCTCATGAATGCTAAGTGCGTAAGGTGAAGGGAAAACAAATGCATGAGGCTTGTTGGAAAGGTAAGAAAACAGGACCTGCATTCTGCACATCAACCAGTCTCAACCTGTACGCTGTGGGCGCAAATTACAGGCCTCATATTCCATTAAAATTTGAGAAATGGAGAGTCATGCAGAGCGCAGTTGCCATCCCTCAGTATTTCCTGTTGTATGTTCATCGACGGAGACGTCAGGTTCTGGATAATGACGTTGCCATTGACAACCATACACTTTGTTACCATGACGACCCGCAGAAAGCCATTATCTCCAAACATAGTGTGCTGGGTACCTTAAAGTTCTCCCCAAAAATCTGTGGTTTGTGTGACTTGCTTTCCTAACTGTGCCGAGGTATCCTTTCATTATGTGTGTGAAGAATGACATCATTATTCAAAGCTATATAGCTCTTACTTTTGCGATTTGCCGTCTGAGCCCTAACCCTAATTCAGCCATAACTGATAAGCTGTATGTGTTCTGTTAAGTGTGTTAGTGTGCAGTGTCACAGTATTGAATCATACTGCTGCTCATAATGTACGCAGGTAATCCAGGCGTGTTTCAGGTGTGACACTATTCTACTTTGAATTTTACTTTGTTAGTCATTCATTGTTTACTGTTTTATGTTCTTGTTTGTCAGGCCCATTTTTTTGCCTTTTCTTTTTTGGTGGAAGGTGAACAACTTCCGCATGATATTTTTTGCTTTCTTGTGCAATCTTGTGGAAGAGGAGCGTCTTTGGTTATAATTGGTTATAATGGTGAAAAATATAATAAATCAGTCCATCTGTTTGTCTGACCTCTGAATGTCAAACCGTTTGTTTTGTTTGTGATTCGTTAATTTTTTTGCTTACATTTTGTGTTTCACATATTGTTGATAAATTGCATGTGTAATACACTGGAGGATGTGTTGGGGAAGAGCCAGGGTCAGGCCTGCTGAGTGGCATCAGACGTTACGAGCCCCAGTGCAAACGCGGTGTTCACTCAATCGTGTGTTTTACGGTACACAGGGTTCGTGGAGCTTACGGTGATGAGACACAGGGCAACTTACAAATGTGGCCCAGCCTCTATCCCATTGACATTGGGCTACAAGTTTCTATCAGAAAAACTCCAATTACCAGTTGACAACGTTTGTGTCACCAGATCCCGATGAGTTGCCCTTTGTGTCACCAAGTTGGCAGTTGCCCAAAAACATTGCTCAGAAAGTTGCCCTGTGTCTCACCACTGTGAGCTCTGTGAACCTTGATTAGCAGCGGCTGTGGTGACCTGATTTTGGGGGAGGTCACATTTTTATTCTGTTGAATGCTAAGCCCCCCCCACCCCCTACACTCCCTGTGAAGGTCCCATAATGTGCTGTAATGTGTATCGTGGGGGTTCGGAGGGCTTACATACAGGTTTGCCTCTCTTAATTTGGCTAACAGAGTAGTTACCTCTGTGGGGCGACTTCCTGCACCTGCCTGTTTCTGCTACTCAGCATTTGTCATCAGGTGTGTGGGATGGACTGCAGGGGTGTGATTTCATGTTGAAACGTACGGGCTGTTGCTTTAGGTTTCATGTGAGAAGGAGCGTTCAGAGCGAGTCACCGTCCTTTGTGTGTCTCTGAGAGCCTTTGTCAGGCTCCTGTCTGCTGTCCCCACCCAGTAACTGCTCCTGGCAGCGTGCTGTCACAGTCTATGTCCTCTAGTCGCAGTCTGTGTCCTCCAGCATCTGTGCTTTCTCAGTAACCAGCTGCTCCTCCTCACAGGCTTCCAGATAGACACCCCCGATAGCTTTGGGAGGACCTGCCTGCATGCTGCTGCTGCGGGGGGGTGAGTCCTAACTCTCTTTCTATATTTCTCTCGCTTCTCTGTATTCTCTCATGTGGAGATACTAAGACCCTAATAAACTTCTTCACTGTGCCGTTATGATTTGATCCGCCCTCTGCTTCCTGCAGCAACATGGAATGTGTTGAGCTGCTCCTCAGCAGTGGAGCCGACCACAACCGGAGGGACAAGTGTGGCAGGTGGGCTGGCAGTGGAGAAGGGGAGCAGAGGTCACAAATGAGGGGGCAGGAAATGGGTAGCTGGCAGTGAGGGGCCAATGGGACGGGAGGAATCTGAAGCGGGTGTGGTCAGGATAGTGGTTAAATCAAGATGGAGAGCAAACAGGGCTTGAGGCGGGAATGCCTCCTCCGTGATCTGGCTGGGTGTTCAGTCCTGCATCAGTATTATTACTACAATACTATAAGACTATAAGAGCGGCTGGGTGTTCAGTCCT
>JABFEA020000001.1:34132663-34156021 GCA_019775915.2 Cyphomyrus plagiostoma
TATATATATATGTGTGTGTGTGTGTGTGTGGATGGATAAACGAGGCGTAACGGCCAAACGTGCACCTGACGCTGTGGAGGTGCGTCTGAGGAGCTCGGGGGGCGGCTTTCTGTGGGTGGAGGGAGCGTGTAGGGAGTGGGAGGGGCTGGGCCAGTTCTTCCGCTCTCCTTTAGGGGACGGCACGACAACCTCCATCTTTTCAGCCGTCGAAGGGGGTCGCGCCTCATCTGGGCACATACCGAATCAAACACAGCACTACTAAGATTCACGATGAAACACTAAACTACATAAGTAACAAGCCAGTACTCAAGAGCACAGTGCAAACCTGAAGCCACACAATACATGATCATTTTGTAAAACAAAGAAGGAAGCAGAAGCACATGATACTGTGTGAACATTCCTGGCACATTCATCTGGTCACAGGACTGCGTTATGATTGGACCACTGCCACTGTCCTATAAATCACAGAAATTTCTCAACAGTAATCTGAGCACAGACACTGACAAAGTAACCCTTGATTGCCATATCCATAAACTGCCTGAAAATCATACAGGAATATCTGCACTGTTGTTTACAAAATGTAATTATCCATTTCACTCCTTGAAAACAGGGCTGTGCAATATAACGATACATACTGAATGGCAAAATAGAAACGTCTATCATTTCATAATGCGCTCTGTCGTATATTTTGTGGTATCGCAAAATACATTGTTTACTGCAACATTTTTCTTCATTTGGGTGAAACCAGCAGATGGGATCTGATAATAGCATGGAAGTTTGTGGATCATGTCCTGTCTACTTGTGGATCGCGTTACATTTGTGAGGGTCCCTCGTATTGATTTGTGGATGTATGTCCAGTTTGTACCACTACAGAGCCCCTAAGAGGTCATGGTGGGAAAAGATTTTTTGAAACAGTTTCGTGTTCATTCATAATAGTGCACTTTGCTCACTTGCCATTTGCTGCTACGTGAGGGCATGGATAACCCTAAATAACACAGATATGTCCTGTAAAATGTCCTTTAAGAATTAAACTATGACAGGCAATGTACACCATGTAACTTTAACATTAAGCGAACGAGCTATTAAACGTCAAGTGCACACATATGAACACTGAAATATATCAAACTTGGAAAGATATTACGAATTTTAATTAGTATTTCAAATGTTTGTGTGTGCACTTCACAGCCATCTTATTTACAGTCACTGTCCATGGTGAATGGACAGTGCAATTATTAATAAATACATTTAAAAACACATATAAGAAAGTTACATAGTGTGCAATGCCCACCATAGTTTAATGTTTAAAGAACACTTAACTGGACAAGTCTGTATCATTTAGGGTTATACTTATTAGTCCGTTAATTCCATCTTTTGTACTTTAAACGTACACTGTACAGCTAGTTTCACTAACAGAAAAATACTGCAAGGAAACACAAACTATAGTGAGATATTTTTACAGAAATATATTATGGGTCCCATATACCGCAGCTGATCTATAGAAAAAAAAAAATCACAAATGCATCACTATTCACAGATATGTATTTCTATTTATGTTATGTAAAATCATATCCAGAAAAATAGAGAAATTTGTTCATGTGAAAAGAGATTTTCGTATCACTTCCTGTCTATTGGTGACCTCACTCCTTTTTAGAAGAAGATTTTTGTCCAGTTCCTACCGCAGCTTATCTGCAGAAAGAATGCGTAAATACGAGTTGTGGCTGTGATGTATATGATCTGTTATTGGGATATGAGATTTTGGTAATATCTCACAGGCCTAATTAAAAATATTGTAAAAATCTAAAAAATTAAATCTAAAATTTTTTTCTCCAGTTTACTAATATTGTACTGAAGTACTGACGTGCAAATACTTACAATGGCAATAAATACATTTCCGTATAATACTGGAACTTGGATGCTTCTTAATTCGACGCTTCTTAACTCGGACATCAGATTTTTTTTTTTTTTTACTTGTTCCTCAGCCTTTCCTGCTATACCTTGTATGGGTCTCTAGACGTGGGCTGGTCAAGGAAAATCTGACCGCAACTTGAACGAAAACTTGGAGAATAACAAAACAGACCTGCTAAAACTTCTACGCATCCAGACGCGTCTCTGATGGGCTGAAGTGAAGGGAAGCAGACCTACTGGGATGCTGATGCCTATGAATCGCGAAAGTTGTGATCGGTGTAAATTTGTTGTGCTTTATCTACTGTACATTTAGTGATACAGTAATCATGGCCCCTAAAAAGTTGGCTGTGAAAGCAGTAAACGTTTCATGTATTTTAGGGTCCAGTGAATGATCCAGAAAGATCTGAATTCCATCAATTAGTCTTGTGAATTAGACATGATTCTAATCCAAATGATAAATCCCCTGTCAATTTTTTAACATAACTATGCAGATTATACCTACATAAGCCTGGAAACAGGTGAATTAGGTACATTTCCTTGGCTCTTAAGTCCTGTAGGTCTGCATGACCTTCACCCATTTATATCAGTGTTTCTCAATCCGGTCTTCTGGGTTTTTGCTCCCTCTCAACTCCGTGCCAGAAGGTCCACATTTCTGCTCCCAAGGACCGGTCTAAGAAACACTGTATTTAAATAACTTCAGGCCAAATCAACCACAATGCCTGTGAAAAAGAAAAAGCATGCAAACAGTCTGCCCAAGGCCCACGTCCAACCTTTGTTGAAGCGGAACAGGCTGACGAAGGAGCTGTAGGCAGATCGCAGTGGGGGTTCATCCTGTTCGGGGGTCAAGGGCTTGAAGTGAGTGAGGTGAGAGGGGCTGCCAGGGGAGGGCAGGGGCTCAGGGTTCCACTCCAGGGTGGAGGAGGAAGACTTGTCATCAGCAGCCATGTCACTGCCTGTGCCAGGAAGATACACTTATTTAGTGGGGGCTGTCACTGAGCCACCATGGACAGGAGCTACAACCTTCATCCATTCCAATCTTCTATTGAACATATCTACAAGATGGCTCACAGGCTAAATAACAGACAGTCTCCATAAAGAATCATTCAGTGGATCCCCCATCTATTAAGAAAAAACAAGATCCAACTTCCACAGTATAAAAAATTAATCCCAACACCTGAATAAGTGCACTAAGGATAACACTGGAATAAACTGTCCTATATGATGTCATACTCCTTTCACCATCCATCTGTTTTTCAGCACAAAAGTCCCTTTGTATTAATGTGTCATTATCAGGAGTTCTAATGAAAAGGATAAAGTCATAAAGCTAGGAAACACTTTTTTTTCCACAATACACATGACTCCGACTCCCAAATTATTAATGCCTGAAATGGCTAATGGAAAGCATGATCAACTAGAAATCACATGACAAGTAACCGAAAGTTACAGCTGCGCTACTCCCATTACTTCAAAGCACAAGCAGTGATTAGGACGAGGCTTACATTACATCACAGTTATTTAGCAGAGACTTGTGTTCATTACATTGTCATTCAACAAATTTCCAAAAAGCTTTCTGCATCACCATTTTCTGATTTTGATTCAATTTGGCATGTGAAATACATATTCCTTCGTGAGCTCAGACATTATTCTTATCTTTATTATTTCAAATACAAGAACTTAAGGAAATTATAGGTGGAAATTAGGAGGAGAACATTTTAAACTGGATTTGGGAAAGCACTTCTTTACACAGCGTGTAGTTAGAGAATGGAATAGTCTTCCTGTTAGTGTAGTGGAAGCTAAAACCCTGGGTCCCTTTAAATCAGAGCTAGATAAGAGTTTAATAGCTCTGTGGCCTGTACTATGAAGCAGGGTTACTGTCTTATCGGGGTAACTAGTCGGATTTAAGGTACCACAGTTTAAATGGACTTCATATTCATTTGCTTATATTTTGCCCAGACTACCTTAAATCTGACAAGTTACCCCGATAAGCCAGTAACCCCTTTGTAGTACAGGCCCCTGAGCTAATTAAATTCTCCCCAAATGAGCTGGTTGGGCGGAATGGCTTCCTCTCATTTGTATATTGCTTAAGTTCTTGATTGTTTTTCTTAATTTCTTTTTTAGATATAGTGCCTTTTTTAGACCACAGGCAGTCAAAAATGACAGCTGGGAGTCTTTCCAATGACATGGGTCAGTTATAGCTTGATGGACAGCTCAGAAAGAACTTTTTCACGGTATTATCAAACTTAACTTTTGCATTACGCCGTCTTTTTTCCAAGATCAGCAGCCTTTCAGACAGCATTGTTACATGATTTGCTTATAAAAAAAAAAACAGTGGAGGACCTGGGATAGCAAGTCAATTTTGGTATAAGTGCAGAGAGAAGGGCTGTAATAAAACACTGTACTGTGTGTGTACTACTGGTTGTACTGCTAGGATACAAAACATTGACCTGGTACCTTCATGAGACATGTAACCGAAAACTGCAGAAATTGTACAGAAAAGCTGTATTTGACTCTCAAAAAAGCAAGTGAGAGAGAGAATGTTTCACTTAGCTGGAATGAAGGTGCCTTCCTGCTTTAAAAGAAGTGTAATTCAATCAGTTGTAGGAGTTGCAAGGAACTGAACATACAAAAAACAATAACTGAGACGTCACTAATCTCACTCTCTTTTAACCAGTTTCTTTCGCAAAAACAGCTTTAAGTACACCTGAGGTGTAGCTAAAGTGTGGCCTCAAGTGTGGAATGTTTCAGGAGACTTTCCAGGGAATTTCTCCTGTGTCCTGAAAGATGAAGTGCTGGCATGCCACTGATCAGGTCTGCAGGGCACATTCCACCAGATCTTTATGATTATTCACATGCACAACTATTACTCTGATGCGATACATGAAATAATGTTTATCTCGCGCTCTCCTGAGAATATTAAGCAAACAGGAAAGATCCTCCAGCACAGATTCCAACGGCAGAGCTGATGCCTCGAACCTGGACATCCACGGCTGTATTCCCATTAGCAGAAGTGTCATACAGGTACGTATAATTCATAAGCCAAACTTCATCAACATAAGAAACGGTCATGCAAAGGCCATTTGCTGAATTAAAATAGAATGAGCCATACAAGTAGAATGAGAGAGCAGGTTCAGACGGTACTGCCACCTGGGGACCTGCTCAAGGGCTCAACTCTGCCAGTGGAAATAGGTGAATCAGTGACATTTTGACCATGGGCACAGAACCGTAATCCACAGAGGCACTAACCACCCGACACACAGGGGTGCGACTAGAGATTTAGACCAATTCAATTATGTTGCATGTTTTTAGGGCCCATTTAGAGGCCCTTGGATTTGTCCTGACTTTGCCCCCCTTTACTTTGCCCCCCTTTACTTTGCCCCCCTTTACTTTGCCCATGCCCACACCCCGACACAGCCAGGCATGAGGAAGTTCTTCAGAGTATAACTGCATAATTTACATACAAACTCAGGAAAACCTTTAATAGCAGTTTGATGATCTCAGTACTATTAAAGACAATGCAAATGTCTATCTGTATTACACTCAAGATAATGAATGAGCAAATTAAACTGATTTAACAATATGGATTTCTTTCCACTTGTCATTTTACCTCTGGCTATATATGGTAAAGTCTGTCAATATAGTCGACATATAATGTTTGATCCAATGCTTGCATACTGTTATTCGAAAAACACACAACTTAAAACCAACATATGAGTTTATGTGACCACACAAAACACTTAATCTTGGCGTCAAACATTTAAAACATGAAAACTCAGAGATCAACAAAAAACACGAATGTAACGTAAAATAAGAACAAGGGATAAAGTTAAGACCAACTACCATTAATAATAATCCAACCATGTGACCACAAGCCCGTGACAGAAGACGATGGTTGAGATCCGTTACGCTTCTCGTAATTTGTCGTGGCACTACGAATGTTAATTATACAGGAACATACAACAATATTTTATTCGCAAAAATTAATACAACAATGCTAAAATGTACATGTATATAGATAATTGCCAGAAAGCAAATACTGCATAAAAGTATTATACAATTAGTAACTAACTACTGTGCTGAAGTACAAGGCAGACAAGCAGGCATTGTTTAAATGGGCTAATCAATTAAATCTGTCCGACATAAATAACCGATAGAAAGCGACAGACCGATACAAAAAGCAGGACGTTCATTTTCCATGTCTAATCCAGGAGGCCTTGATGAGTGCAATCTCATTTTGATTTCTAACGATTAATTATCAATGTTTTAAAAATGATATCGTTTTAATGGATACGTCCTAACTTAATACAAGAGACATGTGCTTTAAGCTTAAGTTTAGATGTCATATAAAACAAACACCTACCTTCCTGCCTCTAGTTTCCCCCAGTCACCAACAGAAGACCGCTTCCTAAAACAGACAAAACTAGTCGATCACCCCCAGACTCGAACTGTTTTGGTCACGCGACTAGGCATCACACATCTATATGTCAAACAAAATCGGGGTTACTTTCGCCTAGAAGCGAATCCGGAGTGAACGATTATTCTGAAAGGAACTAGTCTAATCTATCCCTGATTATATTTTTATTGTAGAAAAAAAAAATGGTGACTCGCTACCTTCTTATTTGTAGCCACGCTTTCGCTATGTAATATCTGTGGGATTAGGTGAAATAGTTTACATTTACATTCACTTTCTTCAGCCGATGCTTTTGTCCAAAGCGACTTCCCTGTCAGCACAAGTACGTACAATCATAACTTGCGAATGACAAAAACAGAGGCTGTTTTGATTTGATAATAAACCACGATATAGGAAAAAATATACAGGTAAACTCTATATTAAAAAGCACTTACAAATTTTTAGATTACACTAGATTGGATTACATTCAACTTTATTGTAAATACGCAATAACTCAGACAACGAAATGCAGTATAGCATCTAATCCGAAAGTGCAAAGTAGTGCAAAAGGCTAGACACTGCTCTACAATATATAGATATGTAAATCAGTAAATAGAAGAATAAACATCTATACAAGGGTATAAAGATTAGTGGTGATAAGTGGAAAATTCAGTCGTGAAATAGCAGGCTGGCCAACTCTCACACATCTGGTGTGACAAATAAGAAATCCTATGGCAAATCTACCCTGTTTAAAAAAATTAAAGGACCACTTTGAAAACACATCAAATCTCAATGGGTTGGATGGTGTTGGATGGACCGAAACATAATGTCCCAGAAGTGTTCTATTGGATTTATGTCAGGTGAGTTTGGGGGCCAGTCAATGGAATCAATTCCTTCATCCTCCAGGAACTGCCTGCATACACTTGTCACATGAGGCTGGGCATTGTCATGCATTAGGAGGAACCCAGGACCTACTGCATCAGTGTAGGGTCTGACGGTGGGTCCAAGGATTTCATCCTGTTTCCTAATGGTAGTCAAGGTGCCATTGTATAGTGACACTTACTGTTGCCATTCCTGTTTAGGGGGTCGTCTCATTGTTGCCCCTCAAATGCACCTGATGTTAATCTAATTAACACCAAAGCAGCTGAAACTGATTAACAAGCCCCCTCTGCTACTTAACTGACCAGAGCTATATCACAGAAGTTTAATTGATTTGATATTATACTCTGATTAAAAAGTGCTCCTTTAATTTTTTTGAGCATTGTATGTTATTCTAGTATGGACCTGAATCTGCTACATCAACAGCACTGAGGTAGTTTGCAAACCCTACAGACTATTTACAGCAGGGGTCTCAAACTTTAGCCCTACACAATTTTTGGTTCACCTTCATTTATCACACCTGATTCAATTCCTTGTGCTAATTACCACACAGCTCTTGAGTGGAATCATTTGTGGTGGAAGGGGGAAAGAACTAAGCTACACAGGGCCCTCAAGGACTGGAGTTTGAGACCACTGATTTACTTCTCTCAAGATGGGAGTAGGGGAAACAGTCTGTGGTTTGGGTGCGAGGAATCTCCAATAATGTTGCACCCTTTTCAAGCATCACTTATCTTGGAGGTCTTATAGAATGGCACAGGACCTTCCATTCAGAGACTTTCCGGTGCCTTTAGAATTTATATGTAGCCTTTGTAACTACACGTGCTACTCATTTCATCGGGGTTACCTATACGTAATACTCTACATGATTAAATGGAGCTTGCATAAACCAAACCAAGGCCATCTCTGTTTAAAGATAAACCATATGCACTGCAAGCATAACGTAAACCATAGAAAGAGTGACACCTAGTGGTTTTCGGATGAATTTTAAGGTTGGGATTCTCAACTTTTCCACCCACAAGGCCTCGGAACTCTTCGACCCGCGTTTACTGAGGACGTGTGTTCGAGAAACCTTGTTCCAACCAAGAGGCTGGGCAGCTGGGTTTTGTTTTAAATGTAACTGCAATTTGAACTGCAGGCACAGAGGGCAGAGCAATGGAGTTTTAGAAACAATGTTAATTATTGCGGTTTAAACTCTATTTGATCTCTAAATTGCAGCTAAGGGAATAAAAGAGCCAGTGCTGCCCAGTGTCTCAATACAAACATGCAACATGACCTCTGAAAACAAGACAAAAATAAAAAGTAGAGTGGAAAAATCAAGTCGAAATATAATCCCAATATACATGACCTCATGGAATACAGTTTGTCCTGTATTTGCCATATATTATGTGTATTCCATGTAAATATGCATACAATAGCCTACAAATATCTGAGGAACCGTTCTTAATTTACCATTTTCTTTTGTTAGTGTCTCTTTTTTGGTGGAATTGATAATAGTAAATAACTCATGGTTTGCTAAACTAAATATGACCCTTTGTAGCACATTTCACACAAACTATTGGATACTGAACTCATAAATAGGACAACACAAAATATATGAGGTGCAAAATTTTGTGATATATCTGCATAACAATTAACTCTTAGAACGTTTAACTGAGTGTTCCTTACATTTTTGAGCATTGTATATTATTCCAGTATAGACCTAAAATCGGCTACATCAACAAACTGTCAGTTAACGCGAATGATGCAACCATCAAATCATCTATATTTCTTCGTTTTTGTTTTGCCTATTGGGCCTTTTGTTGTTTAACAGAATACTGGATCTGCGGCTCGGGCAGACTGTCGTGAATTAGCTGAGTTAGCCAAAATGGCTGGAAATAGCCAGCAAGGATGCTAGGGAATTAAAGTATGAATCAGAAAAAGAATCCGCACAGTACAGTGACTCCCAAAAACTCTAAACGCGCAGCTAGTCTGGGTGCTGTTTTAGATCTCATTTGTTATCGTGGGAATTCTCCCCAGCTCGTATTAATAAATAAAAATACCATATAATGTATGAACAGTATGACGGCAGGAAAAATTAGATTAAAATTTAGCATGCAACGGAGGCAGCATTTCATGGAAAGCTTCTAAGTTTCAAGCTATTTTATGCGCGTACGCCTAAGTTAGCTGTCTAATTTCAATCGTTGGATCGGTGATGGGTTGGATCTGTAGTATAATTGGAATTAATATTAGAATTTCTTTCTTTGAATGATTAATCTATTACATTTAAAAATTTGAAATGACTTGAAAGGAGTTTCCCAACACGTAGTTTAATAAGCCCTCAAACTACAACCTCAAAATAAGAATAAGGGAACCCGAAACGCAATGAAAGTGTTATCGAGTTATGAAAACACCCTGAAGTCATATACGTCAAGTGAAGTTGGAAACGAGGAAAATGGCCAGCGACCCCGCAAAACGAGAAACAATAAAGCGAAATACTCCGACCAATCACATACAAAATTACATTTAAACCTCTTTATGATTGGTCATCAGCAGAATACCGGCCCGCAGAGGCGACACAATGGGCGGGGCTTAATGTTTGAGTTGTTACAGCGGTAGCAGAACGTTTTTTTTTGAAGTGACCTTTTCGGTTTGTTTTGCAGCGGGGTAAATGTGGTTAGTATAAGGTATACAGTTTGCCACGTAGATACCAGTAATTCGAGGGTACATGTATTAATCTAGTTTATTTCGGTAAGTATTTGGAGAAAAACTATTTTGTTTAATACCGGTAAAAGTTAGGGAGGGTATTGTTAAATACCAAGGCGATGTTGCCTAGGCATCCAAGTGAAAATATCACAGGATACTCGTCTAGATATATGTATTCCGTATAGTCTGTAGATTATTTTTAATTTGCTGTTGAACAGAATTAGAATTTATCTTCCCTGACAGGACCATAGTACTTACTAGCAACACGATGTCCTCTTCCACCACATTGGTAAACCCCCGAGGGCGGATGGTGCGACAGAGGCAAGTCACCAAGCCAAGCTCCTTGATCTCATCTAAGATCAAAACTAAGATCGCAAGTAAGTGCAGTTATCTTTGTGTGTTAAAAATACAAAAGGTACACACACCGAGTCTTTGCTGTGATACCATAAGAACATAGGAAATTTACAAACGAGAGGGGGGCATTCGGCCCATCAAGCTCGTTTGGGGAGAACTTAACTAATAGCTCAGAGCTGCTAAAATCTTATCTAGCTCTGACTTAAAGGAACCCAGGATTTTGGCTTCCACTACACTAGCAGGAAGACTATTCCATGCTCTAACTACACGCTGTGTAAAGAAGTGCTTCCGCAAATTCATTTTAAAATGTTCTCCCACTAATTTCTACTTATGGCCACAAGTTCTAGTATTTAAACTAATACTGAAATAGCCATTTAGCTGAACAGCATCCAGACCCATTAGAAACTTATAGACCTGAATCATGTCCCCCCTTAGTCTCCTTTGCTCAAGGCTAAACAGATTCAGCTCAGCTAATCTCTCCCCATAAGACATTCCTCTAAGACCCGGAATCATTCTCGTAGCCGGCGCTTTATGTAACATGGCAGTTTCAGTAATAGTCATTATATGGTGAAAACTGGTGAATGTGCTTTTCTTAATGTCACAATTTGGCAAAACATTGGACCAGTTATTGCACATATAATTCTGCTGATTATTTACAGAATTTTTCCCGTAGCTGCCAAATGTGGAAATATGCTTTTGCTTATGATTGCTTTTGGGGACGTTGAATCATATTTTATTTTATATTGAATCCTTATCTGTAGTTAAGTTTGTTGCATGTCTGTCTTATCGAATTTGTTAATTTCACCCTCTTTGCAGATACCTCTTCTTTTTTCAAGGTATCTCTTAAGACTAATAACAAGGCTCTTGCCCTTGCCCTGGAGACGCAGAAGGAGAAGTGCAGGCATCTCGAGACCGAGATTGTACACCTGCGGAAAGAGGTGCAAAGCTTGTGCTTTGACCTTGCCCTCCGTCGGCACAAGCACACGCAATTGGTGGGTCTGAAGTATTAAGTGCAGTAAACAAATTAAACATTGTTCTTGCACCATTCTGAAATCCATATGCTATCTTCCTAGTTGCATAATATGCGTACTTTTGATGTAAAATGAAAGAGTACCTCAAAAGGATTGCCTTTTTAACTGTGTGGTTCCTAGCAGCGCCTCCTTCTGTATATAAATTAAAATCTTTTACAACCCCAAATCAGAAAAGGTTGGCATGGTATGGAAAATGCAACAAAAAAAAATGCAGTGATTCTAAAAGTGATGGAGAATTTTAAAATTGAAAATGCAGCAATGTCCACCCCATACTGTCCCACACCTTAAGACGTGTTTGCAGGAAGAATGGCATAAAATAACAGTTGAAATGCTGTATCGCTTGGTATCCTCAATGACAAAATATCTTAAGTGTTATGAGAAGGAATGGCAACATTACAAAGTGGTGAATGCTTTTCTGTCCCAACTTTTTTTGGAATGTTGGCATGACATGCAGTAATGGATGTATATTCACAAATAAAATTAAGTTGACCAGACAAAACATGAAATCTCTTGGGATCATACTGTCTGCAATGAAATAAGTCAAAGTAAATTTCAGAATCACTTAGTTTTTCATTATTATTATTATTTGCATTTTCCATACTGTCACAAACATTTCTAATTTGGGGTTGCAAAATGAACGGACTAAGTTTATATTTGTTATAACTGTTATTATTTTATACATACAGAAGGATGAAGATGGATTATTTCACACAGAGTTCTATTGATATCCAAGTGTCTTGTCCTAGGTTGCAGTACTGAAGGACCTTCACAGTAACACTTTAAAGAGCTTGGCTGCTGCTGTAGATGCGCTGACCCATGATGTAAGCACTTTGGTTATTGTGGTGTGTATTTGGGAATTTGTGATAATCATAAAATACAGTTTAGCCGAGCAACCCAGCGGTTATTTTTCATTACAATATATTTAATGTGCGGCCTTATGTGTTTCTGGTTTTACTTAAGAGTAACAACTTTTCAAATCCACTAATTTTGTCAGTTTTATCTTTTCACAACCGAGGATGCCTCCGATCTACAGGAAGTTACAAATGACCAGTTGCAGGCAGATTGTGAAGAGACAAACACAAAGCATGTGTGAGCATTTATATAGTAACTTCAAGCACTGAATTGATAAATTTTGTGTGGTTGTTAAAATTCAAAATCCACTATTTATAGTACTATGTCAAAGAAAATATTAATTTGTCATATTTATTTTTAGGAACCCAGCAGGCAAACCTTTCTCATCAGCTCAGGTTCAATTTGCTGAGTGTTCAGTACAGCCTGCAAGAGTAAGACGGGCAACAGATACACATAATATATGTCCATTCACAGCAGGACTCGGCACAGTCACACAATCGCACCCTAATACTTTGAAAGGTTTGAAAGTATTTTTGAGACATTTGAACTTTACAATGTTACTGTTTTTCCTTTCATGGATTCCTGTCTTTTATGGGTTTTTATACTGCTATTAGTATTAATTATTTTAAAATCATTGGAGGATATGAGCTTTGCTAATGTGTGTTAAAATCCATCTGAATAGTTTCTGAATGGTTCTGTTACCTTTTGCAGGAAATGTATCTCAAGCAAACATGGCAGGGACAGAAAACTCTGCTCCCGTGACTCAAGTTGCCAGTAGGTTTACCATGGAGTTAGAAAAGTGGCCTAAGATGCCTTCAAACACTCCACAGAGGGTCCAAGACATTAATGAAAATACTCTTAAGATGGCCCCTGCAACTAATACAGTAAGTTATGTTTCAGAAGAGCACAGTAGGGGATCATTATCTAGCACAACAGATGAGATTCTTCTGGATCCCCCATACCTAGAGCAGACGACACTGGTCGATAAAGAGATGGAAATCACCTTTAGTGACAATGCTGAAATTGATGCTGTGGAGACCAAGCCCAAAAAGACCAGAAATCACTCTGTAGCCAAGCCAAGAAGAAAGGAAAAGGTTCGGTTAGGCAGATCCTGCCCTCTTGGGAAGGAGAGGACGCAGGTGAAGAACAGTTCAGCTGACAGAAAAGATACCCTGACGGCAGACTGCTCTGCTACTTTGGGAAAAACTGAGGCACAGGAGCTGGTGGATCCTGTAAGGCCTCTGAGGTTGTATGAAGCCAAGGACAAGGCAGAAGAGCTGGAGGAGGAATACAGAGTGTCTGAATCAGATGTGACACGCAGGAAGACCCATGTCACCTCCCGGAGAACCAAGCATCAGAGTCGTGAAGTCCAAAAAGAGCCAACAGGAGATGAATCCATTGCAAATAGACTACAGTTTAGTAGAATTTCAGTTACACCTCAGAACCATGATAACAATGTCTTATCTTCTCAAATTAAAGATGATTATTTTAGAGACCTTGAAGTTCAGAACTCTGTATCTGGAAATGTAGAAATTGCCTGGGATGCAGATGTGCAGGATGGTAAAATGCCTTGTTTAAAAAGCGAACAGACTTTCACTGTCCCCACATCTTGTTCTTCTACAAATAGACGAACCTATATAATAGACAATTGCGCAATAGACTGCCTTGAAACCAAAAGCAAGGACACAGTGTTCCACCTGAGGGATGATAAATTGGCCCGTGCAGGATACAATCCAGATCTGTCTCTTGCTCTTGATGCTCCTGTTTCTGTTGGAGGAACTGTGTTGGTGACAGAAGCCTCAGAATCAGCGCAGGGTCCTTTCCAAGAGAATCCACAGCTTTCTTTTGCGTTCCGGGCAGCTGGGGATCTAGAGAATTCCCAAGACGTGATCATGAAGAAGAGCCCCCCTAGGGAGAGTCTGAACACCTGCTCCTACACTGACACTAAATCCAGGAAGACAAGTAAAGAGAGCACATTCGCATTTGGGAAGAAAAACACCTGGAAAGATAACTTCTCTCTTCCAGTGAATGAAAATCTCACTAGCTGTGACCACAGAACGATGTTGGGGCAGTGTGATGTAGAAAATGCGGCTTCCTATCACCAGTTGCATCCTTCCAGTACTGCAAGAGGGCATGGCAAAGGGCGAGAAAAGAAGGGCAACAAAATGCAAAGTGAAGTCAACAGGAAAACTAATGTTATCAGCAACTCACAAGTGACAAGGGAGAATGCTGTATGTGGAGGTATTTGTTCAGCCAATGGCTTCACTCCTGTTCTGGGAGTCGCAGTACAAGCTGAGGATGGCTCAGAGATGTTACGGGACACCTTAAAATGGCAGACCAAGGGTGACAGACCTCACTGCAGTGCTATTGCACCCTCATCAATTCCCTGTTCTGAGCAGGTCCTAGCGGAAAATCCAGCTGCTAGTCCTCTTCTGAAATCAAGGTCTAGTGTGGCAGGTCTCCATGGGTCAGAGACGAGAGTAGCAGATAAATCCCCAGGTAGGTGATGTCTGTTAATACAAGTAATTAAGATGATTTGAACCTAGTTAGTCGTGTTAAAACAACAGATGATGTTTTTGTTTGCATAGTTGAAAAGGGGAAAGTTTTGAAGAATATAACTAATGCAAACTGGACAGTAGAGGATGAGTCTCATCCGAAAAGAAGGCAGGGAAGAACTGTGACTTACAAGGAACCTTCCATCAACAGGTGAGTATGAATCTCGTCCGAAAAGAGGGCAGGGAAAAACTGTGACTTACAAGGAACCTCCCATAAACAGGTGAGCACTTAAAAATGAGGGTACCAAAGCATATGGTAAGCCTGCCAATTTTTATATTTTTTTATGCCACAGCACTGCTGAATTCTTAAATCTGAAAGGTGTTGATTAATTTTCTTTAACCGCACATGAAGTGCCAGCCAAGCAACAATAATCGTTTTCATTCTAACTAACATTATGTAAAGGAAAAAAAATATAGAAGTAAAGAAATTGCTACAGATGACTTAGACAACAACAGTACTCTAGGCTGAAGATCAGGACCTGTGGTCAGTGATTAAATACCAAAACGATGAACTGATATAATGAACTTGTTTCACCTGCTTAAACAAGATGACAAAGTCTGGTTTTAATAATCAGTAAACACTCCATAATTGGGTTTCACGCATATTGCAGTTGAATATCAGGAGGTACATAAAGCTAAATTATTGAAACAATACTTCAAAATATATTTATATTGCTACTGCAGCCATGTGTTTATAAACATATAATAAACAGATTAGAGTGCTATTAACCTGCTGGCCTTTGGGTTTGCAGCAGGCAATTTCAGATGAAATATCATCTTAGCAATGGACCATTTTCAAATTGGCTTGGATCTTAGCATGTTTAATAGTGGACTTGGCTGGCATCTAATTTTTCATTTATTTTTTTTACCCTTTATTGTATCTAATCCATAAAGCATTTGCAAATGTCATATCCCGGGTGGGCAGACTTTTTTAGGTTACTTAAGTTGGTCTCATTGGTTATTGCTAATAGATTTACCCTGTTGCATACACATTCTGTTGAGGCTGTCACAATGCTATCATGAATGAGCAAGCATGTGTAGAGACTTTTCCGGCACTGTCTCAATTTCAATATAAAGTTTGGGCAAACTTTGGATTCTGTGAAGATATGAATATCTGCAAGATTCACTCCTACAAAATATTGTGGTAATACCACTATTATTCACGCACATCTTTCCCAACACCCTGCAACAAAAAACTCGCGGCTATGTGTTCAGCCAACAACCCAACTTGAAACAATAGGTCGATAAAGGCTCTTTAAGAACATATTCTTTACTAATAGTATAAGGGTACACACCTTGTATTTAGGATAAGGGTTTGCTGCAATTTTAGTATAACGACACAGAATTTGTTTTGAAATTGTTCATTATTAAAACTTCAGGGTAGGGCTGTGAATTGATTTAAAGAAAATTGCAAATCGGTTCATCCATAGTTTTCTTGTCCTTACCAATTTTTTGGTATGTGCGATTGCCCGATACCGATTTTTGCCCTGAGAACAGCTAATACGTACAAAAATAACATTTTCTTCACCTCAAAACTTTATTTTCATAACAAACTCTCATAAACTTTACAAATTCAAATAAATGAAACTAAAATAAATAAAACCCCAAATAAACATTAATATATTCTTTAAAATAATAATAGGTGCAGCAAGTAAACATGTATGACATGACACTAGATTAAAGAACTCCGGTAGCTCGACGTCCGAAAAATAACGCCTACTCGGTACTCTATATTTTGGACTGAAGTAATTTATCAGATTTCTGAAGCCTCTATCCTCAACTACAGAAAACGGCTGGTTATCCAGTGCAATGAATTGCATAATTTTCCTCGTAATTTCTTTGCTCTTTTCACTGCTTATACTAGGGATGCCCGATACGTCGATCGCTATCTATTGGTCGATTGCAAAGGTTGCTATTGCGAAAAAGGGAAATGTAGAGCGGACTGTTCATAAAAACTACGCCATTAACTTCCCTCCAAAAAGCGAGCTGAGAAAGATAAAGGTGAAGGAATTAAAATCCCGGTTCAATTCAAAATATGTATCCCAAAGGGAAATTAATAATAATAAAGAATACTCAATATATTTATAAATATGTTTTGCATTTTTATAGTAGGTAGATTATTTTCACTTGGTCATTTATGTAGCTCGCAAGCTGAAAAAGTGTGGCCACCCCT
This sequence comes from Cyphomyrus plagiostoma, assembly GCA_019775915.2. Lineage (NCBI taxonomy): Eukaryota > Metazoa > Chordata > Actinopteri > Osteoglossiformes > Mormyridae > Cyphomyrus > Cyphomyrus plagiostoma. The sequence goes on from JABFEA020000001.1 coordinate 34,149,482, forward strand.
GGCTTATACCAACGAAGGATAAAAGATTGGAGGCTCGTAGATGGTTTCGGACTCGCTTTGCTAGCTTCAAACTGAGTGTGTTCAATGGGCTGATGAGTTTTTAAATGTCTAATTAAATTTGTTGTGTTAAATGTCTTTGTATTGGTTCCCCCACGGTGTACCTGATTCTTACACTTGCTGCAGAGAGCGAATTTTGCGCCCGCTTGGCTCTTGCTGAAGAATTTCCAAATTACGGACGTTCCCAATATGCACGTCTGAGTGCGCGTCACTGTGCATGTGATTTACTGCACATGCGCAAGATCGGTTCGTAATCGGAAATACGTGAGACTGATCGGCCGATCACCGATCAGGCCGATGAGGCTGAAAATCGGCACATTCCGATTGCTGTCCGATCGATTTGGTGCATCCCTACAGAAAATTAATCTTTCAGTTTTCTGTGCTTATTTTGAATGCCCAAATCTATGAATAATTAACACAAAGCAGAGTAAATGGGTCATTCTCACAAACTCATTACTGTAGCATTAATTTTCTCAAATTTTTAGATTCATTGTCTCAACTCTTGATTTAGCTTCTGGGGTAGTTATTCAGTTCTGTTATGTCACTATTTATATGTGTAATATAAGTACTAATCAAATCCAGGGTACAAGTTACTGAAATAAGAGAAAAATGACAAATTAAAAATATACATCTTATCATACAAATTGTTTATTGTGGGTTACATGCAGTAAACCTGAAATATTTCAAAACATTTTTTGTAGTTGTGTGTTACTGATTTTTGGCTGTCTATTTGGAAACAATAGCTAAATATCATCAAATCACTGCAACAAATTATGTAATTTTAATATACGTAAAATAGTCAGTTGCTCCTCACAAAAAACACTTTCGCTAATTTCACCAAAACATTTAATTATGAAGTTTGTGAGAATGACGCATATTTTAATGTTAAACAGTTTAACTTAATCTTGTGACATACAGATTATTTATTTCCAACAAAATACTACTTTCATCAGCAAAAGACAAAATACATCTCGTGATTTCACAGAATCAATTCTGTCCACAAAATGACTGTATCATTCACAAAATGCATTTTGTCCGCTAAATTACTTTCTTTCATTCACATAATGGATTTCATCTACAAAATAACTCTCTTCTGTCCACGAAATCCAAAGTGTTGATGTCAATTCTGTGCACACAAATGTCACAAATGCACAATATTACAGTATACTGTTGCTAATTGCCAACAGCTTATAGACAAAGCAGACATACAGAGCGAAATATGGCATTATTTAGCTTACATTGCTGCCAGTCAGGGCAAAACCACAGACATCGTAAAACTTAAGTGTAAAAGATGTTTTAAATCAACACAGAACAAGGTAGACAACACATTGAACTTGGCAAAGCATCTCGTCAATAGTTGTAACTGTAAAATAAATCACAACTGAAGTATAGGGGATAATACTGAATACCATGTAAGCTTTTATAATGCAATGACCTTGATCTAGTTATTTACAATATTCCAATTATCAGTGTTATAAATGTATTACAACATTAAATGACTGTAAAGCTCAATTTATACGACTGAATGATTTTAGTTTTGTTAAAACATGTTCAGTATCTGAGTTTTCACACAGTAAGAATAAGTGACAGGAAGTTTTTATTCACTTGCAGAGCAGTTCCTTTGAATGATTTAGGGTATTGATCAGCCCCAACTGAAATTGCCCTTTTCTTTTTTTCTAGCAAAATGAGGCGTGGGGATAAATTTACCGATACGCAGTTCTTGAGTTCACCGATCTTTAGAAGTAAAAAAAAGAAGCAGCCTGTGAAGAAGGAAAGAGGGGAAGCTCCTGTGGCGGATGGTCATTGATGTGACTTGGGTATTTTGTATGATATTCTGGAGTGTATTTTATTCTCATGCGAATGAACTGTATAGCAGTGCTTGTGCTTATGAAGCTTTTGTAATTTAATTTCAGTATAATAAAACTACATCATTACAACATTTAGCTGTGATCCACAACCAGGAGATAATGACAAAAAAAACTATGTGCTGTTGGCACAATCAAGTGTTGAAGACCACCTTTCTCTTTAGTATCACTATGTGTGACGCCACTTCTATTTTTATGTGATTTGTCTCGATTTGATCAGCACTTCTCCATCATCCATACAATGCCTCTGTACGGTTTGAAAAAGATCTATCAAATACCTTTTGAGTTGTCACGCTAAGAGGATAAACTGCCTGAGACTGTCCTTTTCTTTGGTATTGCTACGTGAAGCTCCTTCAGTTTTTTTACGAGTTGTCTCAAAATTTGATCACTGAAAAAGAGCCATCAAATACATTTTGAGTTATCGTGGTAACAAGAAATGATCAAAGTGGCAGTGACTGACCAGTTCCAAGACTGTGTTCCCCATCTGGGAATTCCTTGTGTTTGCAAAATTTTTAGAAAGATCCACCAAATACTGTGAGTGACTGTGTACACAAGACCAAGTGTCTTATACAGCCTTCATTTTCTTTGGGTAAGTTTGTCGTTTTTTTATCAGTCTGATCAGTTCAGCTCACCCATACAATATGGCTGCAGTGTTTGAGAAAGATCCTTCAAATGAATGTTTTGGTTATCGTCTGGGAGGGATCAAGTGTCAAAACTGCCCTGTTCTTTGCCACAACAATGTGGTGCTGTTTCAATTTTTGATTAGTTCTAATTCATAACCCAGATAATGCAACTGGTGAAACTGAAAAGATTTACTAAACCAAAACCATATGTATTCCTCATCCCGGGAATACATTAATTGTGGACAAATATACAATGTTGACCTCTTGTGGACAAAAGTGGAATTGCATTTTTAAGTTCAAAAAGCCAGTATCCAAAGAGTTACAATTTGAGTTGCTGTTGATGAGCATTCAAGACCATGAGGAGAAAATTTTAAGAATACATCATATCAGCGTCTTTTATTACCATCGTCCACCCGTATTCCAACTGGCTGTCCAGTACATTGTTGCACAGGATACAAAGCTAGGAAACCATCTGGACAGTATGCCCATCCATTACACTTACACTGCTATAACAAAAACATTTGGAAAAAGGCTCATTTTAGTCAGAGAGCATTCATGCACACACGGTGTCCTGGAAACATGGCCCAATGCCTTTGTTAGAAACCAGCTGAACAAATCTTCAGAAAAGCTGTTAATTATCCTGAGCACCAATCAATTATCATTTCATAGTATGAAACAGAATATGTTAACAGAAAAGGGTTCTGGTGATTTCAGATAGTTAAGCCATAGATTTTCACAATTTATTTACTATTAAAAATAGTGTCAAGGACAAACGTCTATGTAGGATGGCAAACTGGCTGTAGTAGCTTTAGGATCCCTGATGTTTTTAGATGTTTAGCGTCTCTGAATGATAGTAATTTCCTGTTAAAAATGCAAAGTCTCAATTATACTACCTGAATAGAAGCATTTTTGCATTTTCTGGGTACATTTCTTCTTTAGCTTCTGAATAAACTTCTCTGTTATCATTTTGGTCTCCTATATGTGTTGCATTCAGGTTTGATGCTTAGCAGTAGATATCTAACCAAAATATTTAAGATTAGCAAACAATTGTTTTTACAGTAAGCTTAAATCTGCCTGTAAATACAGTCATTCCTCTGGTCACATGGTATGACATGCGCCTGTGAGATGCCACTCTCCCTCCAGCCAGAGATCAGTCTGTCAGTAGGAAGCTGACGTCACTCCCTGGTGTGAATTCTGTGGCCGCTTTTCCTCTGCAACACATCCAGCATGTTACAAACTTGTCTTCCCAAACAATGATGCAGATAAAGGGCCACTGGCCTGAGACTTACCTGGAGAAGAGCCTTGCATTAGTACTGCCCAGCAGCGTGGCTTTATATCCCTCCACAAGCAGCATTGACCCCTCCCTCAAGCCCTGAACAGGACAGCATGCATACTTATGCATGCAAACCACCGCTCATGCACTTTCATTTAATCTGCACCCAAAGGTATGAATGGGTGAAAAACCTTTTTTAAAAAAAAACATTAGCATCAGAATTAATTTTAATTTATTTATACAGTAGATGCCTTTATCCAAAGTGACGTACAACTGAGAGGGCAGGGTCAACAAGTCCCTGGAACAACTGGGGTTTGAGGGCCTTGCTCCAGGGCCCAACTGTGAAATATCCCTGCTGATACTGGGATGTGAACCAGTGCCCTTCTGATCATAAGCATAGTCTCCCAACTTGCTGGGTCAAACACTGCTCTCGTGCACTGAATACAAGAATTACAGGAGCTATAAAAAGTGAGGCACGGCTTACCAGCACACATGGTGTGTTCGGTTCCTCGTGAAACTGAAGAATGCGCTGCTCTCTGGTCTCCTACACAGAATAATGCAAACCGGCAACGTAAGTCCAAAAGATTGGGCTGGGTACTGCTAACTGGCCCAGTATACAGTACCAGGGTCATGATTCAATGCATCACGACCATTGCATCCAGATAATTGACATTGCAATACTGTAGTAATGTAACTAACGATATTTTACAAAGGCCAAATTTAATTAACTGGCATTAAAAGCCTTTAACTACCAAGGATGAGTCAAATTGTTGCACATTAAACTCCCAGTTGCACAAATTATGCATTTCTTACCACTGTACCAGGCACTTCTGTTCACTTTTAATCATCTCAAGATTTAATGATTAACTGCAGTATTGATACAGCTCTTGTTGGAGAAAGGTGGAAGCACACTGGACATAGAAAGAAAGTCACGAAAAAAATATTGGCCTCACCCCCATGTGCCTGCTGTTAGGGTCAGGATCCTGGTAATGGGGATTGATGTTAAAAGGCACCAGGCCAATAGCATCCAGGCTTGGAGGGTAGACAATGGGCATGTCGTTTGTGGTATGGATGCTGATGGTGGAAACGTTTGTGCCAGCACTTGAACCCATGTATGGAACCCCGTCCTGTAAAACCCAAAAACACTGAATTCATATACTTACCTGTTATAACTTGGAATGATTTTGTCTTATGAATGCTCCAGCACTGTAAATTCAGAGCCAGGTTAAGTCTGACACTGAATAACAGAATATTAATTAAAAGAATATTGAAAATCAGGCAAGTTGCATTCACCACCAGCACACGCCTCTGGATTTCTGACACCAGCTTGTGATCGTACAAGGTTTTGAGCAGACGGAATGTGTTGCCACCCCCTGGGGAGAAAGACCAGACATCAGGAAATCCCTCCCTTCATACCATCCATCCATCCTCCATGACTGGCTGCCCATAGAATCATGGTTGATTTTAAACCCCAAGAAGCAAAGGGCACAAAGTAGGGGCCACCCTGGGCAGCATGCCAGTCTATCTGAAGGCGTGCCAAAATGATGCCAGACTATTTTTGACATGCAGACTCCACAGCACACTAAGTAGGCTGGCACAGTAGTCCACTGGGTATCACTGTTGCCTCATACCTCCTCAGCTGTGAGTTTGAGACTTGTTTTTGTGTTCTCAGTATTCATGGCACAGGTTTCCTCCACGTGCAAATGGCCTCTCTCAACTGCCTGTTGTATGTGTCATTTGTGATGTCTAGGCATATTATGTAGAGTGTATCTTTGCTTTGTGCCGTGTCCTGCCTGGGATACTCCATGTGACACTAACTAGGACAAGTTTTTGAACCATTAATAATATATTTTGTACAACAACATTTAATGCAGTAAACAATCATATGGACAAAACTACGCTAAATGCACAAAAGTACTGGGACACCTTGCCATACAACATATGCACACCAAGACATTTTGGACAATTCTATGCTTCAAAGTTTCTATAAACAGTTTGGAGAAGGTCCTTTCTGTTCCAGCATGACTGTGCCCCAGTGCACAAAGGAAGGTCCATAAAGACATGGTTGGGTGAGTTTGGTGTGGAAGAATTTGACTGGGCCACACAGAGCCCTGACCTCAACCACATCAAATAACTTTGGGATGAACTAAAATGGAGATCGTGAATCAGCCTTTCATGTCCAATATCAGTGTCTGACATCATAAGGGCTTTTCTGGATGAATGGGCAAAAAATTCCCAAAGACACACTACAAAATCGTGTATAAATCCTTCCCAGAAGAGTGGCAGCTGTTATATCTGCAAAGGGGGACCAGCTCCATATTGATGCCTGTGGATTTAGAATGGGATGCCATAGAAGTTGCTGTAGGTGCAATAGCCAGGTGTCCCAATACTTTGCCCATAATGTGTATGTGCACATTAAAAAGGCACAGTCATCTGTAATGTGTCCATTCAGTGTACATAAAGAAAACCACTCCTCCAGTAATGACTTACACAAGACCCGAGTTATAGCATGCACTGAATATGTGTGATTTTTTTATTGCCTGTATTTTACAAGTGAAAATGGGAGACCATCAGGTCATTCCATGTCAAATTATCACACTTTCGGACCTCATCGTCACATGATTTTGGCTGGCTATATTTACCTTAACCCCTCCTGGAGCCGACACCTTATCGTGGTGGAGGGGTTTGCGTGTTCCAATGATCCCAGGAGCTAAGTTGCCCG
>JABFEA020000001.1:34156446-34172754 GCA_019775915.2 Cyphomyrus plagiostoma
AGTCTGGGTTTCCCTGCTGAGACTGCTGCCCCCGCGACCCGACCTCGGATAAGCGGAAGATGATGGATGGATGGATATTTACCTTAATATAAGCTGCACAGAAGTGGTCCTCATATTGTTTTAAAGCTATTGTCCAGCTCTATAGATTGAACAAATAAAATACCACCAACATTTGAATAATTACTATATAATACCTGATTAAAATATTTAAAAATTCAATAACAAAAGAAACCAATATTTCAGAATTGACATAAACAGGGTGGGCATACATAATTTCAAGCAAAGACACAACAGCCAGCCATGTGGGCCTTTTCAATAGTATGGCAAGTACAGGTGTCTGCACTTCCATTAAATTTCATTGTAGCATATTTGTAACCTTAATGTTATTATTTACATCTGGAGATGTTTATGAGATTATGATAATATTTTAATCAGTTATTACATAGTAATTATTCAAATGGGACCAAATCAGCATTCCAAGTTTTGTTTTCGTTAAAATCCGATGACGTCCGAAAGTGTGATGATTTGACACAGAATGACCTCATTTTAATGTTGAATTTCAGGTACCATTGGAATCCTAGTGATCACTAAAGAGATCAGAAATTATGCACCAACGCACCAATGAAGATGCCCTCTGCCCTTTTCACTGCCTCCACAGGATCGGCTGCTTCATGTACACTATCCAGCTCATAACCTATTTAAGAACATGAATAAAAGGAGGAACGGAGAGATGCAAATTCAAACATTAGTCTGTACTGATCTGAAATACCCGCTCATACGGGCTACACTGTCATGTAAGAGATTACTGGAAATCGGTGTCCCTATACTCACCTAGACTTGTGAACTTTATCCGGACAATGCTAGCATAAGCGTCTCGGTCTTTTAAAGCGTAGGGAACGAAGACTATTTTTTTCACATGACTGTCAGAAAAGTTTAGGTTTAGTATTTGTAGCTACAGAACTGATATAACAAAATGAACAGTTTAAAATCAACCAAGAACGAACTCGTTGAAGAAGTATGCGGTTGAATGTACACTAAAAACAAGGCTGAAGCGAACCTTTGATTTTCGTTTTCAAGTTTCCACACATCAAACTGGGATAAAACTAAAAACAGCATGCAAATCAGAAGATGAATCTATCTTTAATCTATCAAAAGTTTGTGACAAACTTACTCTCCGAAAAACTGCTTTATCTCTTGTTGACAATGATCCAGATAACCGCCACCGTAAAGGGTCGAATTTGACACCAGCAATAACCTCCTTTTCATGTTTCTTAATCAAACGCAGCTCAGCTTTCAAGTGGTGAACACAAAATCGTGTATTGATTTAAAATTGTGAACAAAACGCTATGGGCGTTTACAATACGTGTCCAAAGATCGCCTTTTTCCTGATGACAGCGTTTCTAACGCTCACTTTGAATAGCAGATTCGTGTCATATTTTGTTGATCTAAGCACATATATACTGTAGGACGCATTTGGAGATACACTAATGTACTACATCATACAAATATAGTCGATAGCATCGATAAGCAAAAAAACATCTGCATTGATCTTTGTCCTTTACTTTGATTGTATTGCCTGCATGGGGAATACATAGGATGACCCGGATTAAATTATAGGCATTTGGGCACATGTCTAGAGGTACCACATCCTCAGGGAGCACCAGACAGAGCAATCCCCAATAAATTTGGGGTGAGATTACATCTGCTAGGTTAACGCTTGCCACTTGAGAGCCCTGCCTTCTGCATTCATCTGATATTGCTCTATCACTTCCCCCTTGTTTGCATTCCCCGTATGTATGTGCACTCATGTCAGATATGTTAGAATTGGGGGTACGTTTGCGACTATTCGTTTTTTTTCTTTCTTTTCTTTTCTTTTTTTAAACACTTAATTGGAACCATTTTGAGTAATTTACTAATTCTATTAAATTTTCACTAATAATAATGAAATATATTTTAAGCATAATTTTTACATAAAATATTAACTAAATGACTCCCACCGCACATTATTCACTCTTCTTCAGCTTTTGATTCCAACATTCAACTTGAATTAACATGAAAGAATTACGTCTGGTTTCCAGTTTTTGAGTTCACTCTTTAATAGTTAGAAAATCATATGCATATATATCTATTTTCTGTATAATATGTAATTTCAGTAATAAAAATACATTTTGTGTGTGTCCCAGTTTTCCCAATGTCCCAACTCTGAGCACACAATGATATCACGCCTCACCGCACTCCAATAGTTTCCTGCAGAGGAAGTGACATCACTGGGTGCAGTGAGGTGTGCAATGCTTCTTCACACATGATTATGTATAAAATGTTGAGAGTACACTAACATTAGATTAATCATTTGTCAAATCTGTTATTGTGACACTGCAGTGAATATCTCATTCAATTTTTAAAGAACAATAATATGATTGAAATCCATGAAATAGTTAAGGCACAAAATCCTGGAAAATGTCAACTGTTGCCGTCAACTCTGTTAATGGGTTATGCAGGTTAACAATAACAGAATTGATAGTGAGTAACAAATCAAATGTTTTCCAATTACACTAAAACATTTAGCAACATTTTACATCTATTATGGATTATTGCTCATTTTAAGTAAGGGGTACGTTAGTGGTATACCATTTTAGGTTAAGGAAACTGCAGAGATTCCTCTACAAACCGTTCCATGGCATGAAACTCGGCCATGAAGTACTGGGGGAGAGCTTGGAAGGAACGCTATTAGTTATGTATAAAAGCTAAAAAGGCATTATTGCCAAATAACTTACAGAAGTCTTTTGTTTTGAGATCAAGTGATGATAATAGTAGAAGGAAGATAGATTTTAAAAGTATAATTGTACGGACAACATTAAAGCATTTGTGTATTTCAGTATATGGAGTAAAATTGTGGAATAAACTGGATGATTTGAGAAAATGTGCAACTATTAATCACTTTAAGAAACTACAAAGAACAAATTAATTAGAGTTAATAATGGAGGTGGAGTGACAGTGTTTCCAATTTATTTTGTAGGTTAGTTTATGTATATGGCCATATGTAATTTACTATATAATCATTGAGGAAGGGGCGGGACATACAAGATCTTCTTCTACCCAGATAATCTTCTTCTTCTTCCCCTTTTCACTTATGGATTGTTTGTAATGAGCAGTATTGTCTTTGTAGTTTAATGATGATTTTGGAAAAATTGACTAAGTGGAATAAATTGATACTGATATTGATAAAGGGTTGTAGCCCCTCCCCTGATCTTCCTGTAAGGAGGGACATAACAAAATTGGGACCAACTGGTCTTGGAAGGTAACTTTGTGGTGTTGTGGCCAATGTACAAGTTGCCCTGCATCTGAAAACTGCATATGGGAGTGTTACTTACACAACAAGGAAAAATGATTGGTTCAGAGACCGAGATAACCAGTCAGATTGTGAAGGAGGTGGGTCCAAGCAGCTAGAAGAGGTGGGACCAAGATATCTGATTGGTTGGCCCTGCTTCCTCAATTTGCTTGAACCTACTTCCTCTATTTATTTATTATTTATCTAGTTATTGTGCCTAGTTATCATGCTAAGGAGAAAGTGTCTGCAGTGGTGATGTTGTCCCAAAATCCATCAAGGGAATACAATTATGTAGTTTTTATCATCTTTTTTAACAGCAGAACAGAGAATGATCATTTCTATGTTATTGTTCTAAAATCAAGTGTAGTATCTCACAACATATGGTACATCAACCCCGGGAACTCCAGATAACCTTTGCATATTGTGGCAATTTGATACCAAGAAGCAGGAATGTCAGAGGGGCATCGATACCCTGACAGATTCATGGAGCTGATTCATGGAGGTGTTTTATAGGGGCCCCTGAATATGTAAATTAATACTTAAAATTGCAGGGACCCAGAATTTCTAGATACACCTCCGCAAAGAAGATTAATTCAATTTGACATTTTTATTCAATTCACAAGACATTTTAGTTGGGGATTCTAAAATGTCCATAATTAATATGTTGAGGTTTGAATCCCACATGAGTAATGTGTGTGTCGGGTTTGCATGTTCTCCCTGGGTTCTTTGGTTTCCTCCAAAAGTCCAAAGATGCATAGCATATGTGTGATTGAGTGTTTATATGTATGTGCACTGAGATGGACTGATGTCTCTATCATCTAGGGTGCACCTCATGCTGCCTGAAACAGGCTGAAGACGCCCTATGGCTCTGACCAGGATAAGCTGTTAGAAGAAGAATGGATGGATGGATTCTTACTAGTACTTTTCAATCCACTAGTTTTAACTTCATACTGGGAATTGAGAACATTTGCTCCTATTTTAGAAATCTCACATATACAAAGCCTGCATACGAAAAGAAAATAAATACTGTGGCCCCGTGGGGTTGGTCGGCAGGACCAATTATGCAGTTCTCCACGCCACGGAGTTTGTAAATAGTCTACTTTAATATGTCTATTAATATATTTAGGTTGTAAATAGCAAATGTCCTAACTGCGTCATTACTTTGGAATGCGTGTGTGTTAGCATGTAACCGTAAGTATCAGTATTGTATAAACGGTTGGCTTCCATGTCTGTATCGCTGTTAGGGTGGATTGACGATGAGTGTCATTTACAAACGCTATTCCCACATTTTAAAAGAGCAGTCACTTCCTATTTATTAGAATGAGCTACACACTCACTGCAATGTGTTAACCATTTTATTGAATTGAGAATATACGTAGGTTTCTACTTTTTATGTGAGAAAAGCTCTAACTAAACAGACGAGTGCGCAATCTTTTAAAGCACAGTTTTTAGCGGAACCTTTATTTATATGCCGAAGTTTCTCGTGGGAAGTTGAAGCCCGACGGATATCCTGTGAGGCAAGTCGGGCTTGACGGAATCCGCACTTAGAAAGATTTTCGGTAGCCTTTTAATGATTCGGGATTTTTTATGAATGTATTTTGTTTATGATATAATTAACATACATGATGGCTATATATTTTTAAACTCGATTTAGAAAATACATGTTAGTGTTTGCCAGCTAGCAAGTCAGCCAGCATGAAAACAGTACAATTTTCACAAGACACAGTTAAAAAAAGTTAAAATTTTAGATACATGTCACATGAATCCTCTGTTGTTTTTGTGTTAGTAGTATTAACTATTATTATATATTTACCTATTTATGGTCCCAAAAGCTAGTCCGTTTAACAAGGTAGCTAAAGTCAGTTATTGTGGATGGCTAATTCAGTCCAGACAGCACCAGAAGCCACCTTAGCTGTTAATTACCCGACACCCAGTAAAATAGTTTAGAATAGCCAATGGGAGTAAAATTGGTATTTAAATGGAAATGCAGCAGAACTAGTTAGCTTTGTTACTGTTGAAAAACACCCTTGGTTGAATTAAAATCAAATCCAGTTTCAGTTTTAGAAAAAGGAAAAAAAAGTGCAAAACTTTTTATTTTATCATGACCTGGTTAATGAAAACAGTTTTAAAGCCTGAGTTCACGCTATGGAAAAACATCATACAGTACGTTGTACTTAACTTTCACAAAAAATTAAAGAAAGATTTTGGGTGGGTGTTGCAGTGTGACCTGCAGTTGATTTTTGGTGCATATTCTGTTTATTTTATCTTCCTTGTGCTTTTATGTTCTGGGTAACCATCTTCCCTTTGCTCCTCTGCACATCAGTGGGCTGTATTGCTGTGATGAGCACGTTAGCGCTGGACGTAGACTTGCTGCTGCAGCCTTGGATGCCAGTCCGCCTGGGTGGCATACAGCTCTTGGCAAAATCCTACTTTGGGGACACAAAGTACCAGGTGTTGCTGAGCAACATGCAGTGTGTGTGGGAGGAGGAGGTGGATGCAGACACCATTAAGGAAAGAGCTCAGGTAAAGACAGGCATGTGTAGTGGGTGTGGTGCCCTTTAAAATCTCAGTCTGATTTACTGTTCTATTTGCAGGAGCTTAACAAGCGTCTTCGAGCATCCGCTGACGCTTTCTTCGCTCACCTGCGCACAGTAGCGCGCCCGTACCTGGCCGGGGAACCTGGCACTGCAGTGGCGCGCAGTGGTAATGTGCCATCCATCTCCGTCGTTGACTTGAAGCCCCACCGGCTAACGTTGCGGCTCAAGAGCGAGCTGGCAGGAGTGCCTTTCTACTGGGAGTTCCGGTGCTCTTCCTCGTCCGTGGCAGTGGTACGGTGTAAATCCAACATATTGCTGTAGCACCAGGAACCCGGGATAATTGCTGTGTATGGAGGGACGTTGCTTGAAATTCGCGGCCCCATGACAAAATGTCACCTGGGTAGAAGTAATTGCCAAACAATAAATTCCTGTCTCCTGACTTAAACGAATCAAAGAGAGGCATTGATATTTGCACATTCCTGCAGCTGGTGGGAGCCATGGAAGATAGACGCATGGATAGCAGTAAAAGCTTTTCTTTCATACAAGCTATTTACGCTTTGTGTGGAGGCCTTTCCTACATGTTGGCTTTACCTGCATGTCATTAACGCATAGTTTAGTCACAAGTTCTCCAGCAGGCGCATGGCCACAGTCATCCCCAGACTGAAAACACACTTCCTGTTTTTCTTCCCGATGGCCGTTCCCAGCCGTCTCACTAACCTTCTTGTTATCATGTCTGAGAACAGCACTGTTCTTGTACGAGTCCATGTATATGTGCCTGTTCCAACCATTGTGTTATTTTGAAGCTGGTCCTGGTTCAGTGACTTGCCGTGTCCTTACAGGTGTGCAGTCAGCTAGTGTGCCCCCTGCTGGCTGTGAATTCAATACTGCAAAGACAAGTAGCTGAGCTGGCTACCCTGCTTATGAGGAAGGATGCTGAAATTCAGGACTACAGAGAAAGCGGAGCTGTGTTGACCAGAGGTGAGTAAAACGTATCGAGGAGGACAAGGGAATCAGTGATTTTATATGGAGACACTGGTGTTTGAACTATTACCCAAAAGCACAAGCAGAATCACCTAAATGCAGTAGGTGGTAGATAAAAACATGGATTGTTTTTATGTGATTTGCTCAAAGTCTTCTGCGGTCATAGAGAAGAGTCTACTTGCATCTAATTCTAATTTTGGAACTTCACACATTAAATTAATGTAATTGACACTTAATATTGCAATACAATAACAATCTTGTTAGAATTTTCGGCAAAGTATCTCTTCTAACAAATAAAGTGTATAATCACTTATCTCTCCAAAAAGCTGGGGCCTGTGGTTGCTGTGCCAAAGTCGTTTTGATTGGTTGACCTTATTTTTAAAAACTTATTTTTGCCTCAGTGCAGCAGCCTCTGTCTCCTCATGTTGTGTGATGCTGCACAAGGTCTATTGCAGGTCTACCTGAGCCATATGATCTTATACATACCAGGAAGTGTCCAACCAGTCAGTGTCCCCCTTAGAGGAGGCGTGTTTCCCCACTGCAACATTAGCAGTGAATTTAACAGTGGTACAATAAATACTTGTTAGGCCATTTCTATTTTATTTCAAATTTCCTTACTATCTGTAATGTTTTATAGTTTTGCTTTTTGGTAATCAATACCCGACAGGTACTGTTGGTTTTTTACCCTCTTGAAATTGCTCCATAGCGCACAGCTTAATTATCCGGGCCATTCTGTGTGTGTCATGACAGGTCGGCTACAGACAGAGGTGTTTGATGAACTGCAGTACAGAGAGAATTTCATCACGCAGGTCAGTTCTAACATTTGCTATCAGTGACTGCAATATTCACACTGAACTGGTGTGTCATTTGACTTGGAGAGAGGAGACCCCGTTTTAGCGATAGTGGAAGCACAGTGGCCAATGGGAACCCTTGTCCACTGTGGTTCTTTTGAGGCAACATCTTAGCTGGGGGCCAGAAAGGCACGTTTTCCATGGTGCGTTCATGCTTTGTTTTGATTGTTTATATTAAATATATGACAGAAATCTTTAACTAAAGTTCTGTACTGACCACATGGTGAGTGACTTTGTGATTGTCTGACTGAATCCATCAAAATTCTGCATGAGGAGAACATGGGGAGACCATGCAATTGGGTCATTCAATGTCAAATTATCACATTTTCGGACCTCATCGTCATGGATTTTAATGAAACTTGGCATGTTGATTTGGTTACTTGAGTAACCCATGAATCTGAAATTGGGCGAGTCCAGGCTTTGTGCTTTGAGCTACTTCCACTGTGGTACTACACTTTTGGGTCGCACGTTTATACCTAAAGACAGTATTTTGATGTGTGAAATTTATCAGCAGAACTACTTTCTTCCACCAGTAATTAAACATTTTGCTTAGATATGACCCAAGCCAACTCGAAAATTGCCCGTTGCTAAGACCGTAAATTTGAAATTGTCAATTTAATTCCAAAACCTGAGACAATAAAGAAAAGTTCAGTGACATGTGGGATGAAGTATCCAGGCAAGTTATCATTGAAATATTTGAGGGTGATCTCATCTGGATGATCCCGTGTCTCATTCGGCTCATAAATGAGAAAATGATGTTTTTAGGTTCAAACATGTCAACCAAGTGTGTAGTAACCTTAGTATAAGCATTAGAGGGTTCTTTTTGCCTCTGCAGCCATACGTTTAAATACATGTAATGCACACCTTGTGTATTAACCCTTAGTTAGACTTAAAGATGACAATAACACATTGATTTATCACTAGATCGCAGTCCAACTACGAATCCAATGCTCACTATGACTAATACAGTTGCTCCTCTACTTAGTTACTTTCTACTTATGAACTTTCAGACATACGAACGAAGAGGACTGCAAGTCCAAATTGTGTTCCTTGGGCTCCTGTTTCCTGTCCGCAACATAATTTTTTTCCCAGTTTGCCAATCCCGCGTAGTACGACTTCTGGCTGCTATTCCCGCTGCGCAGCATCGTAGCGCGCATACTCCGTGTCCCAGTTCTTTGTACTTGCCTATACCCTTAAAATGATGTTAATGATTTACGAACATTTCAAGTTATGAACGTCTGTATATGTATAACTGAAGCTAATGTGCTAGCCTAGCTAAACTCAACATAAATAAATCACAGTGCCTTGATGGCATCTAATCTATAGTTTTAAAAGAGATTAGGGATTATTTGCCGACCATTAACTTTGCTATATCAGAAATTCTTATCTGCTGGTGTGGTAACTAATGATTGGAAGCATCCTAATATAACGCCCATATTCAAAAGAGGTTGGATAAAAGTAATCCAGCAAACTATAGGCCAATCAGTTTAACTTGCATAACTGGCAAAGTAATGGAAGCAATAATCCAAGCGAAAATGGTAGATTACCTGGATTCAAATAACATTCAGAGGGACGGCTAACATGGATTTAGGAGAGGCAGATCCTGTTTAACTAATCTATTTGAGTTCTTTGAGGAAGCTACAAGAGAAATTGATCTCTAAAAAGGCCTACAATTTGATCTATTTTGATTTCCAGAAGGTCTTTGATGTTGTCCCCCACAAATGACTCGTACTTAAATTCAGAGCTGCAGGGATTTTAGGAACTGTAGCAGCTTGGATTGAAAACTGGTTAACAGATAGGAAACAGCAAGTAGTTATAAGAGGCACAATGTCACAGTGGGCCTGCATTCATAGTGGGGTACTGCAGGCTTCAGTTTTGGGACCATTGTTATTCCTAATTTACATTAATGGTATTGACACCAAAATATAAAGTAAACTGATTAAATTTGCAGACGATACCAAGGTGGGTGGTGTAGCAGATACTGAAATAGCGGCACAGAGGCTACAGTGACATCTGCTGATACCTGGCAGATTAAATTTAATGTGTAGACAGATGTAAGGTAATCCATGCATAAAGTACAGACATGTTTATGAGTTCCACTGAAATAAAGGTAGCTGATTATGAGAAAGACCTTAGTGTGTATGTCGATGCTTCCATGTCCCACTCTTACTAATGTGGGGAGGCAATTAAAAAGGCCAATAGGACGTTGGGTTACATCTCTGCATGTCTGGAATTTAAGACAAAGGAGGTGATGCTGAGATTATATAATTCTTTGGTAAGACCCCACCTAGAATATTATGTGCAAGTTTGGTCACCATACTTTAAAAAGGACATTGCTGCCTTAGAAGGGGTTCAACGTAGTACTACAAGAATGATTCCTGGTCGTAGAAGAGTTTTTAACTCTGAGACATTGAGTTATCCACAAACAAGTTTGATGGGCTGAAAGGCCTCCTCTCATTTCTACATTTCTTATGTTCTTATGTTATCACATAGGCATCCTTACATATTATACTTTTTAATGATCCATTTAATGATGCATTGCTTATGTTGGGAGATGTGGTGGTCTACGATTCTGTTTAAATTTTTTTTTGAAGTTAATTGTGGTCTCTGAGCCCTGATGAATCTTGTGGGTGATTCCAGTTTTTGGCCATTTGGAACCATGGTAAGACCTTAAATGAATGTGCTGGTTTGACCTGGTATTGACTCTGTGGACCATTATGGATTAAGGAGCAATTACACATGAATCTGCATATTATACTTCCTGTTGGCCACTTACTGAACAAACAGGTCCAGAATCAAAAATGACTGTTTTGATATTTTGTCTCTCATCATGAAGGCTATACTCAAAACATGTTACCTAATCAAAACACAATACATTTAAGCCTCTGTCACTTCAAAAATCATTCAGTTCAGTTATGTTGTATATCCTCTGTATTGGTTTGTGGTCACTCCCGAAAACCTAAATCTCGGTCATTCCTTGTCAGTTGATAATATCTGGAATGCACTTTCTTTGTTGTTGCCAAAAAGGTGAGGGGCAGAAGTTGCTCATTTTCCTCTGTAACTTTCCTCTCTCCCCTTTGCGTTCACCAGCATTCTCAGCTACACCTAGAATTGGCTTCACTGATTGTGTCTTTTCACTTATCTTACTGCTCATTGTTACTTTAGCTGATGGTATCATTACATTTCAGACTAATGTACAAGACCAAAACACATTTCATTCGAAGAGTGTTAAGAATGTTATTTTTATTGCATTTTGCAAACAGAGGAAAGGATAACATGGACATGGTATATATATAAATCGCTTCGTTTGTTGGTAGTCGTGTCAAGTGAGTCTATGTCGTATTAATGTGACCAAAAGGGTTTTGCAGAGACTTTTTTGGGGTGGGGGGAGCTCGAGGGGTACTGGTTACCTTAAAAGCTAATGCACAAGTACACATTAAATAGTTTAGGCCAAACAGACAGGTGGCCAGGCTCCCCTCCTGCGCATTTCCGATGACAAACAGCATCTTTGGATGCATTCTGGGCCTTTTCTCTCTTTATATAAGCGTTAAGCTTAGTTTATACTCCATTTGTTCTCATGCACGCACACTGTGTGCCTGGCCTGAGCTTCATCATCAGGAGTGTCTGCGCAGTCTGTGCGTGTGCAGCCCACATTTTGGTTCTAGCAGACCTTTCATGGAGAAGAAGGTGGGATAGGAGAAGCCTGATTTCCCCATGATGAATGAATGAATGATGAATGAATGAGATGATGAATGAATGTGATAATGAATGAATGAATGACCTTATAGTTGAGTTGGCTCCCCCCTCTCCTCCTGTCGCTCTCCTTGGCTCTGGTGCCATGTGACACACTGGCATTTCAAGTTATCCTGTGGAATCTACATGCAGGTCGCTCCCTCAACATTCCTGTTCCTTTGATGCCTGTGGGCACCCCCCCACACCCTGTCACCCTGACGGCAGCTTTGCCTTCTGCCCACTTTCGCTCCTGTGTGTCAGACTTCTCGCCCCCGCTGGCGGCTCCCCTTCCTTGGTACATGTCCACTGTGTGGCCGACCTGGTTGACCGTCTTCCGGTCACACCCCCTCCTTTGTCCTGGGGAGGTGCATCGTAAGGAGATCAGTCTGACTCTCCGGCTGTTGATGGGCCACATATCCACTTTCTCCAGCAGTGTCGTCCTTTCAGGAGGCACTGAAACCACAGTGAGTCAGTCTCTCAGCAGCAGAGAATCTGTTCTGTGGTCAGTGAATTTCCATTTGTGCTTCTCTGTAGCCCCTTTTTACATATTGTATTTGACCGTGTCTGTCGGAAACTCAGGGTTTTAAAGTGTTTCCCAAGGAAAAGAAATGCACACTTTGAGCCAGAGTCTGACTGGCATGACAAAAGCCAACATCTTCTCTCTCAGAACCTTTAAAGATTGAGGTGAAAAATTCAACGTGTGTGTGGTGGCAGTGGCTTACGCTGAATTCAGCCAATGTAAGAGGTGCTTAAAAATTTCACATGGGCACGTCAGCAGAACGCTGGCTCCGAGGCCCCCCCCATACTGAATATACTCTCATGGGTGGGAGACGATCACTGTAGCAGATTGGCAAAGAATGAAAAGTGTCACCTTTTGGTATGAGGGACAGTCGGTAGCAGAGTGGTTATATCGAGGTTGTAGTTAAAAAAAAAATAAATAAATAAAAATGAACCGTACAGACCAAGCCTGTTTCTGTACGTGTGAGCTGTAGTCAACATGCAGTTATGTAAACTAGAAAAACCCCAGTTACAAAACCATAACATATGTTGTTCTCTGCAACTAAAATCCAGTAAATGAAAGTACCTACTCTGTGACCTTTTTCTAAGCACGTCGTTTGAATGATTTGAAATTTACCACCTTCTTTTGAGGTTTTGATGAGGTTGATGAGGTTTTGATACCGTCGATGTCCCTGGTACGTCGCACTGTCACATAAACAGGACAGACAGGCGGTTTTTTGGGACCTCCTGTCTTTTTCGCATTCTTCAGTCTGAAGCTTAGCCAGTCCTGACCAGCATTAAATGACTATATATGTGTATATAATATATGGATATATGTATAGGTGTGTGTGTGTATATACATACACACACCTATTTATTTATAGTCTGCGCAGGCTTGTGTTTTTCCAAGAATCACTTCTTTAAGCGATGGTAGACAGTGCATTTCTGTCTGTCCTGATAGCCACCAGGGAGTTGCTCAGCTGCTGATGTTGGTGCGGCCTCCCCCCAGACCTCAGTAAACACCCAGCCATGTGTACTTCATACCCCACTCTCTGTCTGTGTAATCCCTCAATCTATTTATTTATTTTCAATTGAGCGTAAATTGGACTTGTGACCAAGACAGCCATAACCAACTTTAATATATTTCAGGGATGTGCATTTCCACCCACCCCCCCCACAAAAAACCCAAAATAAAGAAAATTCAGCAGAGCCCCCCGCCCCATGTAGTTTTCTTCCAAGTCCCGTGCTGCCATTTCAGGTTGTCAGTTGTCAATGTTTACAGTGACATTTCGTTTTACCTGCCTCTCCTGTTTGTGCCGTGGAAGCATTTGGAAGCAGACCATCTCCATAATAAGATAGAGACGTATTGCAGACTGACTGACCAGCGTGGGAAGGAGAGCCTTATGTGGACAGACCATTAGTGTCTTCGTCCTTCATGCTTGGCCTGCAAATTTTAACCACCAGACCATTAGCTCTTGCTCTGGTTCTTCATTTCTCAATATGAGGTGCTGATGTCTTGGAAGAAGCTGGTGCACCTCAGGCGAAGAGCTGAACACGTATGTCTCCAAAAGTAGTTTCAGTGTGTCTCCTCTTTTTTTGCCTGTATATAATTCTCGCAGTTCTCAAATATGCTCACTTTGTCCACCATGTCATGACCTCACTTTGTCCGCCACGTCTCGACCTCACTTTGTCCACCACGTCACGACCTCACTTTGTCCACCATGTCATGACCTCACTTTGTCCGCCACGTCTCGACCTCACTTTGTCTGCCACGTCACGACCTCACTTTGTCCGCCACGTCTCGACCTCACTTTGTCCGCCACGTCTCGACCTCACTTTGTCCGCCACGTCACGACCTCACTTTGTCCGCCACGTCACGACCTCTGCCTTGTAAAATTTGTTTTAGTCAGTGTGCAGTGGTGACGCATGACTTGGTTTTGGGGGTGTAGGGTGTGGAGGGGCAGACTGAAATGGATGTGTGAGTGAAGGGTTACCAGTGCGCAGGTTTTACCAGTTGCACCTCTTTGTGGTGAACCTCACATGGAGGTGGATGCCAAGCTCCCATCCTATGATACCCCTGGGAGGATAAATGGCTGCTTTAACCCCCCCCTCCCTTCCCAGCCCCTCAGGCCAGAGTTGGTTGCCTATGGCCTTGGGATGAGGTGTCAGGATTTATGGGTCCAATCAATCAAAGGCTTTCTGCACCTTTTCTCTCCTTCCTTCCCAGCTGCCCATCCAGAAGGTCTGAGGTCTACGGCTCTCTGCTCTCTGGTTCAGCTCCTTTTCTCTGTCCCTCTTCAGGTGACTGTCCTTTTCTCTTCCTTTTTCAATGTCACCACAACTGCTGTTCTATCAGGCATGAGACCTGACTGCTAAACCCTTCTGGATCCATTCTCCTCCTTCCTTTCACGCTTTTGGAGCAGGTGGTCGTCTCACAGCAGCAGAGTTCTCTGGCAGTTCAGCTCCTCACTTATCAGCTGTCAGGCAGATCATGACAGTAGCACTATTCTCTGCATGACATTTGCAGGCCTGGCTGTACCCAGAAGCTGATATTTCAGCAGATGGCCTGACTCCCGGCGAACCCTAAGGTCACCATGAAGATGGCCTTTCTTTCAGTGCTTTTCCACTGCCACCAGGAATGGAGCTGTACCACATACTGGTGGTTTTCCATTGCAAAGTACCGGAACTATAACCACGCTGGCCTGGACCTGCTTACTTGCAGGGTGAAAAGTGTGACCAAACTTAGTTGGTTGTGTCACCACAATGTAACTAGTTAGAATGCATGGAGACACCGGTGTTCTGCACATGGATCATCAAAAGGAAAAAGCGTATATTCTATGTATTAGTAGTATTGCAGTGCCTGTACCTGTTTTTGAAGGCACTGAGATCAAGTCCGTAGTATTTTTTCTGCGATTCCGTTAACCATGATGCATTATGGGACACGCCTAGGAATGGCTAACACTCTTGACCTTGGCATTTAAAAATTGTTTGGCTACGGCCCTGAGTATCACACATTGGGATGCTCTCCCAAAAAACTTGGATCTTGAAAATTTCTAACTTCCTCCTAATTAAAAAAGTACTATTCTACAGCCAGACAGAATTAATTCATAATGCAAATTTATTCAAGCAAACTCAGCTAGCGTTTGAAACTTGCGTAACACAGCGATTCCCACTGGTGTGCTAGCAGAAATTAGCACACAGTAACAACAGTACACAATAAAAAAAAAAAATCATAATAATTGTACATGATGACTTGATATCCACCATGTGAACAGTAAACAAACAAACAAACATTGCTGTTGCTGTCCAAGCCCAGTAGCACCTTTAGTCAGCCGATCCATCTGCAGTGAAGATGGAAGTGACCTGGAACCGCACTCTAGCTAGTCTCTCTGCGGTGTAGCTCGGCTCCTGTATGCCGTTTCATCCTCCGATAGACTGTGTGTAGAAGTCACCAACGCTCTGCCGACTCAACTGCAGATTTCCAAACTTCTCTGGCATTAACTCCAGCACAAAAACTGTGCTGGGACCTTCAAGTGATGGGATTACATGGCCAAGCAGCTGCATGAAAGTCTCACATCACCAAGTGCAGTGTCAAGCTTCGGATGGAGTGGTGTAAAGCACACTGCCACTGGACCCTAGAGCAATGGAAACATGTTCTGTGGAGTGATGAATCATGGTTCTCTGTCTGCCACGAAATATTTGGTGGAGGAGGGATAATGTTATGGGGTTATTTGTCAGGGGTTGGGCTGGGCCCCTTAGTTCAAGTGAAGGGAACTCTTAATGCTTCAGCATACCAAGGCAATTCTATACTGACAACTTTGTGGGAACAGTTTGGTGAAGGTCCTTTCTGTTCCAGGATGCCTGTGTCCTAGTGCACAAAGCAAGGTTCATATAGACATGGTTGAGTGAGTTTGGTGTGGAAGAACTTGACTGGCCTGCACAGAGACCTGACCTCAATTCCTAATATCTTTAGGATGAACTAAAATGGAGATTGTGAGCTAGGCCTTCTTATCCAACATCAGTGCCTGACATCACAGATACCGTTCTGGATTCCCACTCGCACTCCAAAATCTTGATGAAAGCCTTCCCAGAAGAGTAGCAGCTGTTTTATTTGTAAATGAGGGACCAACTCTATTGATGCCTATGGATTTATAAGGGGATGCCATAGAAGTCCCTGTAGGCGTATTGATCAGGTGTCCCAATACTCTGTCAGTCTGTGAATACAAATGTGTGTGTTTGTACATGTCCTTCAGTGGCCTGGCGTCCTGCGTCCCGCAGTGGCCTGGCGTCCTGCCTGTGGTCCTGCGTCCCGCAGTGGCCTGACGTCCTGCCTGTGGTCCTGCGTCCCGCAGTGGCCTGACGTCCTGCCTGTGGTCCTGCG
>JABFEA020000001.1:34172854-34192582 GCA_019775915.2 Cyphomyrus plagiostoma
ACGTCCTGCCTGTGGTCCTGCGTCCCGCAGTGGCCTGACGTCCTGCCTGTGGTCCTGCGTCCCGCAGTGGCCTGGCGTCCTGCCTGTGGTCCTGCGTCCCTCAGTGGCCTGGCGTCCTGCCTGTGGTCCTGCGTCCTGCCTGTGGTCCTGCGTCCTGCCTGTGGTCCTGCGTCCTGCAGTGGCCTGATGTCCTGCAGTGGCCTGGCGTCCTGCCTGTGGTCCTGTGTCCTGCAGTGGCCTGGCGTCCTGCCTGTGGTCCTGCGTCCTGCAGTGGCCTGGCGTCCTGCCTGTGGTGGTTCCCTGCCTTGTGGTCTGTGTATCCTGGCGTAGCCTTCAGGCTCCTGTAACCCTCAAGCTTGATATATGGTTATGGAGCATGAATTGCTGTATTTTTTTAAATATGACTATTGAAGTCCTTAAAATAATGGTACTGGTTTTTTTTTTTGCATGTTCAGAATTTGTGTGGTCACCCTGATGAGATGGAGATGGGTGAGATATGAGATGGAGGCAGTGTGACCACAGCCAAATCCAGCTGGGACTTTCTGAGATTCTGGTTTTTGTGTTTTTATTAGTGACGAGGGAAACCCATCAGTCCAAAACTCATGAAACAGTAGGTGATCATGTGGTCCAAAAGGATCCATTTGTGTGCTGTTGACTCCCCAGGCACATTAAGGTCTGGAGGAGAATCGGTGGAAGGGAGTGTGCATGCTGTAATTCAGCTCTGAGCCCCAGTCAGCTGTAATCATCCATTACTGATGTCACAGTATCCGTTGGCTAAGGTGGCGGCGTGTGGCCTCCGCACAGGCTAATTACACCC
The DNA here is from genome assembly GCA_019775915.2 of Cyphomyrus plagiostoma. NCBI lineage: Eukaryota > Metazoa > Chordata > Actinopteri > Osteoglossiformes > Mormyridae > Cyphomyrus > Cyphomyrus plagiostoma. The sequence continues at coordinate 34,173,672 of JABFEA020000001.1, forward strand.
GGAGCAACAAAACCATTGCAGTAAATAGACTTATGGTTGGAAGGCTTCGGTCTGTGTTCCAGTATGTTCCAGGGAATAAAAACAAGATGGGGCCCTTAGCACCTGGGCGGTTAGGCTGAGCAGCTGCTGAAACAGCAAGCCTACTGCAGCCCACAGAAACAACCCGGCCTCACCAGATTACCTGCTAGTGGAAGGGAAAGGGCAACACGCCTGGCCCCTGTGTGTTCCGTGTTAGTCAGCTCTGGGGCACCGCTGCTTGTTGGGAGACCGCAGGAAGTTTAACTGGCAGAAGTGTATGGCGCTGTCTTTGCGATGCCCTGTTTCACGGGGATCACAATACATGTCAGCTTCAGGTAAAAGGTCCAGGCTTCTGTCCAAATGCTGCTCGTTAATGGTCTGTTGAAGAAATAGAAATAACAAGTTGTAGACATATAGTTAGAGAAGCAGAAGGTGCCGGAATGATCCCAGTCCCATCGCTGAAGCACTTTTGACAGTTTTTAATGCTTTGATATCCATTTCCACCTTCTCCCCTTTAAGAGTGTGTCATTTTCTTTGCACTAATCTGTGAAAACATATGTTGCTCATTTAAGGGTGGGTGGGCAACAACCCATACGGCAGATTTTCAGAAAAGTGCTGGAGAGAGTGATCTGTTTTTTTTTTTTCTCTCCACTGCGGATCTTTCTGTAGCTAATGGCTCTCTGTTCTGAAAATGGAAATAAAAAGAGCGGATGCAGTGTATATCTATTTTTTGGGTGTTTGAATAAACAAATAAATTTTACTCAGCAAAATCCCTTAAGCCCGAGCTGTATATTTAGAAGCTTGTCCCTCATAAGGCAACGCGAAACCGCTGATTTCTTCTGGTAAATATTTGAAGAGCTAATTTGGATAGTTTGTCCTCCCTCTGCAAATTAAAAACAAATAAATAAATAAATTGAATTAAATGAAAAAGTCCAAGTACAGTGGAGCGTGTGTGACTCACACGCATCTATTCTTAAACCTTTTGGCCATTCCAACACCTGAGGTGGTGTCCAACCCCCCCTCATACTGTCTTAGCCCCTTTGCAGACCCTTTCATGAAATGCTCAGATGGAGCAGTCATTTAGTCTAAGAGACGGTGAGTGTTTAAAATATGTATTTTTGTGTTGGTGTGTTTTTGAGGTGGAAGGCGTGCCTGTGTCGACTGGCCACTGCCAAACTTAGACCCGCGTGTAGGTTGTAATGGTAGCTTTTCCTCTTTGACGCTTGACTATGACTCCTTCTCCTGGTTCCCCCAGACCTTGTGTCTCTCTCTGGCCCAGTATGGATGTGTTCTGATGCCTCTATTGCTCTCTTGTCATCAGGTGCTGTCCAAGGTATGTGTGCAGCAGGAGAGTTTTGGCTTCAACACCAGCATGCAGGAGCTGTATGCTGCTGTCATGGCTGAGAGAACCAGGGCCCAGCAGATCGTACCTCCAAGCACGGTGGCAGAGAGCGGCACCCCGGACGGGCGCGTGTGTGACGGGCAGCGGCCAGAAGAGCCGGCATCTACGAACCACGGAGGCATCCTGGACGGTGCCGATTGTAACATTTATATTCATTTTTAGTTTTGGTGAAAAGCCGCCAGCAGCATGATGCGGCCCCGTTGCTCGATAGCCAGGCTGCTTTCTCTCAGGTCTGTGAATAAGACGCCTTCTGTTCTCTACTCGTGCTGTCAGTTGTAGATGATCAGCAGGACGGTGGTCATGTGAGAGGAGGGTGGCACTGTCAGGAGGGTGACAGTGAGAGTGGCACCGTTGTCCTGGAGGAGGACTGTAGCAGGACAGTGACGCTGGGGAAACCGCAAAGCACACAGGTTTGGGCTCCGAAGTCCCTGTAGGTTCCATCCTCTCTCCAGCTGTCCAGCTCTCTGATATACTCTCTGTTATACTCTGATATACTCTCTGTTATACTCTGCCCAGCCAAAAGAAAAACGTCGCCATTTGAATTTTTTTTTGGACACCTTTAGCTTTGATTACGGTGCGCATTTGGCCGGCCATTGTTTCCACGGGCTTATGCAACATCTCACCCTTTATTTTCATCCAGATTTGCATTCAAAATTACAAGTGAGTTGAACCTCCATAAAGCCTCCTTCAGCACATCCCAAAGACCTTCACTGAGGTTAAGGTCACAACTCTGTGGTGACCAAGTCATGCGTGAAAATGATTCCTCATGCTTTCTGGGCCACTATTTGACAATTCGAACCCAATGAATCTTGAATATGGCTGTGCCAACTGGGAAGAAGAAAAAAAAACTTTATTGCTGCATAACGTTGCTGAGCTGTAATAATGATCCAGTCATTGGTCAAGTATTCGCTGATATAAATTCAAATGGCGATTTCTTTTTTTGGCCGGACAGAGAGTATATATTCCGACTAGACTAGACCTGACTAGAGGAACATTAAGAGGCTGTGGTGCCCTTCAGGTACTGCGATGCAGACAGCAGGCTGCAGCTAAACGCTGGGCACCCACAGCCCATGTGTTTTATGAAGGAGTTACACTGCAGTAAATCCTTCATGCTGGATGGGGGTCCCAGCCCAGGGATGAATTTGGTTCCTTTTGGTCCCTTAAACCCCAGATGGTTCCTTCAAACCCGGTCCCTGCCAACTGTGGTCCTCCCCGACCCAAGAAGAAGAAAGCGGCGGGATTGTTCCGCTGAGCCGCGTGGGATCTGCTCCTGTTTCTTCTCAGCTTCGCTTCATGTGCTGCTCTCATCCATCTTTCCCTTTATGCATCGACTCCTGGATTTTAATGTCATTTTAATTAGGATATTTATATGAACCTTTTTACATGACTTTTACTTCATTTTCCAGTCATATTTTAATGATTTTATTGAACATTTAATAAAGACCAGCCTATCAGTATGAGATCTGTATTTTGTGGGTTAGCTACATGTGTGTGTTGTGTTTTGCTCTGTGCTGCTGGCATGAGCTCCAGGGCAGCCCACTTGTCCCTCACCCATGTGATGTCAGAGCGGTGCATTCGAAAATAACTCTGGGCCCTGTGGTTTTTTGTGGTGATTTATCTTGTTTTTAGTCGTCCATCATGAAGTCCAGACCCTCTGCGAGGCCCCAGAGGCGGTGGGTATATCGGAAAAGCTGTTCCTACCACACCGGTCACTTTCTGTACGCGGTGTGGGTGTCAGGGAAGCGGGGCGGCTGGCGGGGATGTGGGGCGGCCGGCGGGGACGTGGGGCGGCCGGCGGGGACTCGGGGCGGCCGGCGGGGACTCGGGGCGGCCGGCGGGGCAGCAGAACAGTTCCCTCTTACTGCGGGCAGCAGATCAGTCTGCGGTGCTGAGACTGAGCTGGGCCTGAGGGACCCTGAGAGAAGGATTCTGCTTAGAATCCACCCCTCTGGAGGTCACTGTCACTACGCTAATGACAAAACACAGACATACTGTGGGTCCACCGCTAGATGGGTGCACTGGACAGCAGGAAATAGCTTTTTAATGGCATATCAAACTCAGGCACTTGCATTAACTTTAAAGTTAATTAAAATGTATATTTTAAAGCATTCTATTTTTAAAAAATAATACATTCCATTTAGAATGCTGGAGTATTTTTAATGGCTTCTTGGGTAGGATATACATTTAACATGTACCAGGTACCTTCATAAGGAAGACAGGGTCCTGGGGGGGTGAATCAGCTTCCTTTTGCAGCTGATCAGTTAGATCTGAAGGGAACCAGTGCCTTTGACCCTGTAGCTGACTGGAAAATGTGTGTAGGACCAAAGGAATTTCACAGCAATGAATGGTCTAATATTCAATGTAGATGTCTTTGAGAAATTGGGTTTTCTATGAATGACAAGGTAAGTTAGTACTTTGAATCTTTTGATGTTTTAGAAATAAATCTAAAGAAACTGGGGGGAAATATATTACTTGAAACAAGGTATTCATGATGCACAGAAAAAGTTTTGTCTCCTGTTATTCAAAGATAGTATTTGATGTGAGCTAAATATTTATGATTCATTGGGCTCTGTGAAAGCTACCTGTCAGTTATAAATAGCATGATTCTCAAATTCATGTGAATTCAAGTCCTCTGATAATATAAAATTGTGCATATCTCACACAGGTACTCAAGATACTTTTTCAAAAAGGTGAGAAGAATGTACTTGTGCGCACAGCATGGAAAAGCTGGGAACCGTGTATCCGGCGCCTCGGTCAGTGAAAGCGGACCTCGCTCGCCCCGGGTTGGACCTTCAGGAGGGGTCTGTCTGTCTGTTTATGGCCACACGCGTATCCTGACATATGAGTGCAGTCTAACACCGCAGAGAAGCGCTGGGTTTCTTCCTGCAAAGTGCCGTGTCGAGGTACCTCGACGTTTTTTTTACATTGCATCAAGTGGCATCTGTCTGATCTGCGGCGGGCAGCGAGAGGGGAGCGCTTCGGACTGACGATGAGAATAGAGACTGGCACTAACAGAAAGGAAAGATATAGTTTTGCCAATCTGTTTACTTTCTACTAATTCAGCTGTGGACGTATATAAAATCAAGCAGAAAATGGACAATGACAGTGAGGACACTTTTTGACCGCCACGCAAAAGCAAAGCGCTTGCTCAGGTAGGACGGTCACTATTTCTCACATGACTTTGAACTTGGCTGCCAAAATAAACGGACTTATGAATTTATGTTCGGGGAGAGCTGACCCTCGGGAAAGGAGCTTCGCAGGCTGCGGCCTAACGACTCTGTGGCACCTTCATTTCAGCGCTGCCTCCGGTGCGCGGCACCCTGTTTACGGGCTAATGATGGCGAGAGTTAGAAATTAGTCACAGTAATAAGTTTCTTTTATCCCCCCTCCCCTTAGGGAAGTGTATAATTGAGGGGGAGGGGTCGATTATAGCAAGATCGGAGAAAGGTGTATTTTTGTCACTCCTATTGGGGTGCCCACAGGTGTGGGTGGCATGCAGCTCTTAGTGCTTGTCGCGTTTTTCATCGGTTTTGCCTCGATTCGGGTGCCGGTCAGCGAGGGCTGCGGACCGGGCAAGAGAATCGGCAGGAGACCGCAGCCGAGGAGGCTGACAGCGCTCGCTTACAAACAGTTCCTCCCCAGCATTCCCGAGAAAACACCGGGAGCGAGCGGCAGGTACGAAGGGAAAATAACGAGGGCTTCGGACCGCTTTAAAGAGCTGGTCGCCAACTACAATCCTGCCATCATCTTCAAGGATGAAGAGAACACGGGCGCTGACCGACTGATGACACAGGTGAGGGACAGAGTGAATTCACAACTTTCCGTTTCCTACGGCTGTAATTTTTTCAGTAATCAGCACAATGCACATTAAAGCAACGAAAGTTTTACCGAACCAAAGTGCGACATGTAACATTATATATTTAGTCCAAATATTCTATAAGGGAATTTTTCTAGCACAATTCCAGTGGTTTAATTTTCTTTTTTTTTAACATCTTAACCGGTCTTTTGTCTTGGGCTAGTAGAAGTACAGTAGCAGTGCTGTACCTGTATTAGTTTATGTATCTGCAAGTAATTCCGAGCATTTTAAAGCAATCTAGACCCAGAGACAAGATGTGCAGTACTGAATAGGAATTTACGCTAGGGGGCGTTCTGGCTCAGGATGCGCGCAGATAGAAAATTGAATAAGCGCAGTTTATTCGATGTGAATGTAAAGCTTGATTGTTTTGCTTGTAGTTTCTTTAGACGCCGAAAAGCCTCGTGAGTTTTTTTATGTATATTTTATGACCAGTTATATATAGTTTTATTGTTTATGTGCGACTGGATTTGAGTACTTAAGAATGAATGAGTTTTAAAGTCAATGAGGCCACTAGGGAATGCAACTTGTCTTACTGCGGTTTTTCTCCTCCATCAATCTGCGCGGTCACCTCGCACTTAATTATGAGGCGAAGCTTTCTTAATCTGTAGAATTTACGAGCTCCATTTCAAATGCTTCCGTCTGCAGCAGAAGTCTTGTTTATCGTATTCTGTAGTTTTGTATTTGCTTTTTAGCGCACCGATACAACCGTTGTATTACACATACATTTTGCACACATTAAGATATATTATATATAATATAATATAAACCGGAGCCGACTTTATGTGTTATTTAATGTAATGGTTAAATTTGCCTACAACACAGGCGTGACTTCTCTAGTCACATTAATGCGTTTGCACAGACGCGTGTTGTCGGCGCGGTGGTGAATGTTTATGTAGGTCGAGGTTACGAGAAACCTCCTACAGAAGTCGAGCCGATCTGTGCCTTGAAAGTTAAACCAACAAAGTCCTCAGCTTGATTTATGAACTCCATTTCGTTTTTGCAGCCGCAGAAAAAAAACAGACGTGGAAATCCACACCGTCCTGTGAATAGGCGTATACAGTTCTGTAATACCCTATTCTTATCCCAAGTCCAACACCCCCGTTGAAAAGAGTGGATTATTTTAAATGTTTAAATACCCCTTTTATTTCTAGAGTTATAACATAAACAGCCCCTTTCTGTTAGCTGTACTGTCGTCGTTTTAACCATTCATAAGATTAACCAGTATCGTATTAATGAATTAAGATTAGCATAGAAAACCGAACACAACACTCAAAACTACACGTAGTAGAATTTATGCGCAAAAATGAAATGGCTATTTAACTGCAAATGCACCTTTAAAATCGAGGGAAACAAACCAGGATTGTACTCCTGTAGGCTACGACTCTGAAGAAGTGTGATTAAGGTCATATAAAAAAGAAAGGCTGTTATCTTAGAAAAGTGTGCCTGGGCAAATGCCGGAACGATGACATTATTATATAGCTACTTAATAAAACAATTAGAACCGTGAACTAACGAAAATGAAACGGACAGTAAAATTTAACGCTTTTACAGTGCGCAGCATAAACGAATTAACGTATTTTATGTGTATTCAAGAGAACGGACGTTAATATTTGTGTTGCTTTGATGAAATTGTTTAGTAGATTATCCCAAATTAATAAAGCTGGAATTTATATTTTGCGTTTTACATGACTGTTATGCCATTGTTAAGAGGGGAATCTGGCTCCAGAAATTCTCTCACGTGCCCCAGTTAACGGGCAGGCACAATAATGACCGCTTCATTCACTTAAATTGTATATATCCAAGCTATGAATCTCCTTAATCTCATATGCTGTACCAAAGCTGTTTCTGTCTTGCATGTCTTTTGTTTTAAAGATTAAGGTTGCCCGATATTCATGTCATCCATTTATCTTCCATCTTCCATTCATGGAAAAATGTTACCTTTGATCCGCGGGCAGATGTGTGGTACAGGGGGATCCCCCTTAATGGATTTTGCCATTTGGGCCCCCATTTTTCGGTTTTGGGGCCCCTATAAACGATGTGCTGGGTCCCCTGAATCTGCCAGGGTTTCCATGCCTGTCCCACACCTCAGTTATAGTGAAATATAGTGACAACATATGCCACTACTTAATTTTAAAGTGATATCAGTGATTGATCATTAATTGAGTATAACAAAAGATATGAATGATAAAACTATTGACAAAAAACCACTAAAATATTTGTAATAAAACACTTTCAGGAAGCTGGGCTATTTTTTTTGTTGATGTGTCAAGACCCTGAAAGGTGAGACTATAGTTTCTGCTAATTTGGTTAATCTCACCCTGGCTACAGTTTTGAATTGGCATCTGATATTTGTACAAACCCTGCGTGTCTTAGTTGAAATTGCTTACCCAGTTATCAGCCAGGAATAAACAAGTCTAAAATGTATCAGTGCTGCTGTCTGGTCTCTATTGCACCTCTTTGTTAACATTTTGGTCTGTGAAAGCACAACAGCGCATTCTCAGGTCCAGTAGAGCCCCCTGAGTATGTATACAGGTTCAATGCCACTGTGTGAAAAGTGGCAGCTTTTTGCAGGCATCTCAGTATCTCAAAGGTCTCACCAGCTACCCATAGTTTACTGGATGTGGAATGACGCACCCCTGGGACGCATAATTTGTTCACCACTGTCATGTTCTGTTCTTAGCAAATTTGACAGAAAGCCAGTCAGAGGAAGTAGGTTCATTAACAGCATTTGTACTCCAAGCCATATATATGAGGGAACCCATATTTCAGATGTTAAGCAAAAATAGTGGCTATACAGTATTCGCTGAAGAACCTGCTCTTTTCAGCCTTTGTGGTGTGATCCCTGTGGTTTGACCTTTATAGACAATAGAGTTAGGGGCTACTGATGCAACCAAGACTGTATTTAGGGATGAATATTATTGTGACACGGAAATAGCATGCGTCAGTGTTTCCCCCTTGTCATCCTGTACTGGATAAGCAGTTGGAAATTGCATAAAATATTTTCTGTCTTGGTCTTGATCACTGTCTTTGGTGACATTACTAATACAAGCTGTGTGGTATGTGGCTATAAGACATTATCTGTCCCTGAAGTCAGCTTGACTGAGAAGAGCAGTACATCCAAATATGTTGTAGGCTCAGATCTATTTATTTTTTTCAATCTTACTGAGGCATCAGCTGTCATTACGGATTAGGACTTTTAGCATTTTACTAGTAATAAAAATAGGAAAATACAGTGCTACCTCGGTTTTCGAACTTAATCCGCTCCGGGCTCCGGATTGAATCCTAAAAAGTTTGAGTTCTGATTGAATTTTTCCCATGAGAAATAATGGAAAACCAATGAATTGGTTCCCAGTCCCCCAAAATTACACCTAAATATGCTTTAATAATCTTTTAGCATTTAAACACAAAATGAACAGGATAAAACAAGAGCATTTTTTTCTTAATGGCTTCCAAAACGATAAAGATATTATCCCAACATTACCCCTGTCCTGCCCCGATCATCCGCTCCTTCCGTGTGCCACGACCCCTTGTTAACCTCGTGTGGGATCCCCGTGTGATCATCTGTTTCTGGTTGTTGTCATTAGTCCTCTGTATTAAGTCCGCGTTTCAGTTTTTTCCACAGTCCGGTCATTGGGTGCATTCGACTTGCTTACAGTGCCGGCTTAAAGCAACGCATTCTGATCCTGACGCAATGCATTACGGTTAGATGCATTGTGACCTCTCACCCGGCTGCACAAACTGGAACCGCCTCCGTGACGACACACCTTTGTCCTTATTGGCTGAAGAGTTTAGTTACATGCATGACGTTTGTATCCAAGGCAGTTCTGATGCGTAATCTGCTATTTCTCCTGAATATTACGTAAAGCAGTGAGAACTGGTTTTCAGTTAATTTACCTGGTAAAATAACATTTAAATAAATGACATAAATGCTCTAATAGTACATGTTAGTGGTTCATTTATTGTTAGTTACTGTAATGTTGTGCTGCTTTGTTTGATTAATCGTCCAGTCTGTGAAGAAGGCATTCAAGTAAGAATTGCATTGTAGTCTGTACATGACAATAACTTTGAATCCGGTCCATTTATTTATTTTTATTATTACTCTGTATTTGTTAATTTGTTTGTGAATAGCAAACTTTTAGGTTGTAACATTTGTACAACTATTACGTAACTTTTTGGTGAGCAATGACTAACTAAATTATATAAAGTACAGTGTATTACCTGATATAGTATTTTCAATAAAACAGCATTATCACCAACAAGCGCTGCTACTACAGCAAATGCCAGGCTGACAGTGAAGCGTTACCTTATGTTTCCGCTCAGAGACGTGCTGTGTGACTCATTTCCTGGTGCGTACAATTTATATCAGGTCAGCGTTCACGGTTCGACTTCCGATATTCAGATCGAGCTCCAGGTCAAACTGATTTGTTCGAAAAGAAATTTGAGTTCTAGTGAGTTCGAGAACCGAGGTACCACTGTAATTGGTTCCCGGCCCTAAATATGTCTAGCATTTAAACACGAAATGAACCGGATAAAACAAGAAGAGCATATACTGTACTAAACACATTTAAGCATATTTATCAAAACAGTAATTTGTAAAGTAAGAAAATAAATGTATCCAAACAATGTGTCTTGCCCCGATCGTCCGCTCCTTCCGTGTGCCATGCCCCTCGTTAACCCCGTGTGTGGGATCCCCAATCAGCTGTTTCTGGGTGTTGTCATTAGTCTTAGTTTGTTTCCCCAGTCCGGTCATTGTATTGTCTGTCTGCATTTTGCCTGCCTTACCTGTAATTAAATCCCGTATTCCCAGATACCCAGACGTCTGCGCCTTTGCCCGCTCGGCACGACAATATTATTATAATTAAAACATATTAATGATTTATTATTAAAATAATGAACAAGAAATCTTTATTTTTAAATGTATTTTATTATATAATAATTGGTGTTACTGTCTCTTGTCTAAATGTATTTTTACTGTCTAAATACATGTATTCAGCTAGTGTAAACATGCACGATGCTGTCACAGCGAATGCCAGGCTGAGACTGAAGCGTTACCCTTTGTTTCCACTGAGAGACGTGCAGCGTGATTCATTTCCCCGCGCATACAAGTTATCTTAGGTCGGCGTTCACGGTTTGACTTCTGATATTCAGATCAAGTTCTAGGTAATTTTTTTTCTAACTGGTTGGTTTGACTTTTAAGAAATTTGAGTTCTAAGGAGTTCGAGAACTGAGGTACCACTGTATTTTTAAGCTGTGGTAGACAAATATATTATCTTGTGATTTCAGGAGCTTTATGCAGATATTACTTACATTGATCTTTAATGCTGGAAGCTTAAAGCTTGTAGGCAAAGTGGATAGTGGTGGGAATCACGTTCTCTTGTGCAAATGCATCTATCTCTGTGTAACAGTGCATTGTTTTTAGTATAGATAGCAGTCTCCCGTACCTGTCTTGCTGTTGTTTCTGTTGCATGTCTCTTTCTCTTGTTGCTTTGGTAATTGCACATGGGACTTTGTCTTTTGGCTCAACATCCATCCCACACCACCCCGTGTCTTCTGTCAACACTCAGCGCTGCAAGGACAAGCTAAACACTCTTGCCATCTCTGTGATGAACCTGTGGCCTGGAGTGAAGCTACGCATCACTGAGGCCTGGGACGAGGACGGCCACCACTCCGAGGAGTCCCTGCACTACGAGGGTCGGGCCGTCGATATCACCACCTCGGATCGTGACCGCAACAAGTACGGCATGCTGGCCCGCCTGGCTGTGGAGGCTGGATTTGACTGGGTCTACTACGAGTCCAAGGCGCATATACACTGCAGCGTGAAGTCAGGTGGGTAAGAGAGAAAGGAAAGATGAGCAATGCACCTCTGTGAAGCTAATGGCTGCTGACGGGGAAAAAGCTTTGCTTTCTTTCGGCCCAGTCATAGATATCCTCAGGATCTGGAGCTGCCTGCAGGTAGTGCTGCATTTGCCGTTGAATGGAACAGCACTTTTTCATAGAAACTTTTTAAAGATTAATTAAATGTTTCACTTCTAGTGATATTACAATACAGAACTTCAAAAGTGATATAGGAGTGCTTTTTATGAAGGGTGTAATGTAGGAATGATCAAGTACAAATGATGAAGTACATGGTATATAGATCAGGTATGAATATTGTATAGTATACCAGTAACAGTAATATATAGTAATTCAGAGAAATACTCTGCTAGAATAGTGTAGGGCACTGGAGAAAGTTTGAATATTATGCAGTAATGTGGAGTAATGAATAGGGGACTGTAATAGGGGTAATTTAGACCATTGACAAGAGCAGAACAAGGCAGCAGTAACAGTATTAGAACATCCTGAAAGCAGCCTCATGGTGTTAGTATTGTCTTCCGTTAGTTGTGTACGATGGCTGGGTTTCTCTCATGGTGTTAGTATTGTCTTCTGTTGGTTGTGTACGATGGCTGGGTTTCTGTCATGGTGTTAGTATTGTCTTCCGTTGGTTGTGTATGATGGCTGGGTTTCTCTCATGGTGTTAGTATTGTCTTCCGTTGGTTGTGTACGATGGCTGGGTTTCTGTCATGGTGTTAGTATTGTCTTTCGTTGGTTGTGTGCTCATCTTCATCCTGAGTAGGCATGGTCATCATGCATTGGGAGAGATAATGAGATTAATCCAGATCCAGACTAGGGTGAAAAACACAAACCAGTGTGGAGTATGGACTGTCGATGGCATCTCAGGGCCTGCTACCTTACCCGTTTTCTCACTCCTGCCCGTTGCCTGGCACTCTCGATTTCTTTGTTTTCCCTGATTGTTTTACTCTATCCCGCATTTCTGTTTTCTATTCCTGCCCAGATCGATTTGTCAACTTTCAGCTGCCGACATAATTCACAGGGCGACGTTGCCATTGGCCGGACGTTGCCATTGGCCGGACATATTTGTGACTTCTGAGGAAAAGAGACAGGACCTGCAGCACTTGCATCTGTCAGGAAACGCGGAACAAAGTGCTTGTACATTAAGCTTCACCAATGAAGGAATTTTATACACGAGTGAAGATATGGGAACAATTGTTTTTAATACAAAACAAGACTGGATTTATCCGCCTATTCTGATGATGTGTGTGACTTTTTTTTGGGACTTATTAAAAAAATCCATACAAATAGGCCTGGATGGTACACTGATATAGAGGGTGACTGTGGCCTCACGTGTATTTGTGGAGTTTGCATGTTCTCCCATGTTCTGCAGGATCCATTGTGGTGTCCAAAGACATGCAGATCAGTGAATTGGTATTTCTAAATTGCCCATTGTTTCTGAATGTGTGGGTGCACCCTGTGTTGGATTGGCATCTTGTCTAGGTTGTACCCCTGTCTTGTGCCCTATGCTGCCTGGGATGTATTGCAGTTCTTCACTGTAACCCTGTACTGGATATACAGCCTGAAGATGGATGGATGGATCAACAAGCCAACATGTGGATTTACCATGACTGATTATCTAAGCAGGGTGGATGTTTTTGTGCATTTCATGGACCGACAAAGCCACCCCACCTCTACAGTAGCATCCTGGTGCTCCCCCACTGTGACCAACCAGACACTGTGGATTTTGAGCCATGAGTTACTCATTTCAATAAGGTTCCCTGAATGACTTTCACTGTTCTGTAATTTTTACATGAATGTTTCAGACTGAAAGTGACATCTACAAATTTATCACACTGTAATTCCTGTCTTAAGCAGAGTACATGTAAAGTACAGAGTACATTTAGTCGTTGTTGGTTATTCTGTTGTTTCTGCCTCTGACTCTGGCCAAATGGTAACTTTATTTTCTACCATGGCACTGTGCAGTTCTCAAATCTGATTGGTCAGAACTGTTGATTAATTTTGTTTTTGTGTATGTATTGCCGGCCAGACAAATCACAGTAGTATATCAATGCACTATTATAATATTCAATTTGAAGGGTTAATGCAAAACAAGTCATGCATTATACATTTTTAAATGCATGATTCAGAGGCACAGAACCACCTCAATGCTTATATCATGGTTACTACACACCTGGCCTACACGTTTGTACCTAAAGACATTATTTTCACATTTACGGGCCGAAAACTCATGAGATCATCCACAAATATTTCACTGGTAACTTGCATGGATACTAGATCCCAGACTTTTCTGAACTTTATTTTATTGTCACAGGCTTTAAAATTAAATGGACAGTTTGGAACTAACAACTGGCCTTTGGGCTTAGTAAGCACTGGCTCACGGTCTTAGCAATGGATCATTCTGGAATTAATGACGATGGCTTGGGTTGTATCTAAGAAAAATGTTTATCGGCGGAAGAAAGTAGTTCCACTCATAAATGCATTTACAGCTCATAAACATGAAAATAACAAATTTAAGTGGAAACATATGCCAAATATGTAGTAACTCTTTTATAAGCCGGTTAATTTTCACATTTATTAGCCATAAATGCATTTATTAGTGGAACCAGTTTCTTGCGCCGGTGACTGAACATTTTGCTTAGACAGACCTGAAGTCAGTCATGCATTATATCTTTTTAAACACAGTCCACTGTGCATCAAATGATTCCTCACAGCTGTCCCTTTGAAAATGTTTGATGAAGGACTTGTGCATTATAACCCTTAAATTACTTTGGTATGGGCATTGAGTAATATTTTGGTTTATCTGTTTGCATGAACATTGGAGTGTATTTAGTGGAGAAATGTTTATATGGTAATTATTGTGTTAATATTTTGCCAGATTTATGTGGTTTGTGTGAACAGATGTTCAGTGAGGAAGGAGGCATGATTACATGATTCATAGGGCTGTCAGTCTGGATCTTGAACATCAGCTGACACAACCGATCCCGTTGTGAGAATGTAGCAGTGATTAAGTTGCCTGCTCATCTGAAATCAGGATTAGAAATTGCTGGAATGTTCTGAAAAGGTCCACAAATAAAGTTCCGGGGGTGAATGAAGGAAATCCTATAGAAAAACATTTTTGTAGATGGGAACATGGAAAAGCAGTGTTGCTATAGATGTGTCCGTGTACATCGGTCAGCAAGGAGGAGCGTTGGGAAGAGACAATGGAGACGTCAAACGGGAAGAAGGTGTTCCTGCTGAGTAGCTCCGCAGGGTTTAGCTCAGTTGGTGGCATGTTGTTCCCTTTTCTCTGATAGTTAGTCCACCATTGAAACCTTTATCTGGGTCTCTCTCATCTGATAAATATGTGGTTTTGGTGTACTGGACAAATAAAACTCTCACGTAGCGCCCTTTACACACCACCCTGGGAGCAAAGACAGAACAATAGGGTTTTTTTCATTATTTGTGTCCACTTTGTAAAATTCAGGTAAATCATCTTTTCATTCACCCTATAAGCATACCTGTCTGTGTCTATGTAGATGGACCAGTGCTGAGAAGCAGTAATGGCTAGCTGTCTATGGATGGTGAGGGTCTGTCATATGTTTTTTGTATAGACATGATGACATTTGCTTTGTATAGACATTTTTCTTGTTTACCAAACCAGACACCATCCACCCCCTGCGCTGGCCTGCATGCTGTTTCTAGAATGTTATTCTTAAAACTGGACCTGGCTTTTATCGGAACATGAATTCTAAAACCCCAAATCCTAGTTAAGAGCTTTCATATTTGAAAAGCAAGAGTCTGTGGAAAAACATGGTGCGGACCCTCGTCCCTCTGCCCCAGATCTTTATGCTAGTGCTGGTTAGTCCTGTGAGATGTGCCATATTCAGCAGCATTTCCTGGAGCTGCTTGCTCCTCTCCTCCTCTCCTGCAGAACACTCCATGGCCACTGGGACAGGAGGCTGTGTTTCCCGCTCTGGCTCAGGTCATTGTGGAGGGTGGCGGCTCAGAACGCCCATCGGTGCGAGTGTGCGATGGTTCTGTCCTCCTTTCTGGGCCGTCATTTCTATGTGATGGGATCGGAGGGTGGGGTCAACCTCTCACTCACTGCCACTCAGCTGGGAGGGGGGGGCAGGACAGGGCTGTCTGCTACGCGTCACCTGGGTCACACTGCACGTGGACACCAAAGTGATCTGCCCCTTGACACAGCTCACTGGCCCATTGCTCCTCTGGTCGTCAGGCAGGATCCTAACCTCCTCCTTCTGCACCTCCATGGAGCAGCTGACCAGCCCATTGCTCCTCTCCGCCTGCTGCAGGACGTGGCCCAGCATCTCACCTAGCATCAGGCCTGCACTGCTACTCAAAACCCTTAGACTGGGTAGGAGCTCTGCCTCTGGACTATAAACATTTTCACGCCTGGGAATTAGCAAACCGCGGGTGGGGGGGCGATGTAGGAAAAAAATGAATGAATGACATAGAATTGGGGTCAAAAAGTAGGACAGTGAGAGAAACATGACATTGGAAGAGCCTGATTGGGAAGTAATTGGGATTGGGAATAATATAAGAACAGGAAAATGTGCTTGTGAGGCCGACTAATGGAGAGAGAGACCTAAATGGAAGACTCATGTCCAGACAGAGCCACTCTCGGGGGGGTGCTGCCTGTGTGGGGTCCCTGCATGCTGATATCCGTGCAGAGAAGCCAGGACACTGGCAAAATGGGGGGGTAAAGAGGAAATTCTACATGTAAATATGTTATGTATGGGTTAATGTAGTAAATGTATCACTCTCTTGAAGCAATATGTAAACGTATGTTTTTTTGCATAAATATTTCAAGAAATATATCTTAAATGTGATCTGGCCGTCAGTGTTGACTTATGTATGAATTACAAATGTTTATCTTATTTATTACAAGCTTATGGATCCATTATACTTGTTTATAGTTAAGGTTTCAATAATGAAAATGTATTTTATTTTTTGTTAGAATATTAGATGTATCTGAAATGTATCATTACTTGGACTGCAGTACTATACAGTCTATACAGATTTAAAATAAGGAAGTTCAGATTTTCGTGTACTATCAGTTTTTTTCAACTTATTTCCCTTCAGTGTGCCAAAGTGTACCGCCATCTATTTCAAATGGCCATAACAAAAAGATATTTTGTGGTCGATAGGCTAACAGCAAACTTCACTCAACACATCAATTCTTGCCCCCCATGTATTAAAATGTTCCTTCTGAACCAGCTTGTAAAGGCATTTTCACGTTGATGCAGCCTAATTTTGTTGCATTTTGTTGTCTCTTCATGCTTTTTGTACTTGCAGGCATAGTTGCCATGAAACCTGCATGCTCAGTGTTTGAGAGTCACATACTAACATTTCTCAGTTTGCTTAAGGAATCATTCCAATCACCTTGCAGTCTTCCAGCTTGTTCAGCAGAAAAAGTGTACCATTACTCCTCTCCAAATAACACACCTCTCTCTCTCACACACACACACATACACACAGACAGATATTTATACCTGTGCAGAGCTAAAACTCCGGACGGTGTGGAGGCATTTCCATCGCCCCAGTAATCTGGGTTTCTTCAAAGCCATTCAGCAAATCAGAGGTTTCCTGCAAGGGCAGTTCCACATCCTTGTCTGCCTGTGTGCTGCAGGCTGAGAAAGGGATGATCCGGAGCCCGGGAAGGTCCAGAACCCTTTGCACGAAGTAGGGGGGGTCGTATATCCCAATGGGTTCCAGTGAACGATCCAAAGTTCTATCATCCAATCTCCTTTTCCTTCTCGTGCTGGAGTGCAGACCCCTTTCTGACAGCGATCCTGGAGAAAAGGACATTTTGGAGAGTATGTTTTGAGCACAAATATCTGCCAATAAAATAAGCCACAGCTTCCCCGTTTATCACGTCGCAGGTTCGACGGTGACTTCACCTGACACGGTGACGTCCAGAACGAAAGCTAGAAGACCCACAATGAACACTGGCAGGGTGAGAAGGGAGATGAAGAGCACATCCAGACTGGCCACGCCTGCAGACACATCCACACACAGTCACGATGAAATAATCTGATGGGACATCCATGGAGAAATTCTGCTCTACAGCTCTGACGGACACAAGTTACTATGGCGGTGGAGTTGGTACCTGTGAGGACAAAGGTCTTGTGGAAGTTGAACCAGCGAGGTAGTAGCAAGGACATAAAAACAGCGAAGCCGATGTTGAAGATGTTGCGACCGGAGTCCATGTGGGTGTACTGGAGGTAGGTGACACCTGTCCCCACAGCGACCGTGTAGGTCACGCTGAGGACCGCGCCTGTACAGAGGGAGCTCGAGATCAGAGATCATTTAATGATAATATTACTGCAGATACTCAGACAGAAAAAAATACTGAAGGAGAAGATCACCATGAATGGCAAGGGGAAAGGAGGTGAGCAGCTGAGTTAATCGCGGGGACACCCCCAGGACCAGCCCCATTATGGCTGCCAGCTGTACAGTCCGGCGGGATCCACACTGTTGGAAGAAGAAGAGCAGGGCTGATGTTCCGAGGCAGCTCCTGATAGAGCCCTACAAGGACCTACGAACAAGTTAGTACCTGGCTGAGTCCCAACGTGCAGGCATTGGGCACACTGCTGCTCAGGGCGACTGGCGCCCCCAGCAGGGCGGCGCTCACACTGCCAAGGCCCTCGGCACAAAGCCCACGGTTACATGCCACAGCAGGCGGGGGAGCGGTTCCAAGGAGCCTCGCGGTTAACAGGTAGACACCCAAAGAGCTGATAAATGAGGAGAAGGCCGACGCAACGCCTGCTGCAGCTCCCTGTGCTGACAGCAGGGGGAGCCTCACTGGTCCTGCAAACAGATTTACTTTGGTAACCTACATAAAAGGTGACAGTACAATGGTGTGCAATAATGCCAGAGAACGCCATGCTGTGATTTGTCCCCTTTTAAATGATTTTGGCACAGAGGTCACTCTAATTAACAAACACAAAATGGTGAGAATTAGATTAGCAGACCTAGAAGAGGAAAGCTGAGCCAGGAGGCACCATGGGACACGTTCTGGAGGATGTGTGGCATGATTGAGGAGCTGTTCACGTTAATCCAACAGAGGCTGTCTGAGGCGTTTAAAGTCATCCTGGAGATGTTGTGGAAGTGCAGTGTGGACAGTAGCTCGGAGGGCTGCTGAGGGTGGAAGTAGCCCAGGCCCTGGAGGCCTGCGCTCAAACCCCACACGCTCAGCAGTGGCAGAAGTACCTGTGCACAAGCAACACACATGTGACATCCCTGTCAACAGCCACTGCAAACATATGGACACCACCGGTATGCATACGTGTAAAACATGATGATCCATGTTGAAATAATCATAGGTTTTGGACCTCCTATGACTCCGAATAGGACAAGTGGTTTTGGAAGATGGATGGATGGATGGATGGAAGAAGCATTACTGCTCATCAGGTGTGTTCCCGGTTGTGTTTGCGTGCTTATTGCCAGGAGACTCACTGAGACCATTCTGCAGACGGGGTGTCGGGTTGCGCCCAGGATGGCTGGGAGCGAACAGAAGCGTAAATGTTGAGACAGGAAGACCATGAGCACAGTCACCCTAGAAAAACAATTGATTCACTTATTGTTATAGTCATATTTCAGATTTGACAACAAGAATAATGCAGATTGGCACAGACAGGCAGGCAGAGAGACAGACAGGTGCATTGAAATAAGCTCGGCACAGCCTGGTACAGACAGATAAGCTGACAGACAGGCAAGCTGAGTGACAGGCAGACACAGGCTGACAGACAGACAGGCAAGCTGAGTGACAGGCAGA
Organism: Cyphomyrus plagiostoma; assembly: GCA_019775915.2. Taxonomy (NCBI): domain Eukaryota; kingdom Metazoa; phylum Chordata; class Actinopteri; order Osteoglossiformes; family Mormyridae; genus Cyphomyrus; species Cyphomyrus plagiostoma. The sequence continues at coordinate 34,192,578 of JABFEA020000001.1, forward strand.
CACAG
>JABFEA020000001.1:34223978-34245432 GCA_019775915.2 Cyphomyrus plagiostoma
GCAGAACTCAAACTGTAAACAGTTTGTCAATGCAGGTGGAACAGAAGAACCAGGAGTGACGGTACGAATTGAGTCAATTTTTGTTTGTGGGAAACCATTGACTTTTACCTGGGCCTCTTCATTAAGCAGAGTGAATCAGTGAATTTCTTAGAAATGAGTCATCCACTATATACACAGCAAAAGACAAAATTCAATTTAATATTTTACATGAATTCCCATTACTGATACTAAAATGTACCCAGTTGTGTAAATAGGTAACACACTGTTCTGTAGCTCTGCTCCAGAAAAACATCTCTTGTCAGTCAATTATGGGGTCCCTTATTTGCCCCATTATAACTGCCCCAGGACCATGTTTGCTTGAGCAGGATTAGCTTGGTAAGAGACACCCCCTTCTAGACAACCCACTGAACTGACGTGTCAGAACCAAACTCACAGCCGTAACAAGCACACTGAGCGCTGTATATACCGCACTGTAAGTACCGGAGCAGTGCTTAATGCAGTGTATGCTTCTGTAGTTGCTGGGGGGGGGGGTGCACTGGACATTCTGCCGTTTAATGTTAATAATGTAATACTAGCTTGCCCAAGTCATACATTTATGCCAATGCAAACTACATTGAGCAGTAGAAAATTTACAAAACCAGGATTTCTATGTTCTGAACAGTAAGATTTTTAAATAATGCACCAAGGAAACACACATACATATATATATATATATATATATATATATAAAAAATGCGCCACGAGACAGGGGAGAGGATAGACATGGTGTTATATCCTGGATCTATCCAGGCTCTGCACTGCTCATCTCCCACCATTAGCTGGGAAGCAAACCCACCCTTAACTGTAGGTGGATTTGAGGGATGCATCCAATAATTAACTTCCCTCCTGTGTCCTCGATTAAGGCCCCCTGCACCGCTTTGTGGAGGAGTTTGCTGAAGCATCCGTCCTGCCCCAGAAGGCCTTCAGCCCGACCTACTTCCTGAAGCGCTTGAACAGAGGGTGTATGTTCTTGCTGATGGAGGTCTTGCTGCTGCGTGTGGAGTGATACTCCATGTAGACGGCGTCATCCGCACCCGACATGGAGCTCATGGTGCCGGGGCGACGGGAGAACTGAAAGGGAGGCGGTCAGGACGGCTTGGGGTCAGACAGACGCCGATCAGCTGCCCCCTCATGACTGCTGCCCAGCTCGGCATCACATGCTTAGGTTCACAAACAAAACGGAATAAGGCCACTCGGCGCACCTGTGGTCTCCCGCTGGATTCACCCGCAACGACCTCCTCCTCAGCATCCAGGTCGGATGCGGCCAGAACCTTCTGCAGGAGCAGCTGCTGTTCCTCCTTCGTGGAGAACATGAGATCCTCCTCCTCCATACCTGCCATCTTTGTGATTACCTAGAAAATAGCAGAAGAAAAAGGGAGTAAACTCTGTTCTTGAATACTGAGACGCTGGATTATGCAAACGTTCATCTTATCCTGGAGATTCCGGACAGCACTGAACACAAGGCAGGGGTAGACCCTAGACAGGGCATATATGCACCCCCACCTTCAACATCAGTTAATTTAGAGAGACCCATGAAATTAACTGCATGGGGAGAACAAGCACACTCCGGTACCAGCTGTGATCCAAACCTCCATGCGACCAGGGACGGATGAAAGGGCCTTTGTGCCATGTAAATATGCTTGTATGTACTGAACCAACCTTGAAACTGTAGCCTTGGTCCACTAGAAACCTCTGTCTCTTGGTAGAATAGGACATTTCCTGCGTGTCTTGAGAGACCAGTGAGTAGAAGTAGGCGTTGTACTCTTCTGCCACCATACCTAAGAGGAAGAGGGTCGGGTACAAATACAGGTATCAGCAAACGAACCCCATGGAAGAAATGAGAGCCGAGTGCGTCATCGGCATGGTTACCTTTCTTAGCACGAAGCACCCTGCCTAACCTCTGAGCCTCCTGTCTGCGCGACCCACCGTGCGACGAGATCTGGATCAGCACGTTCGCTTCAGGAAGGTCAAACGAAGTGTCTCCAACCTGACATGGAGATGAGGGCGCAAGTTTACGCAGAAGACCTCTAGACGACCAGTTTACCCTTGTCCTCAGGGCTTTAACATGTTGAAAGTTCAAGTGACAGGAACAGCCCTTGTAGACCAATAGGAGATCCTTGACAGGTGCCTCCACATCTCGTTGTTGTTTTGTTTGTCATTGCACCGTGACATGCAAGCACAACAGCAGCATAAAATCCTGTAGTGCCCTGAGGCACCATGAAAACCACATATCAAAGCACACAAATGAAGCAAACATTTTACATCCTTCATGATGGATGTAACCAGCCATACTGCTTCCAATCAAAGTGAAAAGATATTCAAGATAACAAAACATGGAATCACCCGACAATACAGTTAATATGCTACACAAATTAGCAGTTAAACACAAGAATGAATGGATAACAGCATAAAGTTTGCGCTACTGCGGCAGTAGATTCCTGGCCAGATAAAATCATGTAAGCCTAGGCTACCCCTCCAGCTGTGTCTAAAGGTTCACCACCCTTTGTGCAAACTATGGTGTCACTAAAGGGACAAATTTCAACAGTAAATTCATGTCACTGTTTACTTTCTGCGGCTAAACAAAGTCATCAGATCAGAACAGAAACATGAGATGAATTTAACTTACAGAGCTGTTTATAGGGCTCTTGGTTAAACATTTGATATCACTGAAATTCACTGAAGGATATGTGGGTCATGGCACTGCTTTGGGCAGGAAGATAAGGTAGTTACCTTGGAGATGAAGATAGTGTTGATCTTGGGATTGTGCTTGAAGTTCTGCAGAATCTGCATTCGTTCTCCCTGTGAGGTGGGTCCGTAGATGTACGGCCTTGAGAGGTAGCATGGTGTTCGGGTTAGAGATGATACTCTGGGGAAGCGGTACTGGGTGGAGATAAAGCTGACCAAGAAACGTACTTGTTAAGTCGAATGGCATATTCCTTGAGGGCGAATACGTTGTCGGCGAAGACGATGATCTTGTCGTTGCGGCGCTCATGGTAGCGGATGAGGAACTGGCAGGCACGGAACTTGTTGGGGTTCATTGTGTACAGCAGGATCCGCTTCTTCGTCTTAATAGATACGTATTCCCGGTAAAATTCTGGGGACATTGGACACCACACCTGGGAGAAAGAGGAAGGGAGGAGTTGAGGGGCTAACGATCAGCAGACAGAACGCAATACACCCAAGGACTGCCCGTTGTGAACGCTACTAAAAACGTCAAGTGTGTGTGCTTTATACAATTAACTGTGAGGTAATCCCAGCTCTGAACTTTGGGTTATACTAAAACTGAGCCCACAGCCTTGGACGCACTTCTGCACACTGGACTTTTGCAATGTAGCCACTGTTCTGCAGCTCCATCCAGTTGGCTTCATACAGCTTGGGGCCGATAAGGAAGTTAAGGTCCACAATCTTGTCGTCCTCTCGAACCAGTGTGGCAGTGAGACCCAGCTTGCAGTGAGCCTGAACGATGGTCAGCACCCGCCGGAACATCCGCGCTGCGGGGAGACGCATGGGCCTTAGGATGAGGCACGGGAAACCGGTGAAAGGCGGCTGAATGGAGACAAAGACCAACCTGGGATGGTGTGGACTTCGTCCAGGATGATGAGGCCCCACTCCTGGTTACGCATCCACTCCATGACCCGCTCTGCCTCCCAGGAGCGCTTAGTGGTGTGCCCCAGCATGGAGTAGGTACTGATAGCCACCGAGCAACCTATGGGTTTGTCCTTGGCGTCGGATGTAAAGCGGCATATCTGGCTGTCATCAATGGTGGACCACATCTTGAACTGTGCCTTCCACTGCTCCACCGACACTGAGGAATTTCCCAGGACGAGGCAGCGCTTCCGCACGGTGCAGGCCGCCGTTACCCCCACCAGGGACTTACCCGCACCTGAGAAGCACCCAGCACCAGCAAGCTCCAGTTAACAGAATTACTAACAATCACAGCATCGCTACGCCAACACCGTAAAAATGACACTAGAAACTCAAAAACTGCTTAAAATGAACCACACAAACTTTTTACTAGCAAACATATTTCATAGTTATGGTAGATAAAACTACACCAACACATAAATAAATAATTCCTTCCTGTATCTTCCAATAGATGAACATAAAATCTTACTAGAAATACTTTGACAACATTTTTAATGCCTTTTACAAGCCTTTAAAAATGCTTATGATGTGTTCAATTCTAATAAAATCTGTAAAAAAATAAATTTAATTCAGTTTCAATTCAGTTTATTTTTATATAGCGCCCTTCACAACAGAGTTGTCCCAGGGCGCTTTACATGGGTGTGCTAGAACACATCGATATACATATAAAATTAAATACATAGGACAAAAGAAGGACAGAATAGAAAAGAATGAAAAAGAAAAGAAAAAAGGCCAATTGACAATGGAGGAGAGGAACTAAAAACTCCCACGCAGGGAGAAAAAAAGACCCTCTGGGGGTCCAAGGTCAACTGGTTGACCAACCCCCCTGGGCATGCTAACAATACAAATAATACAAAAACTAAATCGTAGAGTTTTTGAGCTCTACTGTCTCACTCACCACAAGGCAGCACGATGACCCCTGAGCGGGCTCGGCCGTTGCCAAACATCTTACGCAGGCTCTTTTCCTGGTAGGGTCTCAGAACAGCTGTGGGCTTCAGGTCCATGTTAATGTCAGGGTTCACCGTGTCATTGCGGAAGTCATACTCCGCCAGGAGAGGGTACTCCAGCTGGATGCAGCGTTTCTGGAGCTCCTCAATCATCTCCTAAACATGGCAGGAGAAGAAAAAGAATGTAGAACAGAAGGAGAAAAAAAGGACAAAAACCCAACTTGAACCCACCTCTTTGGATCCATAAACTACCTCCATGTCCATCGTTATTTTGACATCTTTTTTAGTAAAATTTCACCTGTCTAATCTCAAATGATACAGTTTGAGTCTCCTCTTCCTCCTCTTCTTCCTTGTCCATCTGCTCATAGTAGTTGAAGATGTCCTCAGGCACCTCGGCACCTGAGCTTTGGCCCTCTGGCAGCTGGGGCGTGGAAGGACCCGCACCATCACCAAGTGACTTTGAAATCTGGAAGAAGAGGGAGATATGAAATTAGAGTGGGTGTTAAATACCAGCGGTGGCCGCGCTGAGGTCTGCTGCAGGGTGCATTCCTCTGCACTGACGCCTCTGACTTACGCACCGCAGACTTGTTGGAAATGACCTCCGTGATGAGCTCAGTTTCGCCCCCTTCTGCAGTACGAAGGCGACAATCTCGGATGACGCTGTCCTGCAGAAGACGCTGCACCACGTCCGGAAACGCGCTCTCCACAAAGTACCTGTTACACGCAAAAAAACATTAGGTGTAGAACGTGGAGCGGAAACAGTAGGAAGAGACAAGCAAAAAGTGACAGACTCTTCTCTCTCTAGCGTGAGAAACAATGTTGCCATTCCTGTGGGAAACTTACCTATTATGCTTCAGGACGAGTTTCACTTTTCCATAGCTTACAGTGCAAAGCTGAAGGGGAGGAATGACATCATATCTATTAAAGAATATCTGGCATTAAAAAGCCCGTTTACCTGCTGGAGAGTGTTTTTTGTCTCCCCACTAGCCCAGGAACATCCACTCACCTTGATGAACTGCACGATTCCATCAGGCACAGAGGTCTTGCTAAGCTTCTGTAGGTACTCAATGATGTCGCCAGTCTGCAAACCCACACTGACAGCAGCATACAGGGAGTAGGCAGTCAGCTTGTACTCGTGGATATGTGTGGGGCGGCACACTGGCTCGGCAATCGCAACCAGGAAATCCTGGGCATATCTGTAAACCGGTGAGAAAGCTTCCAAGAAGATGTGGCCATCAGGAGCCTATAGGGCAGATAAGGAAAGCTTCAAATAATTTAGGAAAGAGTAGAGAATCCTACAGTAACCATAATTACACAGAAAAAAAAATTACTTAAACGTATTTCACAGTCGGGTATGTGGTTTTGCATGTTAGAACTGTGCCTGTGATGGGAAGGTTGTCAGTTCAAATCCTGTGGCTAGCAGTGATATCACCACTGGACCCTTGGGCAAGACCCTTAATCCCAACAGGGACGGCCTGATCATGCTCCTCTATTTTACGTCGATTTGGACATATGAATGAAACAGATACATTTTTAGCATTTTTACCCCACTAAAGCACCTCTTTTAGATATTAAACACAATTGACTGGTATTTAACATGGTAATCAATACCATTTAGATCATTTATACCTGAGAGTATTAATGAAGGCAGCTCTGATTTTTAGGATTATGAGGAAACTAAAAAGTAACACACACTATAGTGGGTTCTTTTCACATACCACCCAGAGTGGACGAGAGCAATGGTCATTTTTTAGAAGCATCTGCAGGCGATAATCCTTGGCTCCATACTCGTCCAGCTTGGTGCTGGATTCATCTACTTGCTTCCCAGCAGCTGCAGGGATGGCCTCCTGGGATTCGCTGCCCATTGGCTCCTCCTCTTCCTCCTCATCTTCATAGGGGCGTTTCTTCGCCTTCTTCTTCTCTGTGAAGGTATACATGTAAAGTCACTGTGTGCAAAAACGCATATAAATCCACAGTCCAAACGCAGCAAGGTTGAGTAGTGCTCATCACCAGTGCTACAACAGTGTAATGCCACAATTCGCATTAAATGTTATAAAACTTTGTCTTAAGCTGCACAGAGTGAATAAGCACGTGCTTATCCAACACAAAAAGAAAGTCCACTTACAATTGTGTAAAAGAAAAAGGCAGTAATTAGTAAATTGTGCAAGTTAGTAAAATATATGCAAAAATATTCTGTTAAAACTATTTTAATTACTGTGAACAATACCATAAAGGTTCACCCATGTGTAATGATATTCGCACATAACAAAGCGTAGATTTTTAAAACATTTAATAAAATACGAGACATATGTAATAACCATACATATCCTGACGGGAACTTCACTGAATTCATTTCCATGCAAATGTCAAATCATATTACTGTAACCACCGAGCTAGGACTTGCGTCTTCAACAACGGTACGTGATGTACTATGCTGTATACGAAAATATGTAATTCGTTTTTAGCACTGTCATCAGATAATATGGTAAATAGATGATTTGAAAAATAATCCAATAGAATAAACAATAAACGTTACACAACTGTTATTGCTAAGTACAAGTTCAGAGTTTCAGCTTGGTAACGTTAACCATCAAATGTGGTCTTACCCCGATCACCTTTGTCCTTTTTTACCATAATTTCAGATCAGTTAATATAATATACAAGTTAATAAATATTAGGTAACGATACCCTGAAACTGCTCCACTAGACCCTACTTCTGTTGTAATGAAGCCACTAACTGGCAGCTACCATATTTCATGCGTAATAAACCGAAAGCGAGCAGCCCGAAACCTTCTGATGGAACAGAGTGTAGACCCGTCCACGGACCCGGAAACTTTCACTGCGCATACTCCACGCGTATGGAGCGGAAATGAGCGCTAGAGACCTGGACTACAATAACCATCTGCCTCCGACGCTGTGCACCATGGGATAGGCTGCAGTCTTGCCGCATCTGTATTGGATAAGAGCTGATGGATGCAAAGACTTTATTTCATATTTCGATTGTGGGCCGCGATTAGTGGGACATGTTTTCCACTGTTTTCTTAATGTTCAAATATTTCATGAATACCCCATATATTTTAATGACTCTAATTAATAAAGATGATCTGTAAGCATTTATTGCCATTTATTTAATGACTGGATGAAGTGAAAAAAATCTGTTCATCCTAGTGATATCTAGCCATTAATCCACCAATTCGAAATTTAGCAGGTTGGTATATTGTAGTATATATTAAGAACCAGCCATTAGTCATATTAATGAAATGATAGGTTCGTGCTGTATTTAGTTGTGGACTATAACAATGTCATATATATCAAATCCTATAGAATGTGGACTCACGTATACTCTTAAAATAATTTACAACAATTAATTTATGAGCAATTAACCTGGGATGTACACGTCATAATACTGAAACTATATTGCAAACTGTATAACACAGAGCCATATAGTGTCAAGCAATACATGCAGAAAATTCTGGACATTCAAGAATATGAAATATACATTTTCTATTTGTATAGTACTATACTATATTTTTAATACTATATTTTAGTCTGTTTCCATCCTGACTGTGAGATGACATGCTGTTAACGTTTATGATGTAAGGGTGTAAGAAAGAGTGTGCATTTTTGTGGTCCACATGTCTGTCATTATTTTGTATAGCTTTGATTTGTAAATATAAATTTGTCACTTCTGGTTATTGGATCTATTTTAGAATATTTCTGCAAAGTAATACATTGTATATTGAGCATATGTGCCCTTTGTATTGGCGTTGTGAACACAATATAATGCAAACGTCTGTTTTATGCCTGATATCATGATATAGTTTTGTCACTCTGAAAATACTACGAATGTGACACTGTGTACTGCAGTTATTATTAACCAGGGGCAGATGCCAGAATATATTTAATCATAAGCACGTACGTATTAAATGAGCATTATTACGAAGTGTGAAATTTCTGGCATATTACCATGAAATCGTTGGGGATTTTAATCACTCAGAAGTAGAAAGCAGTCTATTCAAGCAGTCGTAAAAAGATGTCTTCCGGGAAATAAGTCACATGACAACCCAACGTCAAAATACTGTACTCCTATTCGGAACTGTCTGTTGCGTTAATCGGGGGGTGGATACGTGGAATAGCAAGTATTAAACAAGACATTTTTCCTTTCTTTTTGCGAGACTAATTTTCTGTACACATATTCGCATTAGCAGGGATAAGACATCATTAGGCGCAGCCTCCGACTGTAACAGTAAGAGCATATAAAGCATCAGATCGCATGGAAGGAAGTGTGGCCTGCGCCTAGAAACGCGGACTGTACAGCAGCCTCGGACTCCAGTGCAAGTTAGAGCCGGACCCTGAACTCTGCGGCTGTAAGGCACCCATCATCAGGGCCGAGGCTCTAGCAGCCGGCCCTGTGAATGAGGAAGTAAACGGAAATAATCTGCCCGGGTAAGCACAGCAAATTAAACATTTCAGACAATATATGCCATAGATACGTGTACGGCTTTTTGCTGCATCCTATATAGCAACCATAGTATCAGTACTAAAAATGAAAATCTAGTTTCACAGGCTAGCATCGATGCAGGGGCATGTCAACATCAGCGGACAAAACAGTTATCGAATCACTTAATATTACGAACAAGAAATTGCTTTCACATTATATTCTAGTTCTTTAAAATTGACGCCTAAATAGTAAAGATTGTTTTAAAAGACCTATAGAGGCGCACGCTGGTTAATTTGTTAGCGACACCAAGAGCTATTAGCTAGCTAATAGTAGTTTTTTTCCAATAACAGATTAATGTCATCGTCCGATGTTCAAACTGCAATATCTTTAATTTAGATTGATAATGTTGCTTATGTAGAGTTTACTAAAACTAAGTCATTTTAAAGTTTGTATATCTACTTTTTATATGGTGTGCGTCTGCTGTATATTTCGCTTAAATGCTAATGGCGAAACGACAGTGAAATGCAGTATTAAATGTATATATTTTGGAACAATTAATCGTGTATTCCTTATCGATTATGGCTATTGTCGCGAACTGTAATGATGCTGAAGTAATATCATCCTGAAATCGGCACACTGATTCAAGTTCACAATATTTTGGAAAAATTACACCTTCACTTAGTATTTAACGATTTGAAAATGGCTATATGACAAACTACGTTCGAAATACGCTTTATTTTGTTAATTTAGAATTTAGATGACTGAAATATTCATAAAGGTTCCCATAAGGCGTAAAACAATGCATGTAAGTAATATCTTAGAAGGAAAACAGATTAAAATCCAAATACACATTAGTGTATCGTAATATCAAACAGACCTCGATTATATTAAAATGAAACGAGCTCAGAAATGTACGTACAACAATAATTATAGATTGTATAATATTATAACCTATTCGCACGACTAACGGCAGAGATAATTGTCTATGCAGACTATGCAGTTGCATATTACATTCTTAGGGTATTGTAGTTTTACGTCATCAACACACTATGGTCAGGAATCAAGGTTTTAAATAAAATGCAAGCTGGAATTTGTAGTGAACTGAGGAATCAGACTTGTAGAAGCTATGTGCAAGACCAAATACATAAAATGCACAGCTTGAACAGTCTACTTGCACTATTATAGATGTTGGCCAGGATACAGATGCTGTGGTCTTGGCAAAAGATGAATTGGTCATGGATAAGGAGATGTACAGAACTGGTTGTGAAGAAGAGCCAGATTCTTCTAATTTTACGCAGAAAGAATCTCAATCACAAATACCTTGTGGTTAATAAGTTATTTGGCAGTCTAGGAGGATAACATTGCACAACCAATGGGAATTAAGACATCAGACTGCTGTCTGGCAGGATTGTGGAGTACTTGAACCTTGGAGAGATGTAGCATGTGATGATGATATGTAATTAGACTGAATTCTCTGCTAGACTCACTGTGCTCCACGGGGAATTACATACACTGAAGGACTGGTACCCTTGTTTTTGAGAAACCGTCTTGGGTTATGATGTTGCGTACTTCGGAATAAAATGTGTAAGTGGGAGCTGGAGAGAACCTCTTCTCATTTTTCTGTTTTTAACATGTCAGTGTAGTTTACAGCTGCTTACAGCGGTATTTGTGTTATTAGATTGCTATATTTTTTTATTCATTATTTGATTGCTGTTCTTTGACATTTATGCTAATTATGTGAAAGGTTGCCCCTAAAGTTCTGATCATTTATAACATCATATAATGATTTATAACTGGATAAGATTCTTATCAAATTGACCATAAGGCTTGTGCAAAACCAATAGCAGGTGAAGTTTAATTTTGCATACATTTATTCTTTCGTGCTATCGAGAGTTAATTAGGAAAACACCTTGAACATCTTCCAGTAGTGCTTGCACTTGTATGCCCTTTTACCTGGGTATTCATTGGCAGCTTAGGCTAGCTTCACTTATGCCTAGTTGACAAATGTATGTTTGCTGTGCATCACTATGGATAAAAGTTTCTGCTAAATAAACACATGTATATGTAATGTAACAGTTTAATGTGCAGAACATGGCCATTTATTTAACTGTTAAAACCAATCCATTTTTCTCTCCTTAAGGAGTAAGGATCCCCTTCTGAAGGGAGAATCCCCTGCTCTGGGCTCCTGGGTCAATAAAGTAGCGTGATGGGTAAGTGTCATCACTCAGCTTCACCCTTCAGCTTCATACCGTTTATTGCGTAAGCATGTTTGTCGGGTGCTGCATTATTTACGGCAGTGTATGATGTTTAAACTTTAGCACCACTGATTCCATGCGATCCCCACAGATGAGGCATTGAACTCCATCATGCAGGACCTGGCTGAGCTGCATCGCTCCAGCCGCCCTGCTCTGTCGCTTGCAGACCTGGGCAAACCTAAAGCCTCCTCACCCAAGAATCAGGTCTGGATTCACCTTTGATTGCCAATGTGGAAATGCAGCAGCTGGCCCCCCTATCTCACTCAGCTGTATTCCTCATAATTAGCTTTGCTGTAATGCTGATTTTATTACCGGACCGCAGTCCTCTGTGGCCCCACAAACCTGATGAATAACATAGCTGCTTTGTGCAAAAAGTGGTTGTAGTTAAATAATAATAATATACACAATAATGGCATTACTACAGTGGTGAATTAAGACTCCGTAAAATGAAAATGGCACTCATTCCAGGTTTTAGTACCCAATTAACAGTAGATGAGTAAGCAAACAGTCAGTAAAGCTTGCCATTATTGCATGCTGCCTAAATTTGAAATGGAATTTCTGCTTTTTTAGAATGATGTGCGGGTGAAGTTTGAGTACAGAGGTGAGAAGAGGTAAGAGGAGCCCCGGAAAATGTTTTTTTTTTTTTTTTTGGAACCCATGGCTGTTCTGAGACTGATGCAACGGATGTGACAGAGTACCCATCTGCCTTTCCTTTCGTTGCAAAGGATTTTGCAGTTCCCTCGACCTGTCAAGCTGGATGACCTGCACTTTAAGGCCAAGGTTGCCTTTGGTCAGGCCATGGACCTACACTACACCAACAACGAGGTAGTTCCTCTTTTCAGCTGCATGGGAATCTTCACTGCGTGGTCGAGATTATTATTATTGTTATTATTTTTAAAGAACCAATGCATGACTTTCTCTTGGTGTTCCCGTGTCTCCCTCCCTGGCCTTCCCTGAGTAGCTGGTCATCCCATTGTCCACACAAGATGACTTGGAGAAGGCGGTGGAGTTGCTGGATCGCAGTGTACACATGAAGAGCCTGAAGATCTTGCTGGTTCTGCACTCCTCCTTACAGGTCAGAGCCTGGCCACTCCCCTCACCTGCTCCATTGTTTTTACTCTATATTTGCTCATATTTGAATCGGTTTGATTTCCAGGCATATTCCTGCTTATTTGCACCATAAGGTTTCATTTACCTCTGTCATGTTATTACTTTATATTCTTTAGAATTAAGCACAATGATATGAAAGAAAGTAAATGATGATGTAAACGTGAGTGAACAAGGTTGCGCTAGTTTGGCCTGTCATTGGCGTGGAGTGCTGCTTACAGCCAGTTTCGCAATGCTTCACTCAGGGCACCACTGGGACCATGGGGCTCTTGCCTGCCTTTGAGAACCTGGACAACACAGTTTTCAGGGGAACAGACAAGAAGAACATGATGACCTTAACTGGTGAGGTTTTTGTTAAATAAGCACAACAATAAAACAAGTTTTAACAGAATAATTTCTGAAAATGAATTTTGAAATAGACATAGAATGCAGATATTGTCTTATGAGTGTGCCGGACTAATTTGTGATTAAAAGCTCTTCCATCAGATATTGCTCAGTACTTAATACACAGGAGCATTTGGCACGTGTTAGACTCGTGAAAGAAGGTGAACCCTGTGATAGAAACAAAAGAATCTGGAAACCGTGATTTGACACTGAAAGTACTGCCAATCTGCAGTGGTTTCACCATCTGTATTATAAATGTGCAAAAACATGTTTCCCTGCCAACCCAAACGTTTGGACTTTAGAAGAGTGGTGCCTTTATTCTGCTTCTGTAGCAGGATCACATTCGAGTGACCGAAGCTCGCCTCCCCCGGGGTACATCCCCGACGCCCTGCAGCAAGTGGCTCGCAATGGCTCCTTCACCAGCATCAACAGCGAGGGCGAGTTCATCCCTGAGAGCATGGACCAGGTGAGGCCCGCCAGCGGGGGCCAGCAGGGTGGCCTCACTGCTGCTACACTCTGCAGCACTCACTGAGCTAACGGTTATGGTTTATGTCTCTCTCCGCTCTAGATGCTGGATCCCCTGTCCATGAGCAGCCCTGAAAACTCGGCCTCTGGGAGCTGCCCCTCGCTCGACAGCCCTCTGGACAGGTGAGGCGTACAGACCACCCAGTTTAGCAGGTCGCACGTGCTGGGTGATTAGCTGATGACCATGCCTCTCCTTCCAGTGACACTTACCCCAAAACCCGCATGCCCCGGGCCCAGAGTTACCCCGACAACCATCAGGAGTTCGCAGGTGGGTGGTGACAGTCCGTCAGGGTTCAAAGCGGTAGCCCTTGATAATCTCAGCATTAATGAATGTGTTAAAGATTTCTCTCCTCTTTGTGTTTCCAGATTATGACATCCCTGTTTTTGAGAAGACTGGAAAAGGCGGCACATACCCTCGCCGTTACCACATCTCGTTTGGTCACCCGGACTACAGCGATGGTATAACCTGCCTGTTTGCACAGCTTTTAGAGTGATCATGGAGCTATTCGATCCTCACTGCATAGGCAGCCAGTCCGAGCAGAGCACGGCTGTTTGGATGCGCTTATAAAAAAAATAATAATCATTAAATGTCATTTTTAAAATAATTTGTCAAAGACTACTGAAGTGGGGCATTGCACAATATGTTAGTAGCCTCCTTCGTTGGGTTTAAACCTTAGTAAATAGTAAATGTTTACTGTGTATATTTACTAAATATAGCTAAATATAGGGTGGGTCCAAGAAACTAGGGGAGGTGGGGGACAACACATCTGCTTGGTTGATCCTGCTGCCTCTAGTTGCTTGGACCCGCCTCCTCTCCCATCTGATTGGTTATCTCTCCAAACCAATAATCTTTCGTTATGCCCTCAGAACGCTCTCGTGTAAATAAATATAGTAACTATTTGGTCATATTTTAAGAAAATAGCAGCGCAAGTGGAATCTGCTCTCTCACAACGCCCTGTTGGATAAATGCAGACTGACTCGGGTTCCGGTCCGCTGCCTCCCCCAGGACGGAAGACCTTTCCCCGCGCTCGACGTAACCAGGGCCACAGCTTCCGCTCGCCGGTGAGCTTCAGCCCCACGGAGCAGTCGCTCAGCACCAGCAGCGGCAGCAGCATCTTCACCCCCGAGCTGGAGGAGGCAGCACGGCGCCGTCGGGGCAGCGACATCGAGGCCAACGCCATGCTCTCCGTCATGGACATCAGCCCGCCAAGCCGCTGTGGGTCGCGCTGTCCTGCAGGCACGGTGTGACGCTCGCCCTCCCTCCTTAGCTGACGCTTCTCCTCTCCTCTACCCACAGCGCCACGCGCCCCCACTAACTGGCGGCTGGGGAAGTTGCTGGGCCAGGGTGCGTTTGGCCGCGTTTACCTCTGCTATGACGCCGACACGGGTCGCGAACTGGCCGTTAAACAGGTCCAGTTTGACCCAGACAGCCCAGAAACTAGCAAAGTAAGTCATTTTTTTCCCTGAATAGCCATTTACTTGTATGCCTGGAATATCTTACTTTTATCCAACATTATGTGTGGCTGTATGTCTTTAAAACGTGAATCACTGAAAAGCCAGATCATTTTTTATCTGCTAGTTCACAGAGAAGATATCTTGCTGTGTGTGTTTATCCGCGTGCTTCTCTGGTTGTGCGTGTAATTGCTTGTTTGTCTGTAGGAGGTGAGCGCTCTGGAATGTGAGATCCAGCTGTTGAAGAACTTGTTCCATGAGAGGATCGTGCAGTATTATGGCTGCCTGCGAGACACGCAGGAGAAAACGCTGTCCATCTTCATGGAGTACATGCCTGGGGTGAGAAACATGCATGTGCACAAACACGTGCACATAGCACCTAAGATAAGAACGCTTCTTCCGGAGCTTTGGACTGTTTATGAAGGTCATTATGAAGTTTCTAATAACCTACTGGTCATTTTTTTCCACTAATGTCTTCTCTTCAGGGCTCCATTAAGGACCAGTTGAAGTCCTATGGTGCCTTGACAGAAAACGTCACCCGGAAGTACACACGGCAGATCCTGGAGGGGGTCTCTTACCTTCACAGCAACATGATTGTCCATAGAGATATTAAAGGTCAGCTTCATGGCAAAACGGTTGGACCTTCAGTTAGGGTGGGTTTTGGGAATTAGTGGAAAATTGATAGGGATTGGTGGGAAAACACTGTTGGGAGAACTGAATGCTGGGAAATGTAGGCTTCTTTGAATGGAATGTTCACGGTACTCTTCTTAGGGGCCAACATCCTGCGAGACTCGGCTGGAAATGTGAAACTAGGTGATTTTGGGGCAAGCAGACGCCTACAGACAATCTGCCTTTCTGGGACGGGGATCAAGTCTGTCACAGGCACCCCTTACTGGATGAGCCCGGAAGTGATTAGTGGCGAGGGGTACGGCCGAAAGGCAGATATCTGGTAGGGAGATGCTCCGACCCGGAATCCTGATATGCTCTCGTTGGCTTGGTTGTTTTTGCTTCTCATTTCTTTCCCTCCATCCTTTGTCTAGGAGCGTGGGCTGCACAGTGGTGGAGATGCTCACGCAGCGCCCGCCTTGGGCCGAGTTTGAAGCCATGGCGGCCATATTTAAAATTGCCACTCAGCCCACGAACCCTGTGCTGCCGCCACACGTGTCTGACCACTGCCGTGACTTTCTCAAGCGCATATTCGTGGAGACCAAGCAGCGGCCAGCTGCGGAGGAGCTGCTGCGCCACATCTTCGTGCAGTAGCCCCTCCCTGGACCCAGACCCCGACCCCCTCTGTGTATCTGCCTTCCCCATCCTCTCCAAGTCCTCTGTTTAAAAAGAAAAAAAATTACGGAAAACACTTAGAACTATCAGGGTTTCACCTGTGTCTGTTTGCTCTTACAGTTCTGGAAATAGACTGAGTGAAAACATTGCACCTTAGTCCACTGTTGGGTAAGTGCCCGTAAAGACAAAAAGACAGAAGTCTTTGTAGTTATTTTATTTTTTTTATATATGTATATCTATCTTGTGGAGTTGATATTTGTCTTTTGAATCCAGTAGTACTCTGGATCTGTGGGAGTTGAGAGAGACAATCTGGTTTGATTCTGAAACGTACCAGTGGACCTAACATTTTGACTTCTGAGAGCTGCTTACAGTTGGATGTGAGGAATTCTGTCAACATCGACTTATAAGTTACTAAAAAAAAAAATGAAACCTTACAACCACAAATGTCCTATAACTTGAATAGTACATGTGATATTTTAAGCTCTGTTCATCGTCGCCATCAGTTTCGTAAAATGTCTTCTCTGTCTGCGACTTTAAGGCTGTATTTGCAGTGTAGTTTTTTGGAAACCACCCTTTTGCAAAGTTTACTAAACACCCTTGTAGATATCTTGCATTTATCGGCATTGCCCTCTGCCTGGGAGTCATTGCAGCCCCTTCCGGAGATGACAGGATGTAAGCCTGGCTCTCCTCCCTTCGTTTGCAAGCCGCCAGTATCTAGTTAGAGGGAGGCGGAATGACTGGATGCCTGCTAAAAATCCGGAGAAGTGTAACCATGTGCTCGGTAAACCACTGGTGGCATCCAGGACTGCTGGTAGTGTGACACTCCACTTCTTTTGGAGCTGAGCGGCAGGGGTCTTGCTGCTTGCTCAGCATCGCATAGGCCCATCATTATGAAGCCGTCTTCTAACTTCTTCAAGGCAACAGATGTTCTTTCACAAATGTATGTGGTATGTACCTGCAGACAAATCCTCTGCAGTAAAGTTTGGGTTGATTTAAATAGATCTGGTCACGAAAGCCAGTATTGGGTAGGAAGCAACCAGATTGTCTCTCACCTTGCTTATATTTCAACAGTGCCAATCACTAGACTTATCAGTACTGTTATTACCAAGGCCCTTATTCTTGTTATTCTATTATTTCACTATAAATATGAATAGTGATTAGTAAGATTTCTGCGCTCAGTGTCTTGGGTCGAAGTTGTAGAGACACAAAGTGCTAATTACAATCAATCCCTTCTCCTATCGGAGAAACAAAATGGAACTTTAAAAACACAAGACATTTGTAAATACTCATTTGCAGGTGTTTTTTTTTAAACATTTTTTTTTAAAGAAAGACCTCAGTCCTGAGTTCTGCCAATTCTGTGGTCTTTTGTGTATATAGATCTGGTTGGGGAACGCTCTCCCAGCGCTCTGCCACTTTAGGTTTGAAGGTACCATTACAGTCACAACCTTAAGTTTTAAAAAGTAAGCTATTAAATAACTACTATTTCGCACAATAGAAATAAAGTTATCTGCCCTCCCATGCTGTAAATCATTCAGATCCATTTTGTGATTGTCATAGTGCCTATGGGTTGAGCATTTTTGTAACTTTTCTGAAAACTTGTTTTTCATGGTACATGTTGCACTTTTCAATGTTGCAGACCTGACCAGTTCTTTTCAGCTGACGGTACTGTCCATTCTATGGGTATTGAAGAAGCTGGACTAGGGGAAGTTTTAATCATCTTAGGAATTGGCAGAGTAGACAGGGTGGTTCATTTGACCAGCAAGCATGGTTTATCATCTATGTTTTTTTGTGTTAACTTTGAAATTATATTTTAAAAGCTTTTCGATTTGTTTGCCTTTTTTGAAGGTATGAAGAGTTGAAATATCATCTGGTACTTATTTAAAAAGGCACCTCAGCTTGCATACTTGACTTACGACATAATGAAATTTACCCCAAAGTGACCTGTCAATTGGTCATAAAACATTGCTAGTCAAGCTATCTTCAGAGCAGTTTAGGTGATCCTTACCTCCTCTTGTAGCTTTTGCTTGGGAAAACTCTGCCGTTGACACGGTAGAAAAGGATGATGAGCTTCTGCCCTGCTGGTCCAGCTTAAGTAACATGGAGCTTTAAATGGTTTGAGTAACTGATTTACAACATTGGAGGATAGATATTGTTTTACAGGCAAAAACATCAAATCACAGTATGATATTTTTTTGTTGATTTAACTGTAGTTGTATGTACAGATTTTTTTATTTTTTTTTTAAACGTTGACCCTTTGCACATTTTTGAGGAATATAATTTCTACACTGATGTAATAATTGCTGAGTATGCTGGCATGTACAAATGTGTTGTATGTAGTTTCTGAGCGACTATGCGTTACCGCTTCACGTGAAAGAGCCCGTTCCAGAAAGGACAGGGGTCTTTGTGTGCGTCCTTTTTTCGTTAGGGCTCAGAGGCAGCAGAGCAGTGCATTCTGGGAGCTCTGCTGTTGGAAATATCAGGAATGTATCATCCTAAACCCTCAGCTCCTGCTGGCAATGTACAACCACGATACTTCAGATGCCTTCTTCTCTTTCACTTGAATCTGACTTAGCTTAGGGCTGTATAGTAGTAGCAAGGTGTTTGCATAAAGCACTTAAATGATGATGATGAGAAAGGAGTCGGCTCACTGCGGCCTCCTACACGAGCTTCGATGCCTTTAAGCAGAAACATACAGCACATACAAATATAGTTCAGTCAGTACTTTTAATACCACAATGCCATGACTGCTTCTGCTGCAGAGTCCTGAGTGCACTTTTAAGGATTTCTGTGTTTGCGTGTGCATGTGTGCAAGTGTCCGTGTGTGTGCGTGTGTATATGGTGTCCACCACACTGCCTGGTCCGAGGACACTGCACCCAAAATGCCCATGCATTCTGGCTGTATGACTTTTACTGGGGGGTGGGTAGGGAGAAAAAAAATGTACAAAATGTAGAAATTTAAGAGACTTTTTTAAAAGTAAAGAAGCGGTAACACTTAACTGGTTCCGAACGTATAATCCCCCACCTCCTCCTCTTTCTCTATTGTATAAGAAGCCATGTTTATAATTATTTGGTTTGTGACCAATAAGCCTGTTTATATCAAATCTGTATATCAGTGGTACGCATATTTTTTTTAATATAATTATTTTCTTTTTTTAAGATTTTATGCATGATAAAAAAAAAGCTGCAAGAAATGACAGGACTTGTTTTTGATTAAATACCCAACACCTCACCTGATGCTGAGGCCCAGTTAAGTTTACCAAGGAGATCAAGTGTCTGGACAACTGGCCCTTTTTAGAGTGGTAATGGTAATAAAAAATATTTATTTCACCAGTGTGTCTCCAGTCATTCTTCTGGTTGGAATCCAACCTGGCATCTCTGCCTTCTGGTTTTTCAGGATTCTTTTGGAGTATCGTTTACTTATACTAAATTTCCCAGAGGAACCTTCCCGAGGGATTAATAAAGTTCTATCTATCTATGTACTTAAAATGAGTATTTCAGCTAAAAACTTACATACAGGTTTGTTCGTTTGTATGTAAGCAAACAATCGCACTAACAGTGCATGGTGAGTTCTTGCATTGGTGGTAAATTACAACTGAACCTGAACATCTTATTGTAAATTATTCATGTCAAGGACAAGCAGTACAGCGGGTATTACAGCAGGTTGCTTTGTGGCCGTCTACATCTCCCACGGACGGCAGGACCTCGGTTTATCGCCCCCAATTGGTTTTCCCTGCCTTGTTTCCTGTGTTTTTTGGGACAGACTCACCTTGAACTTGTATTGCATAAGCAGTTATGGAGGCTATACAGATAAATTTGATAACACCAACAGACTTGTTTGACTACATAAAAATATAATTTGGGGAGACTTGCATACTGACTGTATGAAAAATAATGTACTTTAATAAAGCCTGGTTGACAGATATTAAATATGGGGTTACCGTGTACTTTCCGGTTGCGGCTCTGTATGTAGATGAACATGGATTCAAATCCTGGGACTAGCAGAGTAATCAAAGTTCAACTGTTCCAGGCTGGCTGACCCTGCTCTCTGATTCCAACCTTTCCTAACCTGTATCATCTTTGAAGAAATTTAGTAAATGTCCAATAAAATATTTTTGCAGAAAACAACAGCAGGCAATTACTTACTGCCGCCAAGGGGACAAACGCGGGTATTAAAGTATGTTGTGCCGAGTTGATAAAGAAAAGACCGTCGCTGCGTTTCTGCCGAACATACCGCTTTTCTCAGGCTTTGGAGCAAGACCGTGATCTTAGGTGAATTTTTATTCATGTTTTATATTTAGACTAGTTCATTAATAACTTAAAAATAAACACAATGTACTTGAGCGTACTTTGGCTGTTTTAGTAGCGCTCTGAAAAGCTCAAACTTCTTCAATTTCATAAATAGCTTACTTGGGCATGTCTGGTGCTGTCAACATCTAAACAAGTCTTCTAATACTGGTAAGCAGGTATCTAAACGAATAACTCAAGTACCTGATAACACCTCTTTAATAAGTAATTATTTGGGGAAAAGGCACCATTTTCAAATTATATGTTGACTTGGTGGAAACGGAATTGGTTTCTCGGCGCAGACACCGCCGCCTACGCCGAAGGCATGTTGTCGGCGCTGAGAGGAGCCTCGATCCCCGCCGTCCGGCGATCGGGCCTGAGCTACAGACCGAACACCGGATCCAACACCCTCAGCCTGCAGTCGTCCACCATCAACCCTGGCAACCTTAAAACCATTGACGATCTCCCTGGACCCAGCGTTACTACTACTGCCTACTGGCTCTTCGTGAAGGGATATGCAGACAAAAGCCACGCCATGCAAGTAAAACATGCAATATGTATATGAAATTATTATTTTTAAATTAATATACGATCTTATGGAGGTGTAAGAGAAGTTCATTCTCGCAGCTAGACTTTCCACTTTCGTGACTCACATCTCAAGTTGTAAGGACAGTACCTAAAAGTATATTAAGATGTATATGTAAAGGTAGATATGACAAACGGTTTCGTATATATGTGTTTTCAGAGATGGACACAAATACAGTCAAAACATGTTGTTATAAATCATAAATACTTCCTCATCAAATGTAACAAAATAAAATACAAAACACTGGTGGTAGGAAATGCATTAAATTAAAATACAAGTAATTTGAAAATACAAAATGTAAAATAGTAACAGTACACGACGAATATAATATCGTTAAAGCATTTCTTTTTAATGTGTAATGTTTATAAAATATTAAGCTTGCCAGTCACTTGCTGAAGTGGGGGGGGGGGGGGGGGGCCACCCAAAAAATAAATTATAAAAATAAATAAAAAAATTCAATAAAAAATTAAAGTTTAGTTTTTAAAACAATAAAAAAAACAAAAAATTA
>JABFEA020000001.1:34247076-34258941 GCA_019775915.2 Cyphomyrus plagiostoma
CTTGCTTTCGGTTTGAGTAACTATGAGCACATGAAAGGATAAACTTGTGTTTCAGAAGCTAAAAAAACAATAATAATTTCCTAATTATTCCTAAATGTACGTCCTCAAAATACAATCGAGTTTTAAGTTTTCACGCAAACCTCTGGGAAATTTGGCAAATCCAACATATTTATATTCACGTTTCATATCATTTATTGCCACATTTTACTTTACTTTTACTTTACCGCTTTATAGTGAATACGTCTGCCTAGGCGAATTGATAATTATACTCGGATGATCATCATAACCGAGTTTTTCTTCTATTTTTTCTTTCTGTCTCAGTCTAACTGACGTGTATATTTCTTACGTGAATAATAGGTAATAAAACGGACAGCGTCACTAATTTTAATTGCAAATTATAGTACAACCGTTTCAAACGCTTTTCACATTATAGTACTGTATATAGGGGCGGTATGTGCAGTGGTTAGCACTATTACCTCACACCTCTGGGAACTGAGTTCGAGTCTGCCTGGGTCACATATGCGTGGAGTTTGCATGTTCTCCCCGTGTCGTCGTGGGGTTTCTCCCCACAGTCCAAAAACATGCTGAGGCTGATTGGCGTCCCTAAAGTGTCCGTAGGTGTGCATGTGTGAGTTTGT
This sequence comes from Cyphomyrus plagiostoma, assembly GCA_019775915.2. Classification (NCBI taxonomy): domain Eukaryota; kingdom Metazoa; phylum Chordata; class Actinopteri; order Osteoglossiformes; family Mormyridae; genus Cyphomyrus; species Cyphomyrus plagiostoma. The sequence continues at coordinate 34,247,715 of JABFEA020000001.1, forward strand.
CCTGCGATGGGCTGGCCCCCCATCTAGGGTTGTTCCCGGCCTCGTGCCCGTTGCTTCTGGGATAGGCTCCGGACCCCACGCGACCCAGTAGGATAAGCGGCTTGGAAGATGGATGGATGGTACTGTATATAAACTATATTAAATTACTGAACTGTGTAAATACGCTATATAATACTGTACCCAAATATTCAATTTTATTTATACAGCGTATTTTTACATTATGTAAAAGTTCGCTGCAGCGTCTCCATGGCTCGTTTTATTGTAAGCTTTGATGAGTCTATACAACACAAATCTGAATAATGAACAGCTTTAATTAGGACTCTGACAAAGTACCAGTGCTGCCATACTTTTACACTACGCTGTTTGTCGTGCTTCTTCATGGATCTGAAGCAGCAGCCTCTCCTGATCCCGTATTTCTGTTTGACACTAAGAATAGCAAACACAGATTAACACAATGTGTACTTAAACACATAAAGAACATACTAAGTTAAATATTCTCCACTAGAATGACTGGGGATGTTCATAGTTACTTCATTGCCACACGCATATGCTATATCACTGTCCAGGAGTAACGTCTATTAGCGTGAGCTATAGCTAACGCCAGCCACAAAGTTTAACAAATAAGACTCCTCTTTGTATCCGTGGACGTAAGGCAAGGCAAACATCTTAAAGCCCTTCTCTAATTTACTCGTTGGTACTTTGGAGAAGTATTTAGAAGAGCGGTGTACATCATTGATCATAACTTTGGGCAAGTCCTGTAAATGGCATGAATAAACCAATGCCATTTTTCACAGACCGGAAATGAGCGAGCCGCATTTCCATGAACGCGGAAGCTGACGTGCAAAGAGTCCACTGACACGACAGTTTACGCCTCATTACTAGTGATGTGTCGTTCGCGAACGAGGCGTCTCTTTTTAGTGAACGATGGGAACCGGCTCCTGTTCAGTAGGCGTTTTATTAATGTTTGTAGAATTGTCCGGGTTTTTCAGCTGCTAAACATTAAGGATGACGGTGACCGGAACACGCAGTATTCAGGAAAAAGCCTGCCCACGAGACGGCGTCTTATTTTAAACAAGCTCAAATCAGGTCACACCAATCAGCACCTGGTTAAAGGAAAAGAAGGGCGGGTTATTAAAAAAGAGCCAGTCGGCTCTTCTTGGTGAGCCGAGACAAATGAGCCGGTTTGCTAATAAGAGCCGATATTCACATTTGGTAGAGAAAGACACGAGGAAAACAAACAAGCATGCAAATAAAAATTATCGCGGCCGGAAAATTAATCGTTCTCATTTTAATCATCGTGCGATTTATCGTTTATCGCTACAGGCCTGGCTACCCTGCACAGTATTGGGTTTTATAGGTTACCTACATGCACTGTCCATTTTCCTTTGATTACCTGACTGGAATTCCTACGCGAAGGCGAAGACTAGCGTTTGGTGCGGTGCTTTATATTACTGTGTAAAAACGGATATTCTCCACAGTCGATGGCCTCAGCTGACTACTACAGCATCCATCTCGATCAACTGGAGGAGATCGCACGCGTTTTTGAAAATGAAAGTGGGAGAAATATCCGGGAATGCGCGTGCAGGCATGAACTGATATGGATTTTACGTTTTATCATCTTGAATGCAGGGATTTTGTCACTAAAATATAGCCCTAGGGTATTTTTTTGTTGGCACATGATATTTTGAAAACCGCAATTTAGCTCTCCTGCGTCTGACCCGAACCCGTATCCGACACAGTAGAATATTTTTCACCCGTTTCAACAGAATTTGCGGGTCACCCGTCGGGTATCCGAACACGTGCAGGACGCTGCCTGGCAGGACCTTTATGGGAGAGATGGTCATTCTAATATAGATGGAGTTATGACACTAGTCTAGTTCTGTGTTTTGTTTTCTGCTTACCTATGCAGTTTACAAAACCAACGTGTGTTTTTTAATATAAGATAAAACCATGTATGTTTATGACTACTTCGAAATGTATTATGTTTATTATACAACTTCCTGCTACAATGCCTTTGCTATGGACATATGTTACCCTTTCAAAAACAGTTATATTGAAATTTACAGATCGAATCATATACCGCAATATATACAGTCTACCGTCTATGGTTCAAATTATACCGCAATATGAATTTTATGTAATATTGTCCAGCCCTAACTGTAATCACTCAATATCTCTTGTTTGAACTCATGATCTTTACCATAACCTTTACCCCCAGGTTGAACATCGCCGAATATATGGGCCCATCTGGCGCTCACGTTTTGGCCCTTTTGACATGGTTAATGTGGCAACCCCAGAGCTGATAGCGCAGGTGATCCGGCAGGAAGGCCAGTACCCAGTGCGGATATTCATGCCACACTGGCAGGAGTACCGTGACCTGCGGGGTCAAGCTTACGGACTTCACGTTGAGTGAGGGCTCCCATTTCTACTGCATTTCTGAATGGCACCACTGCTGGCAGACAGCGTGTTGTGCCATTCTGCCTCCTTAAAAAGCTCCTCCATGTTTTTCTTTTCAGTAAAGGTCCTGAGTGGTATCGCATCCGCAGCGTCCTGAACCCCAAGATGCTGAAGGTGAAGGAAGTATCCAGATATGAGCCAGTGATTCATCAGGTCGTGAGCGACCTGCTGCGACGTCTGGAGCTGCTTCGCTGGAGGAGCCATGACCAGGTCACAGTTAGCGACCTTGCTGGAGAGCTGCACAAATTTGGCTTTGAAGGTTAGTAACCCTCAAGCCTTCCACAGCTCTTGTAGAGCTGTCACCATGCGATTCTTTGCATCATTTTCGATTCTGTACGCACAATTAATTGAATTAATACATTTCTCGATACTGGCAGAACCTAAATTGACAAGTATATGTTCAATACAGAAAGCATTAAGCTACTTGTGACTGTGAGCTGGTCACAGCAAATGCTGGTTACAGTCAGTCATAATGGGAGGTTTGTGAAAATTTCGGTTTCTCAATAAATTATGCCAAGGGTGGAGAGTAAGTAGTTGTCTCAGGACGAACTTGTGGACGATTACATCACCTAGAATTGTCCTCCTGTTACTGTCATACGTATGAGGTGATTGTGGTGTGGATTGATTCTGACTGCGTATGGACTAATCATCCTAAGATTCAAATATGTTGTCCATGTGAGTCACCCATAATATTATTGTGCCAAGGTTGAACTGCATAAACATGTTTTTTACTGATCACTTATATATAATTTGTTTCTCACAAATAACTCGTTTCTCATGAAAAGAGCCAAGAGTCTTATCTTGTCCTAAAAATCCTTATACTCGAGATACTTAACATGTTCAAGGACACTTGTCTTATCCTTGATTGAAACCGCAAGCAGCGTTACCTGGACAAAATTGGAGAAATAAGAGCGCATTGCCGAAGCGGATGGGTGAGCTTGGTCAGCTCTCGCCCCCTGCCTGGTCAGCTCTCGCCCCCTGCCTGGCCGCCTCTCGCCCCCTGCCTGGCCGCCTCTCGCCCCCTGCCTGGCCGCCTCTCGCCCCCTGCCTGGCCAGCTCCCGCCCCCTGCCTGGCCGCCTCTCGCCCCCTGCCTGGCCGCCTCTCGCCCCCTGCCTGGCCAGCTCCCCCTGCCTGGCCAGCTCTCGCCCCCTGCCCGCACTCGTATCACTCCCGGTTTAGTATGAAGGAAGGGGGAGAGCTCAGTACTGACCGGAGTTCAGCCGTGGGATAGAGCGTGCGTCACCCGGCACTTTCTCGGAACTCACGTGTTGGTCTCCTGCCAGGACTGAAAGGGCTTCCCAGTCCCTGTGTGAAGGTGGGTGATGATGCACATCCGAGTGTGAATAGCTTTGCAGCTGCTTGTGCATTTTAATCATTAAAGGGACTCTACTTGTGCATTTTTTCCTGATATTTCGTGACTTTGTATTCCCTTTAATAAAATGTTAATGTGTGAACCTAAGTGTGCCTGTTTGTTCCTTCGAGAGCCTTATATCCCCCCTCACGATTTAAAACAGTAGTTGTTGAGACTGCCTGTGTTATACTGAACTCAGATGAATTGCTGGAACACGTCCAACCTGCTAACTCATTGGAATGACATCTTCCAAGTGTGTGTATGACTGGAGCAGGTAGGAACAGCCTCTGTAACTTAGCCTCCCATAGTATTTAAGGCACTTTTACCCGGAAATTCATGTTGGGCTAAAAATAAGTACAGCTGTAGTGGTGTTTATGGTTACAGATATGCGAGCATAGTTGGTAACGCGGGACTTTGGGATGTAGCTGATTATGATTTTCATAATGCAGGATTATTTACGGATTTCTATTTATTTTTACAATGTGCAAATAAGCGTCTGCAGGTTGTCGTATTCAGACACGAACAGCTGCATTGCCTTTGGTTTACAACTGTTTCTAACTGTGTTTACAGTTTTAATAATAAATGAAATAAGTGAAATTGCACTGAATTGTGAACCCAAAACTGAGGTTTGTTTCAAACTGTGAATTTTGTATACTGTTATTTCTATACCTGTGATTTTTTTTGTTTTTGTTTGATTTTTGACCTGGTCTGGTGCTCATCTGGCTCCTGTAAGCTTCGTTCAGGTTCAGGCCCCTTTCGTGTGATCACACTCTTGAACCAATGTCCTACGTCTCACAGGTCGCTGTCTGTTTTCACGCCTCTCTCATCATCCCTGACTGACCTACTCCAGGCATCTCCTCCATCCTGTTCGAGACCCGACTTGGCTGCCTGGAGGAGGAGATTCCCGAAGACACAGGGCGCTTCATTGCTGCAGTGGGTGAAATGCTGACCCTCTCAGAGACAGTCCTCTTCTTCCCACGCTGGACTCGAAGTTTCCTGCCCTATTGGGACCGCTTTGTTCAGGCCTGGGATGACCTCTACGATGTGGGTAGGATATGGTTTTGATGGAGACCCAATGACCCAGTAATTTAATTATATCATTTAAAAAGTGTGATGCAAGAAAAAGTAGTCAAACTGATCTATAATCAGGTCATGTATATGTACCTGTAGCACGCAAGCTAATCGACCGAAAGGTGAATGAGATCAGTGCCAAGGTGGAGCAGGGTGAGCCGGTGGAGGGGATGTATCTGACCTACCTGCTGTCCTCTGGCAAGCTGTCCCTGGCAGAGATTTACATCAGCATCACAGAGCTGCTGCTGGGAGGGGTCGATACGGTAAATATGTCTCTAGCGTAGCATCAGGCACTCATGACAGGCAGCTGGGGGCATCATTGCAGTGAACACATTCCCTCCCGTGTTCTGCAGACCTCCAACACACTCTCCTGGACACTGTACCACCTGGCCCAGGATGGGGCCGCCCAGGAGCGGCTGTATCAGGAGGTGTCTTCAGTGTGCCCGGGGCGGAGGTTACCCACGACAGAAGACCTGAGCCGCATGCCGTACCTGAAAGCTGTAATCAGGGAGATACTCAGGTAGCGGCCCTGCCCAACATCAGCCACTCATCTCATCCCATATTTGCAGTTTTTTTTTTAAACTCTTTTCAGAATATTCTCCCCGTACTCTTCAATACTGAGGTCAGGGACTGGTTCATATGTAACTTGAACATATCGGTGTATTGTACCGCTTAAAAATGTATTGTTGCATAGTTTATGTCTATATAAAGTTTCACTTAATTTCACTCGCAACAATCTGTAATGTTCTGCTCCCTCCTAGCCATAAAATACAAGTTTGGATTGTGCTCAGGAAAATTTGCCTTACATTAGAATTTAATTTAACTAAAAAGGCAATTAAATTACATTTTAAAAATCATGTACATATATCATGTGATTTCAGATATAGATGAATTGTGAACTATAATTAAAATTTTCAATTAAATAGGACATTGTGACATAGACAGCAGGGCTTTTGACAGTGATAAAATCAAGAAGCAAAGCCATTTCCCACATCTTTTTCCACATGTGAAGTTTCACAAAACTATGTCTGTTATTGTTGCCTGGTGTGACAGGAAACATGCCACAAAGTCATAAAACTAGGTTGCATTTAGTTTTCCATCTTGTCTCCAGGTTATATCCGGTGGTCCCGGGGAATGGTCGCCTAACAGTGGATAATGAAGTCGTCGTAGACACCTACTGGTTTCCCAAAGAGGCAGGCTCATGGTCCTGGAGTTCCTCCACATTCCCTCTCCAGCTTCCTTTCTTCATATCTCTTGATGTGCTTTTCCTTCCTTTTCTCCCATGATTTCCTTGGCAGACTCAGTTCCACCTCTGTCATTATGCCGCGAGTCACGACGAGGGCGAGTTTCCCAACCCGGAGCGGTTTCTTCCTGAACGATGGCTCAGGCAGGGAACGCTCCGCCTACCGCACCACCCGTACAGCTCCATCCCATTCGGGGTGGGGGTTCGAGCCTGTGTCGGAAAGCGGGTGGCCGAGCTGGAGATGTACTTTGCTCTTTCGCGGGTAAGAGGGCGACGCAGTTTGTCCGCACAGTCAATGTCAACATTCTTAGCTAAAGTTTTCATGAATGGAAAGTGGCTACATTCTTGTGGCTGGGATCTGCTGCCAAGCCATAAGCCCTCACCCTAACCCTAACCCTCACCCAAAGCCTGTCTTAATCTTAGCTGATGCAGCATTATATGGTTCAGCCAGTGAGCAGAAGCTTTACCCTCGAACCCAAGACTCGAACCCTCCTGATCCCATCTAGACCCATCAACCTGCGCTTTCTGCCTCGGGCCTGAGGTGCAGGACCAGTCAGAATGGTGGATGACGGAGCGAGTATTTGTCACTCAGCACAGAGGAGTGTGAGAGCTCTCTGCAGCTCTCAGAGTGGTAGGGAAACTGAAAAGAATGCAAGTGTGTGGAACGTTCATACAATTTTTCCATTAAACATTGATATAATATATATTTTATATTGGTTACATGTTTCTACATTCATGTCTTACTTAAATATGTAATCTTATTAGAATAGTAATACAGTGTTAGGCTGTTATGTTTGTTAGGTGAGGCGTACATACTGTATTAAATTGCATTTTTGCCTTAAGGTGCTTGTGGTTTATCAGAACATAAACCCGGTGTAACTGCCTTTATTAGCCGATCTTGCCAGTCATATTAAAACTGCTGAACACAATATACAACTTATTGGACTGGTGTGCATTAGCAAACTACCAAAGTGATGCAGCATTGCTATCACAAAAGCTCTGTTTTTTGCTACTGGAAGAGACACAGATATTTTATATGAAACTCTTTTAATTAGTTACTTGTTAATTAGACTTGTAATCATCTTGCTTCTTTTTAAATCGTATGTTAACTTGAGGTTAGAATGTAATATGCTGAAAACCGGTGTACTGTTTCATGATGTATTGTGCTTTTGTTCAAACTTTTTTTTTGTTTAAAAATTGTCTAAAAAATTAACATTATTATGTTGCTGTATTATCATTTGTGAAATGTGTATTTTCTGGTATTGAAGGCTTGTGGAAGGGCGGCATATCTGTCCTTGATCCTCAAGCTTAACTTGGTAATGTTACTCTCTGCTCCTCCTCTCTGCTCTTCAAAAAAAACAAAAATCCCAATTATTAGCTACAAAAGGAAGTACTATTAACTACTGCTGACTCCTATAGCTAATATCTTTGTTTTCTCACCCAGCAAGTTACCATAGCTCCTTTTTTTACGTTAGATTAGATTCAACTTTATTGTTCTTACACAAAATTCAAGGGTGCAAACAGCAAAATGCATCTAATCCAAAAGTGCAAAATAGAAGTCTAAATAGTCTGGAGTGTTATTAACAGTTGTATATAATTGTAAGTAAATATAGATATGGAAAATTCAGGTCCGGAAGGTACAAAGCCAAATGAAGGTTTTGTTCCAACCAACCAGTTGAGTTTTCTGTGAATGCAGCTCTATATGATCAACTGTTTTGTTAAAACAAAATTGTGGTCTGGATTTTTACTTTCTGAACCTGAACTTTCCACTTCTAATTAAATAGAATAACATTTATAAAGTGGTATAAATAACAAGGATATACAGCATTTTCAAGCAGCTGTGTAAAACCCTTCCCTTAAGACATGACACATCTCTCTTATCTTGGAATTTGACCCATAAATGTTGATAAGCGTAACAGTTCCAACAACGAGTCAGACTAAGCACCAGCCTGTCTGCCTTCCACTGATGTCTGCCATCTTCACAGAACTGCTGAGCAGGTTTCACGCTCCGGAGGATCTTCCGGCAGTTCCATAGTGTGCAACTTTCAGAGATTGTGGTATACTAGAAAAAAAATTAATTAATCGTAATTTTCATACATATACTTCACGTGTTATTAATTCTCATTAATAGTTACATCACTGACAGTTTTGATACTGCCGGAACACTGATGTAGTTATGTCATACAGAATTCAAATGTCCGGCTGTTTCCTATCATATTTCCCCCCACTCGTATTTTGATGTTCCTCAGCCCTGCGCCCTTCCAGTAATGGTACACTCCAACCTAAATGAAGTTCCTCTTTGGTGGATTGCACTGAATATCCTATATAAGCTTCGCTGATTGTATGGGTAGTAAGGAGGAGCCTACAAATGGGCGTAAAATAATTTTAGTGGTAATAATAATAGAATTAAGGCCCTAGTTATTGTCAGGTGTACATTATCGCTCGGTATTATCTGTTAATTAATCCTCCTGGTTAATTCGGATATGATTGTATGTGGCGAGGTGATATTACCCTAACACTCGCTTCGGCGTCTTTGTTTTAATGCGCCGCGATTGGAAAAGGCACCAGAAAGCTGGATCTAGGGGACCGCCGTCCTGCGGCGTTTTAGGATGGGGAGCGGGCTGATCTGCCGGAGATGCGGGTCTCAGATCCAGCGAGTTAAAGCGGTGGGAGCAGCGGTGTTTCTGGCAGCGGTATTTCTTCGGTCCTGAATTGAAGTGGGGGTGAGTGGGGATGCGCCTCTCATCTTTGTTAACGGGGAGAAAACGGCACGGAATTACTGGAATGTAAAGAATGGGCGAAGGCGGTTTAAGCGAGCCTGTTTTCGATGTGGGGAATATAAATATACTGAGTATGATAAAGAGATGCTGTCGTTGGATCTTTGCCGATTTACTATAACCAAATAATAGAAATGATTTGAACGTCGGTTAATGGAACCGCACTTCTATACGATACAGTACGCGGTGTGGTATTTTTTTCCTTCATTAATCGTAACCCAAACACCCACGTATTCATTACGACCCTTAGACCTAAATGAGCAATCATCGCTTCAGATAACTGCGATCAGTCCGGCCAATGTTTCTGTCACACCTATTGTTCATTCATCGTGCCGTTCCTTGGCGTCTTTTGTGTTATTTGCACCGAGTATACCATAATAATATTTTTTAATTATCACCTTTATTAGTTTAATTGTTTTCCAGGTGACTTCATCTTTTATAAAGGCTTATAAATTTGAACGTAAATATTTTGGTCTTCATTGTTTAGTGAAATAAGCGTGGCGGTGTGTAAACAAGCGAACCGGATTAACCCTTTGCTTGCCGTCTCTCGCGCAGTACATGATGTAGTGATGTGTGTGTGGTGAGACTATGTATAATCAAAACGTTTTCAAATCCCACAGCAACAAAGACAATGCGGAGGAGTGCTATGAATATTTCTTAAGTAGATATCCCTGAACGTAAACCATACCTGTTCATGTTCGTTTCAGATTTTATTCATTTTGTAACGGGTTTGTTAGCATACACCGAATATTATTATAATGAATGGAGATACACGAAAAGGCGGAACTCGGAGGATTTTAAAAAGAAGTGGGACACGACTAATTTAGAAGTTGGTATGTGCATCGGTGAACAAGGAGAGACATCAGCCGTAGATATCTTTAACGTATGTCGAACACCTCTTCCTCGAGAGCAATGTAAGTTTACGGTATTGCTACCATTCTTTTCAGTCCAAATTTCTGACGTGACGGAAGATTTAATTGCAGTGCTTGGCTTGTGTATGACAGATATAGTTTACGTGCTGTCGTCTTCTGGACTGCTGCGTGTGTGTGAGTGTGGGGCCACTGACATGTTTATGGGTTAATCCAATGCGAAGCCTGTACTTTTGTTCCACAGGTGCATACCTTTGCTTGTGAATGCAAGCGTGAAAGGAGGCTGGTCCTTATTCTCGGGTGTTGTAATGAATAGGTTTGTTATTCTAGCAGAACAGGTATTATAATTATTATTATTTGCTCACGGTTCGGCGGAGTGCATCAAGATCGCAGGCAGGTGAGATATACAGGTACTTTACCAGCAGTTGGGCTTAGGTGGTTATTCCTATGTTTGAGGCTTGCAAATATGCTGAGAGCATTGACTGTCTTTTATAAACAAATTCCTTAATGATACACGCACACATTTTTGATACGAAACCCTTATGATATAAAAACAGATTTTAACAGTTGATTTAAGCACTTCAGAGTTTTATGGCAGACATTATTAATGGTACTTTTGAAAAGGCAATTCATATTGTGTAATTATTACCAAACATTTGGTGGGTTACAGAGAGAACTGGGTTACAATTGTGAGGTTGGGGGATATAATGTTACGAATATATAACTGATCATTCTCTCTAAATACACTGCATGTCGCTGTGAATTATGCAAAAGCTATCTGTACAGTTAATCTTGAGCAATAGGGCAGTGTAAGAACTGAATTGGAAGTTTTATACTCTAATGTTGCTTTTGGAATGAATACGTACTTCAGTAATGTTTTCTGAGCATTTGTCCACATTGTAAAAGGATTTAGAGTTGGATTTTTTTCTAGAACAAAATACGGCCGCTGTACAGCCTTTGTAAACCAGGGAGGTTGTCTGTGATGTATATGTAGATCGGACAGGCTGCAATTGCATGAGACATTGTGTGCTGTCTGAACGGTGACAGCATTTGTTTAGCAGTTTAATGTGCTGAGTTGGTGGAATATAGAGAGCAAGACCCATAAGATGGGTATCTGAAATTAATAATATAAAACTATTTTAAAATGGTGCAAAAGTTGTGGTATTTCCCCAGTTATGGCAGTTATAAGAACAGTGTGAGAATAGGTGTGGATGCATCTGCATTTTGGGATGGACAGTGACTGCCGTCGGCTTGCTGGTTGCTCACTTTTTCCTGTGTCAAATACGGAGCTGCACTGTTCACCCCTGTTAACCTGGAAAAAGCTGAACTGGGCCGGTTTCCTGTCAGGTGGGTTTTCTTATCAGTTCCTGCTGATAGGTTAGAATTTGTTGGTCAAGTAACAAGTGTGTGTGTGTGTGTGTGTGTGTGTGTGTGTGTGTGTGTCTGTGTGTGTGTGTG
>JABFEA020000001.1:34276233-34297741 GCA_019775915.2 Cyphomyrus plagiostoma
CGATCTGGTCCACTGAGCCCAAGAGAGTCCGAAGGGATTGCTGTAACACTGGAAGGCAGTGTTCCTCGATCTGGTCCACTGAGCCCAAGAGAGTCCGAAGGGATTGCTGTAACACTGGAAGGCAGTGTTCCTCGATCTGGTCCTCCGGCCCCAAGACAGTCCGAAGGGATTGCTGTAACACTGGAAGGCAGTGTTCCTCGATCTGGTCCACTGACCCTGCAGCAGTCTACATTTTTGCATCCTTCCAGCTCCCTACTCTGGGAAGACTGGGTTGAGAAAGGCTGCTCTAAAGCAAGGTGTTTTATCTCCAACATGATTTTACTGCTTCACTAAAATATCCAGCTGTATACATGGATAGAAAACTGCATGAGCTACGGAATAAAATATAAATATTTGGTCGTCATGCTACACGGCAACACGCCCTACTGTTCAGATTACTTTTGGTACATTCGACCTTGATGATCTGTGTTGAATACTTCAAGTGAGCCACCATTCTTTGACTTTTGTCGTTGGTCTCTCAGTGGTAATTCACCTTTCACTTCTCTCCTAATCTGCACACTATTTTTTTTTTATAAATGCAGGAATTCTTTCTTTTAGTCCTCTCCAAAGGGGAATGATAGAACTTGTCTTTATAAAACTGCTTCTTTGCTGAAGGACACCCACATAGTCATGTGTACAGATTGTGACTGGAGCCCTCTGACCATTCTGGATGTTATCCCAGTCTATCATCCACCTACAGTACCACAGCTCCTGTGGCCCAAAAACATGGCTGTTATTATAAGTTCCAGTGTAGCTTCAGAAGAGTATGGGATTGCTGATTGTACAGTGTCCTAATTTAATTTTAGGAGATTTACAGATAGAGCTACCGAAGAATGTATTTCAAGCCATGGCGTCGGGACTGATGATATGAAACTACAGACCTTTCCTAGTACAAAAGTAGCTCAGATAGGAAGACAAGGCACTGTTCTCCTTAGACTCTATAAAACAGCTACAAAATAACTAATATGGAAAACTCGTTCCTCTTATTACATCCAGCGATTTTGCTGAAACCTATCATTGTTTAGAAAGACATGTAAATTGCTAGATTCGTTTTGTTTTTGCAGGTACAATATATGACCTAATATTTGAATTAAACTGTGCTTGTAAAAATGTATGAGAAAAATCACAAATTGGCATACACTGTGAAAGGATAAAAGTTGATTCATTGCAATGCCTGGCCCTACATACTCTGTCCATGCATACTCTAGCTGCTGGGCCTAGCCTACTCGGCTCAGAGCACAATGTAGGGCTAGACCCTGGATGGTCCATTGTGGGGAACACACCTAACTGCACTGAAATTGATATTGTGCATCTAATCTGTTTTTTGGTGTCTGTGGAGTTTGCCTGTTCTCACCATGTCAGGTGGGTTATGTCAGGCAGACCAAACCCATGCATTTTGGATTAATTGGCATCTCAGAATCATCCACTGTGTGTGTCTATGTCTTGAGATGGACTGGCATTCCATCCAGAGTTTGCCTCAGGCGTGACTGGGGCTAAAGCCAATCAAAAAACTAATCAGATGTGGGTAAGAATAGCCAAGTGAACTACTAAAATTAAGAAATATGCACTTTTTTGGATGTGAAGTTTGTATCAAGTTGGACGTAAAGTTCGCATCCTGGTTTCGTTTTACAAACATGTGAATTGGTGTTTTCCAAATCGCCCAGAGTGTGTGTCCGGGGATCATGCCCAGGGTTTCCCCAACCATGTTTCCGGCGATGACCTTCAGGCAGACCACGACCTGTACTTCAAAAGCACTTAAGGAAACTGGAGGGGTAATTAGCTAATTATTTTGCAGATATTCTGTAATTCTTTAAATAATTAAAATTAAAAGAAATCTATTTGTGGTTCTATTTGTGGTTCATCCATTTTCACTTAAGTTGATTAAAAAATAATTTAAAAATGTTTTACTACCGAACCCACTGTTGTTATGATTATTAATAAGGCCTAAATGTGTTTTTATAAAAATTACCTGTATTTGTATCATGCCAGCATCAAGCAAAATAGCCGTTCAACCACTTCACCTGAATACTAATTAATTGCCATGGATTAAAAGAACCTGGCGTGCCTTGTGATGAACTGAATGTGCTGCCATTTCAAGTGGATGTTTTGTGTATATTCTACTTGCTTTCCTGGGGCTTGTATTGCAAGCCTGGATTTCTTGCAGAATCTGATAACTTGTTCAGATTTAGGGTACTCTGGGCTAAATGTAAGTGAATGCAGATAAAGTGCATTTAAACTGGGGTACCTTAAATCTGACAAGTTACCCAGCTAAGCAAGAGATCCGGCTTCGTGATACAGGCCCCTGGTTTTCATGCTTTTTGCTTGGTATTGGATTTGGATTCATTTATTTGCTCAGCATCCGAGATTGGCTTTGGAACCTCATGTCTGTTTTTGGTGATAGATCACAGTTCGGATTTGCTTGCCTTCTTTTTCCACTAGCTGATTTGGACCCTTTGCCTGCTTGTAGAGAGTTTTAGAAATCCTGCCGGTGCCCCCACACCGTCCTGCTGTGATGACTGGCCACACTGGCCTTTCAGTGGGAAAGTGACGCATCCTTAGAGACAGTAACTGTGCCTGTGTGTAAAAATGGACCTGCATAATTCACTTCAGCTGTACACCTAGCAGAAGACACCCCGTGCTATTTGAAAGGAATTTTGTTAAGTTCATTATGGAAATTTGCATTTATATAGGCACATTTTATATGAGAAGGTTGTATTATCGAGAGAATAAATTAGACATAATGCTTACAGCTTGTTAAAATTATAGGAGGGTCTATGTTTGGAAAAATGAAACATTATGCTAGATATATCCTACACTGTTCCTACCACTGGATAATATTCCTGACATTTTCCTGTTTTCCTCAAGGAATCTGACCCCTTCCTCATTTTCTTAGAACAAAGACACATAGACAGCAACATGATCAGATGATAAATAGCAACGTCTGTGTTTATTATTTACTGAGAACCACAATTTCCCGTCCTAGCTCTCATTGGTCAGTTAAATATTCCATTTCATTTTATTTTCCTCAGAACACACCAAATCTCATATGCCTCAAAGATCTATAACTTTTCCCTCAATAGTCTCACATTCCCAAAACAATCTTTGCCCACCAGCCATACACAACAGCTCTCCTTCAGCACAATAAGAATCTTGTCTATCAGATAGTACATTGTGCCTGTCACAGGCTCACACCCAGGGTTATGTGCCATAAATATAAACCCCAGCTCTTCTGTATTCATTCTTATAGCCAGTATGTTGGGGGTCCTAGCAGAGTAATATGCTGCAGTAACATGGGGCTCTGTTGTGTCCTCCATCCTAAACCTGCTGTAAAGCACAGTGGACATTTTAGGCAATGGAAGCAGAGCTTCACCTCTGGAATGTAAGAGGAGATACATATTAATGTGCCAGAGTGCGTCTGGCAACAGCTTTCTGTTGAGGTAATGATGAAAGGTTATGCACTGCAGGGCGGTGGGTAAGGTGGCCTGCAGAAGAGGATGGAGGAGATGTCACGACTCGAAGTTCACCTCAGTGTCTTTCAAATGTGGATCAGTGTCTGCGGCTTCCTGCTCTGCACTGAAAGCTGATTTAGCCGCACCTGACTAAGTTAGCATGAGGCATTCTTGTTAGACACTCCTCAGCTAAAGACAGGCATTCTGCCTCGAGGCTGGAACAACAAACACTTAGAATCTATGCCAATTAGCCAATATTCCACTTTACACTTGCATTTGTGTGCAGAAAAAAAAAACAGATTTTATGTAGTGTAACATAGATTCTTAGAGTTAAACGGATATAAAATCTACACAACTAGGTTATCTGAAGACTAAATATTTATTAGAGGTTTTAAATATTGAAAGGTATTAAATATTCTAAGAGTTCAACACACATACAAGCAGTAGCACATTCAGCTGTGACTTTCTCTGGTCATATTTCCTGTTCTTTACTTGCTGTTACTGATGCCAAGTGATGATTTTATGACAGTGATTTACAAATGTGCACTAAAGGTTGCATGCTTTTCCTGTTAAATAAGGACCATTTTGGAAAGTGGATGCTCAGTTTATTTTGCTTTTTTCTGTTTCTTGTGTCGCTCTCTTACATTATATCCTGTTGGTGCTGTGTGGATTCACTGACGACCTGCAAATGGAAACAAAGCGGTTAGTTTGGTCTAAAGCTGATGAGAGAGCAGGAGACAGAGAGGCCATCAGGCAGAATAAGTGGATAGCTGAATGCTTCAGCAGAACAACGAACAAACCCACAGCCAGAGAATCAGCTTTTGAAAGGAGCTGATGGTGCATGCCGTTCTCTGTTCTCCTGCCTTCATCCATCATGGCATTGTCAGATCTAATAGCCTCTCTGCAATCTACCTCAGATTAGGACTCAGAATAGAACAATAGGAAGCCTTGTTTCCCCACAAGTCAGGCCTAAATGAGTCGATAGAGTGCAGATAGCTGAAATGCTGGGTGCAAGCTGCTTGTTTACAGGCTCTAAGGAGGTATTCTGGGCACAAAACAGCTGATCTGCTGAGCGCCACTGCCGAGAATAGCTCTGCAGTCATGGGTGCAGGTTTTCTGGAGCACATGGGTGCTTCATTGAAGCAGATGGGATCTGCACATGTACTGCATCAGCTCTCCGGCAGGGTTAAAAACTCTTTAGAATTCACTGTGGGATTTGTTACTCAAAAAGTCCACAAGCGGTTGGGGAGTGGAAAAGTAAGTAGCAGAGTAGGATGGGGTCCTCACGGGTTGGAGTTAACAGAACTTACATAGGCCCGCAACTTCTATCTGAAGCTAACCTTCAAAATAAACCAGCAAAGACCATAGTGAGTTTTACACAGCAGGCTACCACCATTATTTTCTCATGACTTTTTTTCTCTTGACAACGATCTGGTACTGCTGACGGCTTCCTGCGTTGTGCACTGCGACACTTTCTGGAGCAGTTGCCTCATCATTAACTCTTTCCTCTTTCTGCTGTACAGGTGGCTTAGAGGTGCCTGAGATAGTGGGTGATTTCCGTGAAGCATCACACCCTAAGTCTTTGCCGAAAGGTGAGACCCTTCTGGGTTTAACCATGTATTCTGAGCAGAAAGCTGCTGCCACGGGTCTCCAAGCAGGATGCAGGTGAGGATGCAGCAGAGCAGGATCCAGACCGAGTAGAAGACTCACCTCGCCGTCGCGGGTCTCGATGGTCTTTATCAGAACAGTTTTCTTGGAATGGAGCTCAGATGAGCGCTGCTCAGGACTGGTCTCTACAGGGACAGGTGTCCAAAAAGCAAAATGTAAAGAAATGCAGAAATTACTGTAGCTATTTAGCTTATAACATACTTGATGATCATCATAAAATAATGGCCGCCTTTGCATGTCTGATTACAGTTTTAACTGTTAATTCTAGTTGTTTCATTGTAAATTCTGTACAGCACTTTGGGCCTGTGCGGTTGTTTTAAAGTGCTTTATAAATAAAGTTGGTATGGGATGGTAATGCTTCATCATGACAGGAGGGATTGCAAAACTTCCTTCCATCCATCCATCCATTTTCCAAACCGCTTATCCTATTGGGTCGCGGGGAAAACTCCCTTCCTCTCAGGTTATATATAATGTCTTCCTGTTTGTTGCAGTTAAACTGTCAGCTTGATTTTTTTGTATTTTTTGCTTAGATTGAACTATTCAATAAATCGATACAACCATATAAGTTAATTGAGGAGATGCAACATTTTTAATTATCCTAAACCAAACCTCAGTAAGTATCTCGTTTAAACAATTATGCCTGATGAGTTAATATTCTTTCTTGAACCATTAAGCTATAAATGACTCACGGAAGGAACCGGATGGAATAAACCTAACTGGAGAAACTGGTGTGAGATGACAGTAAATCTGTTTTTGTTTTTTGCTGTTTAAAATGAATGATTGATTCAGGCAACAGCTCAGCTTCGGTAATTAGGAGCTCAGTCGAAATCTGCAGACCCTGCAACTTGAAGATCAGGACTGAGCAGCCCAGCTTTACAGAAGGAGCAGAAAGCTAATTAGGTAATAAGCTTTTAAATAGCGACCTCTGGTGGTGAAATGATCCACACAGCAAAGAAAGATTTGACTTGATTACCGAAGGATGTACTGGGACACAAGCAGAATTAAGGAGGTACCGGGAAACTTATTCGCTTGCCTACGAGCCATGGGTATGGTAAATCTGCTTGATTAGATTTTTATATCATTAATGACTGAAATTGCATCCAAAATGTTTATAACTGATATTATCGCTTATTGCTGAAACAATACTTTTTCATTTATTTGAAAGTGAAATATATTGTTCTGGATGTTAAGTCACACTTTTCAGCAATTTGAGCGATACTGGGGCACAAGGGAATTGTGGCCGTAATGCTAGGGAACCCGTGCAATTCTAAAGTGTGTTGTGAAATTATTGGGCATGGCAATATTTCACAGGGCTGTGTAATCTGGTGCATTGGGTTTAGTGTCCACTCTGGATGCTTATGTCTGCCTCTGTCTAAGAGGCTTTCTCTCTTAAAGCTCCCTCACTGAATCAAATCGAGTGTGAGATGGTGTATATGCATGAACACCCTTAGGATGAAGGTTCATTTCTGTGAGCTGTACTTGGGCTCACCTCGGAAGCTCAGCGTGGAGTAGGCGTGCATGGGGATGGAAATCCTGGAGATAACATAAAAGCAAAGTGTGAAGCGACGTTACCATGGACTGACTCACCAACATACAGAGGCATCAAATAAATATGGGAAATAGTACATGTACTGTATCAGGTGGGCAGGTAAAATAGGCATGTTTTTGCTGTGATATTGAGGACAATGTATTGGGGGCATCAGTAATGTGGGTTCAGCCCCCCTCCTATTTCATATGTGGCTGCATATGAATATATTCCTTTTAAGGCTGCAGAATGAATGTGCTGCAGCACTGCGACAAGGCCGTCGCATTTCGAAGGCTCCTTCAAACGCAGTCTAGAAATGCGTCCTTCTTTTGCCGAGTCATGAGGCTCCACCTGATGGGTCCTTTGCTGCCCAGTATGTCCTGGGATTCATTAGACAGAGGGAACGTGGGTGTGTCCCAGCCGTGAGATTGCAGCTGGTGAGGCAAATAGGAAATTATCCGTAGGCCAGACCGTCCCGCCTGACAACCTGGCTCTCTGTTCGTCTTTATAGACCGCCTCCTTTGAAGGACTGAGTCACTGGATTTGGACTCAGCCCCTGACACTCATCCTAATGTCTGCACCTACAATTGTTGTCCCTGATTTTTGCACCAGTGTGCAGAATGATTAATTCTCTCTTTCGTTATTCAGCATGTCTCAGCTTTGCTTTTGCTTTCACTTGTCATTGCTATACTAACGCTGCCCCATCCATGTCACCACAAAAAAGGAAAAGGAAACATCCCTAATTAAACACCCATTTTTAAAGCATCAGATTTGGTGCTGTTAGTGGCGTCCGGCCTCCTAACACCTGTCTCACCTGCTCTCCTCTCCCTCCAGCAACTTCCTGTAGGTGGCGATCTCCACATCCAGAGCCATCTTGACATTGAGCAGGTCCTGGTACTCCCTCAGGTGCCTGGCCATCTCATCCTTCATGTTGGCGATCTCAGCTTCCAGCCTAGCGATGGTGTCCTGGTATCCGCCGGCCTCACGACCTGTGCGCTCCTCCATCTCCCGCATCTGCCTCATCAGAGACTCATTCTGGTCGGGAGCAGTCAGAGGCGGGAAGATCAGGGGACCAGGGATGGTGTGGGAAGGAGGGAAAGTAGCAACTAGTCGTTAAAAGTGAACGGGGGAGAGGGCAGACAGGAGAGGGCAGACAGGAGAGCGCAGACAGGAGAGGGCAGACAGGAGAGGGCAGACAGGAGAGGGCAGACAGGAGAGGGCAGACAGGAGAGGGCAGACAGGAGAGGGGAGACAGGCGAGGGCAGACAGGAGAGCGCAGACAGGAGTGCGCAGACAGGAGAGGGCAGACAGGAGAGTGCAGACAGGAGAGTGCAGACAGGAGAGCACAGACAGGAGTGCGTAGACAGGAGAGCGCAGACAGGAGTGCGCAGACAGGAGAGGGCAGACAAGAGAGTGCAAACAGGAGAGCGCAGACAGGAGAGCACAGACAGGAGTGCGCAGACAGGGTTAGGGTTTGGTGAGAGTGTGGAACCAGAGTGAGCGGAGACTCTTAGGAAACTTACGGTGCCCTTGAGAGAATCGATCTCACAGGTGTAGGACTGGATCTGGTGGCGGAACTCCATAGACTCCTGCTTAGCCTGCCTCAGAGCGTCATTGTTCTTGCTGACGGCCTGGTTTAGATCTGAAACCTAAAGGGGGGAAGTGATTTATTGTTCCACTTGTGTGAGATGCAGAGCCGCCATATTTGCCTGCTTTCATTCTATCAATCAAGCACACAGGCGAGACACTTGTGTCGCGTTCTCGCCTCTCGCACATCTGCAGTGGTGAGGCTCCTTCTACGGGAACATCGATCACGCTCTGACTTCCGCACGTTCCTTTTGCACGCAGCCATTTCTGTTCTCCTCACACCTTGGACTTGTACCACTCCTCAGCTTCTGCGATGTTCTTGGCAGCGATGCCCTCGTACTGGGCACGGATGTCCCTCAGGGCTGCAGTCAGGTCTGGCTTGGACATGTCCATCTGGATCTGGACCTGTGTCTCCTGCATTTGGGCCTGAAGCTCACGGATCTCCTGCAGAGGGAGACTTAGGTGTGAGCCGGCTGGTATCTACTCTCTAGACACATCTTTTATTTATCAGGTTTAGTGTCAGAAAAAAAGCGCCCCCCCTCCCCCCCGAGGTGAGCACAGATGGAAGTGGGTTTATTCTATTTAAACTATCAGTGTAAGTGGAGCCTTCATCTACAGCAAGGAGAGCGTAACAGCGGCAAATGGGCGTTTTGTCCATCATGCCACAACTATGCGCTGCTCCCTCAGCATTTAATTATAGCCCTACATGTGCCGGATGCTGCCTCACTGCTCCTTTACACAAAAAGAAAATAAATCCAAGCCTCGAGAAGTCTGAGAGAAGGAAGGAGCTCACACCTCACGCTTATTTTCTTATTAGGCGATTTGTGTGTGTGTTTGTGTCTCTGTACTCCCAGATCGACAACGTTGGCAGAACCATGTAAACCAACATCACGTTCATTGAATTTTCTAACACATTCTGTTCAGTAAAATCTGTGTACACCTTAAACATTTGGTACAACATTGACCTGTATCACCTGCAGAAGTTCTCAGATGATACAGAATTTGTGGGTGTATTACCTTCAGTAACAGTGTCAATCAAATGTGCTGCTTCCATTTGTGTGTGTTTGCATGTATATTTATGCTCAAATTCATACCAGCACCACTGTTTCACACCCCCATCATTATGGGGTTTAATTCCTGCCTCTACATAGCATAAGGATTTCCTCCCACAGCCCAGATATTCCAGGGACATGAAATTCGGTCAGCTGGCTTCTCTGAATAAATGGATTGAAGATGGATATTTGGATTGATGGATGGATGATAGACACTTTTGTCTTTAGACTGACTGGCAATTGAGAAAACATCTTAAGGATCATATATAGAACAGACAGGCATCTAACCTCTTCATGGATCTTCTTGAGGAAGTTGATCTCCTCCTGCAGAGTCTCAATGCGTCTCTCCAGGTCCAGCCTGGCCAGTGTGGCAGCATCTACATCCTACCAGAGGTGAATGTGTAAGATTGTCTTGATTATTAGAGCACTGAATGCATTTTCTTTGTTTTACTTATATGTTATATTTATTATAGTATAAGAACATAGAGAAATCACTAACTGAGGTGCTTGATAGTGTAAATGGTATTTATATAAGTCATCTATTATATTCATATTGTTAAAAATCCATATAGTGCCAACATCTTGGACCTTACCGCTCTGAAGGCAGCGAGGTTACTCTCTGCCTCCTCTTTCAGATGGATCTCCTCCTGCAACCTTCAGATCATTGGGAAGAAAATAAAGGCAGCTTCAGTTGATAAAAGGCCATTTATAAATATGACGTTTATGATTCCATTCTGAACCCAGTCTCTTCACAAATGTGCATTGCGTTCGGCTGCCCAGCGCCGCTCCTGTGTGCTGGTAGGGAGAACGTGGTCAGCATGGACAGGCATTACTCTCTCACCCCACCAGTCACCCTCTGCCACTGGAGAATTGGAGTGATACTGTGTGTATCTCTCACCAGCACCCAACAACCGATCAGGTGTCTACAGTCAGAAGGCGTTTATTCAGCAGATGGATCATATTCCCTGACCATCTGGCCCATCTTTCTCCATAGTGCAGCCATGCTAATTATAACCCCTGGTCACGGTGGACAGTATAAAGGTGTCTTCCTCTATTCCTCATCTCTGATCACCTTTCTGTGGCACCAGCTATCATCTGCTTCAGTGCAGGTTGAAGCCCATGTGGACTAGGTGAGCTTCACTGCCGGCGCCTACGGGGGCTCAGAAGATGCCTAGGTAATTGCCCATCTTGCCTGTGCCAAGATATACCACCACTCTGTTTACTCCTGTTTTTAAATCTATCTCTTATAACAACAATAGTGTATGGAGCTTTTACAATGAAACAGCCTGCAAATCTACTTCCCAGAAACACATCAGCATTTATAATCATTATATTCTGTCACTAATATGTCCTCCGTTTCCCTTTCTTTGATAGAGAATAAGAGAGCAAGGCAGAGAGCGTAAGATAAGCAATGCTGTTATTCCTCATCCTCACGTCGATTCACTTCAGCCGTTTCCTTTTATAGAATTCCACTATGGCCACTCAAGTGCAAACATTTTCCAGAGCCTGAAGAAGGAAGTATCTGGGGTTTGGGCCAGAGATGCAGCCAACTCCCAAATAGGAAGTGAGCCCTGAGTGCTGTCATGGTGATGAAGATCAGTTGTGCAGCCGTGGGTTTTTCATTGAAGTGGTAAGAGCCTGATTTTAGAAGCACATAAAGGTCCCCACAGCTTTGGGAATAAGCCCTTGAGTCATTGCTGAGTTACTTTAGTTGGGACCTTGTTCAGGTGTGGAACATTTTGTCAAAGTTCACTGGTTTTGTGTTGCTTTGAGCTTTGTCATATGCAAGTACATTTTGGGGACGGTGTAGCTCTGTGGATTGGGACTTGGTACCTGTGATCAGAAGGTTGCCGGTTGAATTCAGAGAATGATGTCACCATTGGGCCCTTAATTTGTTTTGCTCCAGGGGCACTGGGTGCTGCTCTATCCTGCTCTGCTCTATCCTGCTCTGCTCTATCCTGCTCTGGTCTATCCTGCTCTGGTCTATCCTGCTCTGCTCTATCCTGCTCTGCTCTATCCTGCTCTGTGGCCCCAAATCATTCTGTCACTTGTATGAGTGTCTGTGTGCCTCTTGGAAGGCAAGATGAGACTGGGGGAAACAGAATACAGAATTTCCCCAGGAATTGTGCTATTCTATTAAGTGGTAGAGGAGAGAAACTACTGTGCTGCCAGACCTGAAAACTTCAGAAACACATCTAGTGATGTCATTAATGGAGGGACAAATGACATCCACAGTAAAATACCTGACATATAAGGTGCAGCGTCATAGGGAACAGATATACTGCAATGCCCCCTGTCACCTGCACATAAACACACGTACTACACATACAGAAATAAAGACTTGCACATAAATGCATGCACTACACATAAGGCAATAATCACCTGCACATAAATGCATGTACTGCACATCCAGCAATAATCACCTGCACATAAATGCACGTACTGCACATACAGTGATAAACAAAGGCACATGTGCAACTGTCACGCTCACAGGCAAGGTGACAGGGAGTATTTTTAGACAGAAATAAAACCATAGCAGCGAATGTCATAGAAGATACAACAAAAATAGCTGTTTTCCACGGGAGCTGGTAATGGCTCCTGCTGCATAAACAGTTGTAGCCAATAAGAGAGCTTTTGTTTCTCCCCACATTTATCATTCAAAGTAATTATGCAATTATTAAGCATTAAGCCTAAGTTTGTCTTTAATCATTCCTGGAAAAAAATCTAAAGTTATAAACAGTTTTGTGAGTAGTCCTGCATTAAACCTTAAGTATGAAATGAAGACACTTACCTACACTTCCTTTTCTTAGCTCATCACTTCCCTTTCTTCACACTACGTTCAGAGAGTTTAAGTAGGATTGTGGTGCTGTGGGCTACTTGGTGCACCACTGGCCTCATGCACCTCATCTCGTTTTTAGTTTACATAACACCCTGCTCTGTGAGTGTATCACTCTTTACTCAAATACACAGCAGCGCAGGATACTGTGAGAGCCCCCAGGATACTGTGAGAGCCCCAGGATACTGTGAGAGCCCCAGGATACTGTGAGAGCCCCCAAGATATTGTGAGAGCCCCCAGGATACTGTGAGAGCCCCCAGGATACTGTGAGAGCCCCCAGGATACTGTGAGAGCCCCAGGATACTGTGAGAGCTCCAGGATGCTCTCATATACATGCAAGGGTCATGGCTGGGTCATAGTACAGCAGGGATGCTTATCAGGTTGTAATGGGATCTGGGATTTGAGAGTTATGCTCATTGTCTTCTTCCACCTTTGAGTGTCTCTTTCCTCCCACCTCTAGTGCACCCTCACTCCTGCTCCTCACCTGAGTTTGAGCTTTTGAAGGTCGTCTGCCAGGTTGTCCCTTTCCACTTCCACACGGGATCTCTGATTGGTCAGAGCCTCAATCTGCCTGCGCAACTCCCGCATCTCCTCCTCGTATATGTCGGCGATGCGTGTGGGCTCGCGGCTGCGCAGCCGGTCGATCTCCACCACCAGGGCCTGGTTTTGCTGCTCCAGAAAGCGCACCTTCTCGATGTAGTTAGCAAAGCGGTCATTCAGGTGCTGGAGCTCAGCTTTCTCATTGGTGCGGGTAGCGAGGAAATCCTGGTTCATGGCGTCGGCAAGACTGAAGTCCAGGGTCTCCCCCAGACCGGCGTAGCGTGAGGAAGGCAGCCCAAAGCTGGAAGAGGAGCGATAGCTGGAGTAGATGGGTGAGGAGGTCTTGGTCATCTCGTAGACGCGGGATGACAAATGGGAGGCACCGGAGGAGCCACGGCCGGGGAAGACGCTACGCACTACGGATGGAGACATGCCGGAACCAAAAGTCCGGCGGTAGGAGGAAGACGACTGAGAGGCGGAGGAGTAGGACTTGCTCATGGTGGCGGCTTGCTAGCTGGTGGTCTAAGCTGGATGAATTGAGGAGGGTAACAGAGTGAGGAGCTGTAGTTCCAGCTCTGGCTATTTGTAGCAATCTCCCCTTCCTCCCTCCCCTTCAGGCTTCCTTAATCTCTTTGCTGACCACCCCCTGCCTCAGTTCTCACCCACCCTGTTCCCTCTATCCCCACAGTCAGCTGTCATAGTCATGCTGGCTCATAACAGTCAAGAACCCGGGGCTGCATGCCTGCCCCATCCATCATGAGGAACAGGATATAGTTTAGCCTGGGAAAAGATATGAGGACAGTGAAGTAGGTTCTGTGACTTCATTGACGGTATTGGATATAGTGTCTCATATCAGTCAATGCATTAGCTTGCGTTTGAGAAAGAGAGTCTGCCAAACTATTTCTTGAGAAAGTTGAAGGCCGATGGCATTATAACGTGCTTCACTAAGCATCAAGAAAGCAGAGGATGGGAGAGGCACTACTCATGGTTCACTGGTTAGGAAAAACGATATGTCTACATGAAATATATTACGCACACACACACACACACACACACACACAATGCATTGCAGATATAATTTGGCAAACGTGAGGTCTAATGCATCTTGAAATAATACTTTCCCATTTTGTAAAGCCTTGAAATTATATGAGCAGATGAAAATAAATCAGACATACCGACAGCTCAAATGAAATCAGTGAAATCGAGATGAACAAACCAGGCTGCAGACAAAAAGCCACCTTCCTGTCACGTTTCTGGACAGTGATCTGACATCACGGCATTGCAATGTGAGCCTGCGGTGCCTGTAGCCCTGGGACCTGCTGTCATCCTCGCAACATCTACACAGCATTCCTGTCCATGGGGAGGTTTGAGTAACCTTCCTTAAAAAGGAAAAGTATCAGCAGGGGATGGCTGTGTGCACCCTGAAGCAGCGCGGTGCCCACGGAGGATAAACAGAGAGCTGCCGATGATTATGTCATTCCAAGCCGGGAATTACACGGCATTTAAATAAACAGGAGAAGAGCTCCAGAACTGAGATCTGCTGAAGGCCTCTAGGCTTGTTAGGGGGCTATGAATTGCTGAAGGTCCTGGAATTTTTGGAATGACCAGTAACTATAGCTGAACTAAAGCAACCTCGTGATGTTAACCAGGATAAGCAATTATCCATCCATCCATCCATCCATCCATCATCTATCCGTCCATTTACCAACTGTTCATTCAGAATCAATATACATGAAGAACAGAAAACATATATAGACCTTGAAAAAAACTAAAAATGTTTGTAACTTACAGGCTGTTGGGACTTTTTAGCACTCCACAACCTGGCCCCTCCTTACCTCAGAGACCTGCTCCACCACCACACCCCATCTCGCTCCCTCCGCTCCTCCAGCTCCAACCTCCTGTCCCTGCCCTGTAGGACCAGGCTCCGAACCTGGGGGGACAGAGCCTTCTCCATCGCTGCCCCCACCCTCTGGAACTCACTGCCCAAATCCCTCCGTGATTGCTCTGACCTCCCCACCTTCAAGAAAGAACTCAAAACTCACCTGTTTAAAATTGCTTTTAATGTTTGATTTTATGTCGTAAATTGTGTGGTTTTTTATTCTTTTGTGTTGTGAAGCGTCTTTGAGTGCCTTGAAAAGCGCTATATAAATAAAATGTATTATTATTATTATTATTATGATGCAGCTAAAATCCACAGTAATCCACAGAATGGTTGTGTTACATCACAACAGTCTAAGTAACTTTGTTACAGCATGTATAACACACCTTTACTCTGGTTAGTTTACATCACATGGTCACAAATGGGTTACTGAAGTTCCTGCAACAGTATTCAGAAAGGATGAAAAGATATATCAAACAATAAATGTGTAAGGCATAGACTTCAATAGATAGACTCTAAAGAAAGTTTTACTGTTCACAGCTGCTGGTGTCACAGCTATATATAGACTTATAGACTAAAAACTGTTAGGACTTTGACTCCCTGGGACGTCTCAGGGAGGGACAGGGACTGACAAGGGATGTAAACACCGCCACCATCAGCTGCAGCCAAACCTTTCCTTTCATTCTTTCTCATTCTCATCATCATCTTCCAGCCATACCTTTTGCCACTATATAAGGCAGAGGGACAGAGATGGGAGTTCTGAACACGTCATGGGTTCTGTGAAGGAAAGCAGATAAAAGCAGATTCTAATGAATGAGAGTGACTGCCATTTGCTTTGAGCAACGGGGCTCGCAGTAATGCCTGTTTAGGAATTTCCTAGAGAAACCATGCTCAGCATGTTTAGTGTCTCACTGTCGCTTTGATCAAGAATTCAGATATTTAAACGTCATGAACTTGAAAGCCTACGAATGATTTGTGTTAGTTACAAAGTGATGTAATGATATGAAAAATCCCACAAACTATCATAAGTGTACATATATAACTATAAATAGTCATGCCTTCAAGATATATAACTCGAAATAAGTATTTATATGATGTAAAAAATAATAGTGCTGAGATGCAGCTTTGCTGGAGGAAGGCAGCATACGGCTCTTCACTTGAAGGATGGCTTATCGTTTCTGTGGGGAATGGACTCCGTGAGCCGCCACAGCAATATCTGCTTATCTCCCTAAGCCACAGCTGCGGATATCCTCCTATAATATTGCTTTCCAATCCGGTCCTTGGCAACCCCCATATAGTCCATGTATTGGCTGGGAGGGAGCAAGAATGTGGCCTGTCTGACAGGGAGCTGAGAGGGAGCAAAAACATGGGCCATCTGTGGGTCCCTGAGGACTGAGCTGGGAATCACAAGGCAGGACAATGACCAGGAAAATGAAACCCACAGAGATAGCTGTCAAGATAGCTGGCAGAGATAGCTAGAAAGTGCAACGCTTGTGTTTCTCCCTCAATCCCATGGGAACAATAATCATGCCCTGACTCTGAAGA
Organism: Cyphomyrus plagiostoma; assembly: GCA_019775915.2. NCBI lineage: Eukaryota > Metazoa > Chordata > Actinopteri > Osteoglossiformes > Mormyridae > Cyphomyrus > Cyphomyrus plagiostoma. The sequence continues at coordinate 34,292,354 of JABFEA020000001.1, forward strand.
GAGAGCCCTAATCTCATGAAATGATTTCTTGAGCCAGTAGCTGAGCCAACAGACATTAGAGCCGGCTGGAACATGGTCATCCCAAGGTCATCCCAAGGTCGTCCCTTTGAGTACCCCAGCATGCATGGGAGCGAGGGACAAAGGGCAAACAGCCAGGACTGGTTAACTCTTCAGCTGCTGCCTTGCTGACATGCTAGGACAGCACATACCTTGTACACCGCAATTAAAGCACATACCCTCACTGATCTCTGGCCTACCTCTGATATTAGTAAAGCCCACAGTATCAGAGAGATATTGACCATGTTATGGCAAGACTGTGCGGTAAAATATACTTCTAATGTAAAATGAGATCAAAGTCTGCTATGGTGATGGACGATTTTCCCCAGAGACACTGAGTGAAGCACTGAAGCAGACTGGCTGTGGGCTTTTCATCCTCTTGCCTCATAAGCAGATGTGGCAGCCCCCTATAGACCCCGACAATGCCACCAGTCCAAAACTGACAGATGGAAAGAAAGCAAAGAAATTCAATACATCCAGTCTCTGTCTTTACAGAGAGATGAGTCCTTCTGTATTTACACATAAGAGCACTTTTATGAAGACATCGATGATACAAGTAGTATCTTTGCACTAAATTATTCTTGTTTTTAGGAGATCTCAGTGAGAGGAAATTTATGCGACTTCTAACTTAATCTTTAAGCAATCTTATTGTCATCTGGTTTGTTCATAAACTATATGGGAACCTTTCACATTTTCAACAGAGTGGTCTTTATTATTGGCTTGAATTAAGTGTTCAAATGTTTTTGCAGTAAATAAGTCTGAAGTAATTTATAGTGTGTGCCACAATACATATATGCATATATTTCAAAAAGGTGTGAACAGTATGATTATGTGATGGGGTGTGTTTGAAGCAAAAATAGAAGAACAGAATGTCTAAAGTAGACTTGGATTATGTTCAAAATTCAAATGTCGTAAAATCATATGTATATTATTCTATAATGTAGTATGTGTGTGTGTACACGTGTGTGTATACGTGTGTGTGTGTGTACGTGTGTGTGTACACGTGTGTGTATACGTGTGTGTGTGCCCTTACCCGTAAGCAGAGATCCAAAAATAAATCTGCGGTTGGGTTCCCTTGATAGACTTCGGGGGGGTTCAGACTTGTTATTTTACCACGTGGCTATGTGCCTGTGCGTCCCCTGTGATGAAATGGCAATCCGTCCGAGATGTACCCGCCTGCTAGCAATTCCGGCCATGACATCCATAGCTTCTAATGAACTATTTTTAGGATTTGTTGAACCACCTCTCCAGCAGGGGGCGAAGAGCAAGAAATTTGGTAGCATATAGAGCCAGTATACTCTCTACCGTTTTCCCCTTGTTTTAGTCTGTCGGCTAGTTCCGATTTTCTCTTTCTTTTTGCCGGTTCAGTGTGTGGTTCGATGTGCTTTAACTTTAATGCACGTAAGTGAGATTATAATATCATCTATACTGTCATTTTCACATAGTATCGTATCGGTGCTCTCTGATGTATTTGTAGGTAAATCGGGTTGTATTTCTGTCTGACAGACGAAATTGTTTAACATGATTCATTCCCGAATAGTGAATATGTAAAGCATTTAAAGATAGGTTTTCAGATGACGAGTCAGTCGCTATAGCTGTACAATATAGGCAGGCTGCTAAACCGTTGAGTAATTTCAGATTGATTCGTTTATAGATATTTCTGCTCGTAAACAATAAATATTTACAAATCCCATTTTTAATTACATTTACGTTTCTAACCCATCTGGCTCCGCATGCTATCTTTTTACCCTCTACAGTCTACAATTATGAAGACCTCTAAAGAAACAATACAAAATGCAGCCAAAGAGTTTCTTCACTTCGTGAATCGCGGAGTTTCGCCCTTTCATGGTACAGTGACCTGAAGCTGATCGCCAGTCGTTGCCAGTCAAAGGCGCCTACGGGGAGTTGCAGTTCTTTACGAGGACATCAGGGATATTTTGATTTATACAAGTATACTAAACTGGACATGTACGATATGCATCACAGCTAAATGTGACTTCAGTTTCATCTTATAAATGTTATAGGTGTTTATTTTGTCGTGGCTTGCTGCTTTATTTCTTGTGTCTGTGCATGCTGGTCCTTCTGTAACGATCGTGTGCAGTTTCTCATGTGGACATTGATCCTGAGGTCTAACTTGACAGATACAAGCTGATTAGAGAGCTGACAAGATGGGCAAAGTTTAACTTCTTCATCTAACATGATCTAGTACTGCTAAGGAGTTTTTCTAATCACCTGTCATAATAAGGAAGATCCATTTAATTTCACTGCGTGTCGCCCGTGCTCTGCTCTGACGTGCAGTGGTGGAGGAGTGCCGCTCTCGGCTTCTGGGCGCTGGCTTCACGGAGCTGAAGGAGGCTGATCACTGGGACATCAAGCCAGCCAGCAAGGTCTGTGTGCCTGTAACTCTCCCCAGAGCTCAATGAATCTGCTGTCAACTATTGGTTCCATTGCTCAGATCAGTTTGAGATACTTTCTGCTTTTTGCCTATATGCAGTACTTTGTCACCAGAAACTTCTCCACTGTCATCGCCTTTGCTGTGGGTGGCCTGTACCAGCCTGGCAACGGGTTCACTATGGTTGGAGCACACACTGACAGCCCTTGTCTGAGGGTGAGGACAGGAATGGAAACTCTTAATGGCTGAAAATTAAAGATGTGAGTGAAAGTCGTATTTACTGTGGAGTGGAGACGCATTCGCCCGTGTATGTGTCTGTGTGTAGGTGAAACCACGGTCTAAGAAGACACGGCAGGGCTGCCTGCAGGTTGGCGTGGAATGCTATGGTGGAGGCATCTGGAATACGTGGTTCGACCGGGACCTGACCATCGCTGGTCGTGTTATGGTCAAGGTATGGCTAAGGATTGCGGTCCATATGGGGCGTGTGTGTCGTCTCGGTGGGATTCTGGGCAATCTTCTGCGCGTCTGGGTGCATGTTTCTGCGTGTCGCCTTGTCTTCCATGCCAGGATGGGGAGCGGCTGGTCCAGAGGCTGGTTCACGTGCCTCGCCCTCTGCTCCGCATCCCCCATCTGGCAATTCACCTTCAAAGGGACATTAACGACTCCTTTGGCCCCAACAAGGAGAATCACTTGTGAGTAAAGCAGCGGAAGCAGATTAGGCAGCTTTTCTTTGCACTCTCTCTTTTATACTCTTAGGCCGAACCCCAATTGCCCATGTTTTGCCCAGCAGAGTGTATATTGCTTTATTTTTTAAGTATCAGAAGTTTATTTTCTATATCAGTGCTCCCAACTTTCCTGCTGTCTGTGTGGTTCTGATCCGTCCCTGTACTTCCCACTGTGTCAGAGTGCCCATCTTGGCCACTGCCATACAGGAAGAGCTGGAGACGGGCTCTGCATCCTCTGGAGATGCCTGCGCTGCCTCCTGCACGGTAAGCAGCAGTTTTGCAAACTGCCATCTGACTATAGCAAAAATCAGCACATGCTTGCCAACCATGCATCAACTGTGCAAGCAATATACAAGCCGACTGTGAGGCACCATTTGCTATCAGCCAGGGGTAAAAGTGAGCAGACTGCGATCCCCTACATTCTTCCACTTCCTATTCCTGCCATTGTCATTCTCCTCCGTTCCTTCTGTCAGGCAGAGAAGCACCACCCTGCACTGATCCAGCTCCTGTGTACAGAGCTGGGCGTCCAGCCAGAATCTCTGCTGGATTTTGAGCTCTGCTTAGCTGATACCCAGCCAGCGGTGAGTCCCAAGACATCTGTTGGGTTTTTTTTTTTCGATTTCGCTGGGTATGAAACGGCTTAACGCCTGAGGCATTTGATAGAGTATGTTACTTGCTGTCGTCCGTTACTATACAGTATACCTTCTCATCCTGCAAAAAACGTATGTTGAAGTAATATTGCATTAATGTGAGTAATGTAAATGTAAATAATATTAAATGAGTTTATTTTTGCTGGTCTGTATGTTTTGTGCAGGTCCTGGGTGGTCTATATGAGGAGTTCATCTTTTCTCCACGTCTGGATAACCTGCACAGCTGCTACTGTGCCTTACAGGTGATGTGTTCCTCTCCGCTTAACACAATGCCCACAAGACACCTGCCATTCCGATTATGTAATGCTTTGCGAAAGATCAGCATGGAAACTCGTGCCCTTCTCAGCCAGGTGTGAAAGAATTTGTTTCCTTTATCGATCTGCTGCAGGCCCTGATAGAATCCTGCCTGGAGGACTCTTTGGCCAAGGATCCCAACGTCCGCGCGGTAACCCTCTTTGACAATGAAGAGGTTAGTTTGCTCCCTAGCAAATCCAGAGATCACATTGCATAGGAGGCTCACCTTCCATGCCACTGGGTTTTGGTTTTGTAGCCATTATGAGTAGGGTTGCAAAATTCTGAGAACTTTCCTTTAATTCCCATATATTCACAGTAATTCCCATAGAAAGTTTCCAACTTGGAATATTTTCAAAATTCCCCATGGAATGGGAAGCCGCTATGCAACCCTAATTATGAGAGGCTCCTCTTGCATCCCTGTGCCCCAATCCTGCTTCCCAAAGGTGGGCTCAGAGAGTGCCCAGGGAGCCATGTCCAACCTGACGGAGATGGTGCTGCGACGCCTGGCCTCCACCCCCCACAACCTGACTGCTTTCCAGGAGGCTGTTCCTCGCTCCTTCCTGATCAGTGCAGACATGGCCCATGCCCTCCACCCCAACTACCAGTCAGTCTCTCCTTCCGTTACTGGCTGATCAGTCACCCACTGGATTTTAACATCAATCTAAGAATCCATTTATATACGTAGAGTATCCAGTTATTGTGAAAACTCAAAGCATTTTAGTTGCAGTTCCAGTATCTGTGTTCTGCTAACTGTTAGATTAAGACTGAAATAGGAAAAGACTATTTGGGATCAGACACCTCAGTAGTTAAGAACTTTCATTTTTTACTGGATTGTGCCAGTAAAATAAAACTGTAAGCATGTTCATTCAGTTTAGTAAAAATGTGAAATATATATTCTGATTAGTTTTTATACCTTTAAGGGAAAAACCTTATCGTTTGTATTTGGGTTAATGTACAATTTCTCTTTGGTTTTAGCTTGCGATGTACGGACTGTTTCATGTATATTTCTTTTTTTAACTCCAGAGAAAAACACGAGGATAATCACAGACCAGCCTTCCATAAGGTATTTCATGTTCTTGGGGAATGTGGAATATAACGGGCCTTTTGGGGAGCATGTTTGAATCAAGGGCCTTTTGTTACCTGCCCTCTTCTGGGTTTTTTGCACGAGTTCTGTTGTTATATTTTGGTATTTTGATTATACAATTCCTTAGTGAGACCTCACCTAGAATATTGTGTGCAGGTTTGGTCACCATATCTTAAAAAGGACATT
>JABFEA020000001.1:34302849-34314041 GCA_019775915.2 Cyphomyrus plagiostoma
GTGTGTGTGGGGCCCCTCCATGTGTGCGGCCCCTGTGTGTGTGGGACCTCTCCATTTGTGCTGCCCCTGTGTGTGTGGGGCCCCTCCATGTGTGCGGCCCCTGTGTGTGTGGGACCTCTCCATTTGTGCTGCCCCTGTGTGTGTGTGGCCCCTGTGTATGTGCGGCCCCTAAATCCACATACGTGCTCTGACATGTTTATGTTCTTGCGTGTGAATGGTTTCATTGGTATTTGTGGATGCGCTGTTGCTCCCCCACTCTCCATGGTGAGGGCCTGACTCACCACAGACGCTCTCTATCCACGTCACGCCCATGTGAGAGTCTGAGTTGACGATAAAGGGTCTGGAGGTATAGGGGTAGGTTGATGGCGGAGTAGTGTGGACAGTCACCCAGTGCACTCTTACTTTGCACAAGGCTGTTAAAATACTGATGGGGTCTTTTAGTAATGGGTCATGGCTGGAACCTTCTGGAACAATAACTTGAATGTTTAGTTTTTCTTATTGGTAAATCGTTTTTGCCAAAGAGAACAGCATGAAGAACAGGTTAGCCATGACTGTCTTCTGGAGAACGCATGGTATAAATCTTATTTTGTTTCTAACGTTCAATAGAAAAGAAAATAGACAGAAATCTTGAGTATTCCATGTGAAATATAAGAACTGAGTAACTGAGGGCTTGTCGTTCCTCTACCGACGAGGTGACGTGACACAGTCACCCTGGCAGAGAGGGGGGGGGGCACCTCATGGCCGCCTCAGAGAGCCACAGGCAGCAGGAAGCTCCCTCACAGCGCACAGAATCAGCCCTGTGATGTGATTCCAGCTGACAAGCACACTCCTGCGCCTCTGGCATCATTCCAGAAGGGGGCGATCTCCAGAGGGTGCCTCCCTCATGTCCCTGTTTTACAAACAGTGGTAGCCAGAATCCTTCTCAGCGTCACTGTCAAGGGAACACAGACACACAGGAAGTGTCATCCCTGATAGCTGTAGGTCTGTTTGAGCTGCAGCACTTTTTTTTAGTTATCGCTGTATTCAGTTATCGCTGTTTCAGCTATCACTGTTTTAGCTATTGCTGTATTCAGTTATCGCTGTATTCAGCTATCGCTGTATTCAGTTATCGCTGTTTCAGCTATCACTGTTTTAGTTATCGCTGTATTCAGTTATCGCTGTTTCAGCTATCACTGTTTTAGCTATTGCTGTATTCAGTTATCGCTGTTTCAGTTATCGCTGTATTCAGTTATCGCTGTTTCAGTTATTGCTGTATTCAGCTATCGCTGTATTCAGTTATCGCTGTTTCAGTTATTGCTGTATTCAGCTATCGCTGTATTCAGTTATCGCTGTTTCAGTTATCGCTGTATTCAGCTATCGCTGTATTCAGTTATCGCTGTTGCCTGTGGTTTGACTCAATTCTGCTTCTGGTATTTATTGATGCTACTGTCTTTCTACTGAAGCCCCCAGTGATTTCATTTCAGCGTCTACCGTGTAAGGCCGAGGAGACTTCACAAAACACGGATCTGAGGGAGATGTCCTCGTCTTTGTATTTGTTCTTTGTTTCGTCAACAATACATGTAGTATTACTGTGCTGTAATGGGATTTAGCACCTAGCATATGCAGTAACCAGGGATTGCCAACCTGTCCATACATGGACAATTCTGCTCATTGTAAGACTGTTCATTGTCAAATGCTGGCAAAATGTTTTGATTGAGAAAAAAAAACAACTATGTAGGTTACATTTTTAATAAAATGTGGTAAAATGAGATCAAAATATCAGTCAGAATTCAGCATGGGTTTGACCCCTGGTAGTAACACTGAACCCTTACTGATTTACTTATTACACTTCATACAGCTCGGGAAAAAATTAAGAGACCCGACCACAATTTTTTCTTTCAGTCATTTCTCAATTTATGGGTGTGGGTTTGTGAATAATATATATATTTTTGCAAAGTACAGCCTCATTCTTCTCTAATGAAGGGCTGCTTCCTTGCTTGATGGGACTACAGTCCTGCTTCTAGGAGTCTTGTATAAACTGTGCACTTCACAACTGCACTTAATGTTTCCCGTTCCCTTTGAGGGTCACTTGATGTCATCCATCGATTTATGAGGCACTGTCGGATAAGTTAATGGTGATCTCTGGCATTTTAAAGTCCTTCCTGCCCTTTACCTGACCAGTTTCTGGTTATTCCCAGTGTCTCCTGCTTCACCTTGTTCTTGTGTCCTGCTATCTTAGAAATTTTGAACCTGGAAGCAGCCTGCTGCTCAGAGTAGCAGAACCAAGATTTACAGATGCAGATTGTTTTGAAAATATGCTGTGGTTTCTTAATTTTTGCTAGAGCTGTGTGTGTGTGTGTTGAGTTTTGGTTAGTGTCCATGTCATCGCTACCATATTTATATTCACTTTGGACAAAATGCACCTGTGGAATCAGCAGCGAGGAGTGGGCGTAAATGGATGCGTAAACGGACGAGCCTGCCACGGCCTGTCCCTCGGCTAGCAGGATGCGATAGCGCAACATGCACAAGGCAGCAGAGCAGCGTCCCGGGCTGTTAGCATGTGGTGGCTCCACATCTGTACCTTATCATATGTGAAGTAAGTTGTTCAGAATCTTGCCTGCTCAGCCAGATTCTGCCCTCGCCTGTCAGGATGCGGTACAGAGTGCGGCAATGGGGCTGTCAGGAGTAATCAGACCCTCAACACTTCTGTTTGTCTCTCTGTGTCCTTCTGTTCCAGGCTGTCTGTTTGAGAAGAGGCTGTGCTCTAGGGAACAGATCTGCTCCGACGGTAAGCACCAGGGTAACCTGCAGCATGCCTCAGATTGATCTGCGAAGGACCTGCCTTTCAGTGCTCTCTCTCTCTCTCTCTCTCTTTCTCTCCCTCTCTCTCTCTCTCTCTCCCTCTCTCTCCCTCTCTCTCCCTCTCTCCCTCTAGATAGATCTCTAGATATTCTGTCATGGTCATGTAATGTTTTTTTTGTTTTTTTACTTTGCATCACGAGTGTAGCTTCCTGTCTGTGTATCAGCAGAACCACAGAAACACCAACACAACAGCCAGCCTGGACGAGGCGCGTCTGCACTGAATTATTTATGAAATTCTGCTGCAGCTGCTCTGTGTCTTTCCCACTTCCCTGGTTGGTGGAGGTCTTGTTCATCCAGATTTTACGAGATATCAGTCTGTCAGTCTCACTCTCTATTCAGTGTCACTCTTTGTGTGACAGCGGATATGGTGCTTAAAAGAATGAACTTTATCAACACAGTCAACAAAAAAGTTAACTAAATGTGGAACTGATCTAACGAATAGAATAACATAATGAAGAAAAACCTCCAAATGAATCACGGATAATTAAGCAGGTCAAACAGGGTGCGAAGAGAACCGGCATGAAATGTTGGCTGTTTCTGGAATCGCGGACAACTTCGTGTGTTTTTATGATTGCATTTCAGTTGGCTGTACAAGTGTCAACACAGAACTTCTTTCTGTGAAATATTGCTATGCCTTTGGCTCAATCACAGCATTTAGTCTGCCGTCTCCCCAGCAACAATGACATCATCACGTCCACAACAGTACGGTCGCCTCCCCCGCAGTCACTGGGCACTTAGAGAAGATGAGTCACTGGCAGACTCTCACACTTGGGTTTAGCGTCCCCAATCACGCACATACCTTCAAACGCATTCCCATACAGATCTTTTTTTAACTCACAAATACAAGTACAGATAAACATAGCTACTTTTACTTAAACGTGAAAACACTTTAGTTAAATACAGGAGCAGTAAACTGTCTATCTGAGTGATAGCCGTTATTTTTCAGTTTATAAACACTATTTGTCATCTTAGGCTGACCTCTCAGCCTCCTCCTGGAGAAGCATCTACTTCCCTTTTACTCCCCTTTTACTCCCCTCTCTCTCCATGGCAGCAGCAGTGACTCACCTCCCTGCCGTATCTGTTTTTAGCCCTTTGGCGTGGGCGCTGGAGTTGGGCACGATTTGTGGGCACTGGAAGCTGAGGCTGCGTGTGTCTGGTGACTCTGCTGGTCAGGGACTGGCGTGCCGCCCCGGCTGCCGCAGGCTGGGTGGCATGGGTGGCATGGGCGACTGCTAACCGGCTGGACGTTCGCTCTCTTCCAGATGGGCTCTTCGGGCAGTGCCAGGGTCCCCGGCAGGAGCGTGTGCAGTACCAGCTATCGGTGCCCGTGCTGCAGAGGCTGCAGGAGGTGCTGAAGCGGCTGATGTTGCAGGGTGAGTGGGCTGTGGTGCCCGCCATGCCCACCATGCCCGCCAGCAGGAACTCCATGCCACGTCTCTATGATTAATGGTGAGGGACCCTGACTGAGGCCTTGAGGATCTTCACCTGGATCCAGGTCTCCATATATTCCCTAAATGCAATGCAGTCAAACATATTAGGCAGCATGAAAACGAAATGCAGACTCGGCTTGGGTGCCCATTGAAAACTCAGGTTACAATTTCACTTATTATATTTATGGGTCATAAATAGGCCACAGATAAACATACAAGCACGGGCAATGAAATAAAAAGGTGTGCTAACGTGTAACCGGTCTGTTGAACACAGATCGGGTGGGGACATTTGCTGTGTGTGCTGACTGACACCTGTGTCTGCCAATGGCTGTGCAGGCTTCTCCTGGCAGGATGACATCACCCAGTATGTCATTACCAAGGAGCTGGACCGTGTTCCCCAAAGCCACAGTCCGGCAGGGCCCTGGGACTCGCCTCAGCCACAGTAAGAGCTTGCCGCCTACCCCCCCCTAGGGACCCCTAGGGACTTTGAGGCACTCAGTTCCTCTTTTTTTTCAACATTCAGAGGCTCACAGCACCTGGAGAAATACGCAGCCAAGACAGGATACCCCAGCTCCAAAGTCCACCCTAGTGTGGAGCAGCTGAGTCCAGCCATGGTGCAGCGTTACCTTGACTACGTCATCGTACCAGACCCGGCCCAGTCCTCTCTCCGCATGCAGGCCCCCCTCATGGACCCCTATACGTACCGCCAGGTGAATACCTGAATGCTTAAAGACACACTCTGCCACGAGAACAGGAAGCAGGCCAGATACAAGCTGATTCTTCTGTCTCGTTCCCATACCTCTATCTGCTGCTGTCGGTACGCTGCAGTACGCCTATCAGGAGGAAGAGGAGCGCGCCCTCAACTCGCCAGGGGGAGCTGGATACCCACATCACCCCTCTCAGTCTCGGAGCGATGGGCGGCGCCAGGGGGGCACGGGCCCGCAGCTGCTCCAGGCCATGCTTTCTCATTACCTCACATCCGCACCGCCCTCCTCCCGCCACCAGGTGGCGCCGTCATTCTATGATGACCTAGACTTACCGCTGGACTACGCAGAGGACTACATTTCGCAGGAGGAGGTAGTCAGTCGGCAACAGCACAAGAAGACCCCACCGGATTACAACATTAGCTTTCTGTCCAAGCAGGATGGTGAGCATGAGTCACAGGATGGCAAATCACACTTCTTACCACCCTTGGTCTTAACGTGTGTGACTACCATTTTGGAAATGACCAATTCTTTAATTCAAGGGTTTTTCTCAATAGAAATACTTCTTTTAGTATTTCCCAACAAGTTTACTTACTGTTTGTGTGTCACCTTACCCCTGTCCATGCAGACAGGAATTTACAGAGAGTCGCAGCCTTGCTGGAGAAGTACAGGATTGACCCCAGGGACCTGACTTTGCAGCAGTTAAACAGTCTTTCTGAAGCCCTGCAGTTTCTGCAAGCTGAGACACCAGGTATCAACCAAACAGTACAGTTCACCAGACACGGGGAGCCCCACATAGTCAAACCCAGTCCATGGAATTAAAGCTTCACAAACCACAAAGCTGATACACCTGCACTGTCCCACACAGCCAAGGCCCCTGGTGCCATCAGGGACTAGGTGCAGCCCATCCCTCATCACATTCTAAAGCAGGGCTCTCCAACTCCGGTCCTGGTTTTCTATCCTACCTGGCTTCTGATGAGCCACACCTGTTCTCAGGTAAATACCAGGAGCAGGTGTGGCTCATCAGAAGCCAAGTGGAATAGTAGCTCTCCAGGACCGGAGTTGGAGACCTGTTCTAATGCAAGGTCCTACAGCTAATGAAAAGTATGATATATTATTATCTTGTGGCTCAGTGTAAAAGCAGTTGTACATGTGAGCTAATATTAATTTTCCTTGTTTTTAGATAAATATAAGAATGGTCTGGACGCAAAGAAGAAGGTGAGTCCAGCAGCACTGCTGTAATTCTGTGTAATAGCTCTGGCTGTGTGAACTGTGCAGGAGCTCTGGCTGTGTGAACTGTGCAGGAGCTCTGGCTGTGTGAACTGTGCAGGAGCTCTAGCTGTATGAACTATGCAGGAGCTCTGGCTGTGTAAACTGTGCAGGAGATCTGACTGTGAACTGTGCAGGAGCTCTGACTCTGAACTGTGCAGGAGATCTGACTGTGTGAACTATGCAGGAGCTCTGACTCTGAACTGTGCAGGAGCTCTGGCTGTGTGAACTGTGCAGGAGCTCTGACTGTGTGAACTGTGCAGGAGCTCTGACTATGAATTGCATCAGAGCTCTGACTGTGTGAACTGTGCAGGAGCTCTGACTGTGTGAACTGTGCAGGAGCTCTGGCTGTGTGAACTGTGCAGGAGCTCTGACTGTGTGAACTGTGCAGGAGTTCTGACTATGAATTGCATCAGAGCACTGACTGTTAACTGTGCAGGAGCTCTGACTGTGTGAACTGTTTCAGAGTTCTGACTGTGTGAACTGTGTAGGAGTGCTGACTGGGTAAACTGTCGGAGCTCTAACTGTATGAGCTCTAACTTTGTGAACTGTGTCGAAGTGCTTGGTGTGTGAACTGTGTGGGAGCTCTGACTGTGTCCCCTATGTTTCACTGCACTTTCACTCCTTTCCATTACACTATTACTGTGATCACTTACCATGATCAGCTGTAACAGTCATGGTTCATAAAAGGGACCTTTTTAACTATGGCCAAATTAACCACTATCATACAGATGCACACACCCACACAGTATCAGCAAGTTAGGAATAGAAATTAGCGTAGCTGCAGCTTGGTTGTGGGAAGTAACCTGTGCAGTACAGGGAGAACATGCATACTCAACACGCATGGTGCAGTATGAGACAGAAAGAAACTATATATGAATAGCAGGTCCTTTTGGCATGTGGTCATATAAGTGCTGAACTGTGCATAAAGTGATATTACTCATTTATCTTTATTTGCTTTATTTGAGTAACTTTCAGTTACTACTGAAGAACAAGTCAGGAATTAATAATAATGTAATTAGCAATGCTTGTAATACATGAACCTTCATGATTTATTAATTCTGAATGAACATGGGATCAGTACTTAACAAACACTTAGTTACTGGTTAATTACTGCATCATGTAAAGGTATACTACGACATGATTTGTGCCTCCAAGTAAATTGTTGCTATGATATTGGACCATTCTTCAAGAAGAATGTTTTTTTGAGAGATGAAGGAGGATGAAATTTGCTTAGTACTCTGCATTCCAGAACTTATCCTGATGGTTCATCGTCTAGATTTTGTGACTGAGATGATGAAGGAAGGCATTTACTGTAACAGCATTCTGGATCCCTCACCATGTTTTAACAGTTCTCCAAATATTAACCTATCAGAGCAGGTCTGGGGCTTACTGGTCTGGGTTTGGTGCTTATTGGTCTGAGTTTGGTGCTTATTGGTCTGAGTTTGGTGCTTACTGGTCTGGGTTTGGTGCTTATTGGTCTGAGTTTGGTGCTTATTGGTCTGAGTTTGGTGCTTCTTACACTAGGTTATGTATCTTGAGTCATAGACACAAGTGGCTCCCTAACAGCAACTTCAGCTGTCTGTCCCTATTAGTGAACTTTATGCCTCTGTTCCTTTTGCTGATGCAGTTTATCCATGTTTCCCTTGACTCAGTATATCATTTTGAAGTTGATTTTTTCTGAATGGTGCCCTGATAATTTGCTACTGACTCCGTGGCCTCTTGTTCTGAAACCCTCACCTATCAAAATGCTGATTGTTAGACTGTTTATAGCTGACACACATGGCTAGCTGACAGTCAGCCTTTGTTGCTGCATTTATAGTAGTGGTTAATCTTTTTTATTTATTTTTAAAATTTTGTCCACTCCTTTTATGTGGAAAATGTAATCAGTTAGTTGTTGTTCTACTTCATAACCAAACAGTGGCCATGTGCAGATGATTTTCACCTTAATTCATTCAGAAATGAAACGACATGTGCAGCTGAAGTCTGTGTCTCTCCTCTACCTTGCAGATGGAGCTGACAGAGGCAGCCATGACACATAAGAGTGAACAGGCCCACAAATCTGCCTTTTCTCCAACCTTAGCCCCGGCACAGCCACCCGCTACTAGCCCCATGTTCACTGTGACCACTGCTGCAGGAGTCAGCCCCACAGCACAGGGAGCCAATGATAAGACAGAGGCAATGGAAACAACCTCCAAGGGATCCACTCTGCGGCCTACAGCGGCGTCTGGCCCACCAATCAGAGAAGAGTATGGCTACATTGTGACCAATCAGAAGTACGTGGCATGTCCCCATTCAGTCGTCTTTCCTGTCTTCCATCCAGCCCATGTCTCTGTGCCACATCTGAAGTTTGGCCAAAGTCCTAAATGGAAATGTGAGATAAGGACAAAGGGCGAGCCTGCTGAGCGCCCTGTACCCTTTCTCTGTTAGCAGTCTCAGGCACGACACTTTTACCCGTGTGTGTCGTGTGGGGGGGGGATATTAGTAATAACACTCCATGGTTTCCCAACAGCCCCCTGAGTTTATTTGATGGAGTGCGACTACTGGAGACCTTGGCTGAGAGGATGCATCTCACCACCAGCACCTTCATCAACATCAGGTAGGATGACCCCGCATGTTCCCCAAAGCATGTCCTGACATAAACACAGATGGCCTGATGTTTCAGCTGCCTGTTGCACAATTCCTGTAATAAACCACATGGTAGAGAGTTGCCTGAATCCAATCCAACAGCTTGAAGGCATCTCAAATGGCCGTGCCCCACCCCGCAGCGACCCACTCGGACTTCTGTGTGCACAGACATGTTTGCGTATGAGTGTGTGAGTCGGCTGTTCTGTCTGTGCCCCACAGCGTGGTCGGTCCTGCCCTGACGTTCCGGATTCGGCAGAACAGTCAGAACCTGAATGCGGAGGACGTGGCGGAGGAGGCCGGTGAGTAGCAGCTCTGCTTTTCACGTGCCGCTGTGGCAGAATCCTGGAGACGCGGTAAAAGCAGAAACATACAGAGCAAGTGAGTTTCCTCTTACTGATCGTCCAAACACAGATATAAGGAGGCGTAGTAGATCAGTGGAAATCAGCTGAATCATCTGTACATTTTTGCTTTTTTTTGTCTTGCTCTCCATCTCGATGATAACATCTATCTACGTGTTTGCCACAGTTGGTCTGTCATGCTATTGTTATACTGTTATACTGGTATTTAAGGCACAGGCCTTTTGCCGCGTTTAGACCGTTTGGTTCACATATCCAAGGCTGGCACTTCCAGTCTGATTCCACAATCACAGGCTCCTTCCCATGGCTCCTGTGGCTTTTGTCTCTAGCTTTTCCGGAATAAATGGCTACATCACCAACCCCATCTAAAATAAATGGGACTGAAGCTTAAATTCAGTCTTTCTCTCGCTGCATGTTCATCTTTCATCTTTGACTACATCTTCACAGCTGTCATCTTTACCTTTAAATACAGTGAAGTATCAAAGAACCAACTAATTATCTGGCTGATTCCTACTGGGAATATCTGTTGTTTTCTATCTGTAGTGTATTCCAGAGGCTGGACAGCATTAAACATCAATCCCTTCCCCCAGTAGCTTTTCCTTTTAATAGTAATTGGATGATGGTTTCAGTCCATTCTTGTCAAACCCTATGCTATTTCTATCAGTTTCTACAGAGAATAACAAAGCATCCAAAATGCAATTCTTATTTTCTATTTAAAACATTGGTTGTTTTAGTAAATCCATGGGAATCCTAAAGTGCTGGCAATAAGTACTATTATATAGTCACATTTTGTGCAATTAGGACACTGGTTGAAATTTACTTGAAAGACTGATTACTGTTAGATTGGGAAAAAAGTGGACTTTGTGATCTATACCGGCTTTGATTTCCACATCTATAGTCGTGGTAATGTAGTCATGACCTTCCAGTTGTTTTAGTGATTGTATCGCTGCATGCAGGGTAGGTGATGTCCCTGTAAATATAAATGTGAGCCGTGTGACCATGTATTGCTGCTCCCTCCACATCTCACCCTGTTCCACACCCAACAGCATGTGCTGAGACGCTCATAAGGAGTCGTGTCCTATTATCTGTTCACAGTGGCAGAGAAGACGCTCCTGGAGTCTGAGACGGGCCTGAAGATCATCCAGACGGGTGTAGGGGAGGTAGGGACTGGCTGTTCTCCGCCGATTCCCGATGTGCATTTGGGGAGAAAGGAAGGGGCATGTGGATCAGACACTGCGCTCCTTGCCAGGCTGGCTGTGGGTAGAGGCCAGTGCTGACAGACAGAGAGCCGCTCTCTCAGCTGTGAGCTGCGAAAACGCCAGATGAATGCAGTCAGCTGCAAAGCTACTAAGAATTAGCCGATTCTGTCTTTTATTGAGAACAACAGGCTCCTTGTGCAATGGCTGCACCCCTTCGCTCTTTTGCCTGAACTCTCCTCCTTGCAGCCTGTATACACGTCCAGCCTTTAGCAGTATCACCTCCTCACTCCCTCCCCTTTTCCCCAGTACGTCTCTCTCTCTGTCCCCCCCCCGCCATTATCTTTCCTGTCATTCTCTTTTTGTGGCTCACAGCTCCCTCTCTCCTCGGGCTTCCCTTTGTACGCTCTTGCCTTCTCGCAGTCAGGCGGCCCTTTCACTGCAGAATAATGTCTTTTGTTGCATCCTGCTGCTCATATTTTTTAATGATCCCAGTTTGCTGGCTCTCTCTCCCTCTCGCTCGCCTGCTCGCTCTCTCTCCCTCTCGCTCGCCCGCTCGCTCTCTCTCCCTCTTGCCGGCCGCCGCTTGGCTCTACTCGCCGTGCTGCTGGCTGTTTTGTGTGTGCGTGTGTGTGTGTGTGTGTGTGTGTGTGTGTGTGTGTGTGCCTCTCAGTCCGCAGCTCCTGCCTGTCTCTGCCTCGAGCTGCAGACCTGGCTGCACCTGCCTCTATTCAAGCCCCTTTATTATGGAGGACGCCCCCCCCGCAA
>JABFEA020000001.1:34325795-34337800 GCA_019775915.2 Cyphomyrus plagiostoma
AAAATCCATAGAAAAGCCGCACCGGACTATAAACCGCAGGGTTCAAAGCTTGTGCAAAAAGTAGCGGCTTATAGTCCAGAAATTACGAATTGCTATTGTTGACACACTACAGTACACAACAACAAAATGGGTCCTCTGCATTTAACCCATATATGGCATAACAGTGAGCAGGTATTATTTAATGCCTGGAGAGCAGTGAATTACTCAAGATACCTCAGTGGTACCTTTATGGTTGGGGAGTTGAACAAGCAACCTTTTACTCACAAGCACCGCTGCCCCATAACTGTGTTTAATCCCAGAGTAACATTCTGTTATACTCTGTTGTTGCAGCATGAGTACCTGTGTATTTTTTGTTCTGTTCTTCTGTAAATGGCGAGTGAGTAACAATGTGTGAACATTTAACACCGTCTGAATGTGTTGTGTACTGTTAAAAAATGGCGACAGAGCTGCAGGCAGTGTCTGGCAAAGCCAAGTGGTCATAAAAATAGCTTGAAGTAATGAGATATGAGTGATGAGAAATGAGTTTTGATGGTTTTTTTTGTATGTATATTTTCATTGTTCCCCTATGCTCTTCTAAAACTTCTTCTGCAGAACTTTGCAGCGAAGTTGCTTTGGTGGTTTTTCCGCGCGCCAGCTGGTGCTGTTGAGGCGCGGTTTCCCGCAGTAACGGCCAGCTTGGGACACCTTTGCTCGACAGCCCATATGGTGATCGTGTAGCGCTGTGCTGTGCCCTTCTGCTCATGGCCAGCATGCCTGTTCTCCTGTAGATGGTCTGGGAGAGCGGCTGCACCGTGATAGTGATGATGACTGCGCTTGTGGAAGACGGGGAGAAGCAGTGCGATCGCTACTGGCCGGACGAGGGCTCCTCCCTCTACCACATCTATGAGGTGAGCATCTGGCTGACGTTGTGTTCTGGAAGCCTGGCCCCCCCCGGGGTGAGTAGGCTCGCACCACCTGCTTGTTTGTGCGTGAGGGCGGCTCTATTCCCACCCCCATTTTCACCTACGCTGTTTTCTGTCGTGACACGCAGGTGAACCTAGTCTCCGAGCATATTTGGTGTAACGATTTCCTGGTGCGCAGCTTCTACCTGAAGAATGTGCAGACACAGGAAACGCGTACCCTCACGCAATTCCACTTCCTGAGCTGGCCCGCTCAGGGCATCCCCACGTCAACGCGCCCCCTGCTCGACTTCCGCAGGTACTGTCAGAAAAGCACAAGCTTGCGGTTAAGTAGTATTCAATCTGAATACAGAAACCAAATACCACACGTTTAGTCATCACAGGCATTCACATTGACATGGATCAGTTCGAAATCATTAATTTCATTCACCTCTTGAATCCTAAGTCATCTTGCCCCTAGTTTCTGGCAGAAGGACATGTGGTCTAACCCTCTCACCAAGATTAGAAACTGTCTTCTGACAATGGCTGCATTTGAAATTCATAAGTCAGTCCCATTCTGTCCCCTTCTGTCGCTCCCTGTGCTGCCTTCAGATTCCTCTCTGTCTCTCTGCTCTCCCCCCGCCCGGCCTGCTTGTCCCCCTGCCCGCCCCTCTCTCAGCCCCCTGTCCCTCTGCGATGGAGGCCAGCGGGGTCCGTAAGTTTCCACATCTGTCAGTGTCATTTTTGTGATTTGCAGCTAGTAATCTGGCTCCAGTTGCATAGTCACAAAAATGATCATTGGCAGGTGTGACTGCAGCAGGAGCGACGCTGGCTACACCATCCATCGCCTCCCCTTCCTCCCTCCTCCTCCTCCTCCTCTTTGTCCTTCCCTGCCACTCTTCTGCTCTCAAAGCCCCTGCTGCCTTAGTGCAGATCGGATCAGAGCCATAATCAGCCATATCCTCCGACCCCTCCAGACCCCAGCCTCATACCTCCATGCCCCTGACCACCTCTGCTCCAGTTAAATGTTGAGCATAGACTGAAAACTTCATTGTGTGACCCCCCATTAATCATGTCTCAGCTGGGTAGTAAGCCTCTGTTCATCTTTCTCTCTTTTCTTCCCTCTTTCCTCCCTTCATCCTTCGGCCTTCTCTATCTCCCTGTCCAGGAAGGTCAATAAGTGCTACAGGGGCCGATCCTGTCCAATCATTGTGCACTGCAGGTAACTGACTCTCCACAAGGGGCGGGGGGGCATTGTTTTTTTGATAAAAGCAAATCGAATCCCCATGTAGATCCTCTTTGTCTTTGTGTTAGAGTAGCAGCTAGATTTCAAATGTCCCTTTTTTAATAACCTTTGAGTTTATGAAGCAGGTGTTTTTTACCTGCAATATTGACTGTTTGCTTCAGCGATGGCACAGGCAGGGCTGGCACCTACATCCTGATTGATATGGTTCTTAACCGCATGGCCAAAGGTGAGCATTCACAACCTATATTATACCATTTACCTTCATTGTGGACTTGTTTGGTGTAAAATTGGTATTCTGCACTCAAAAACCATTACAGATGAAAGCAGCATTGTTAAATTTCCATCAAAAAAGTGCTCAGATCTGTGCCTAACACTGTTTTGAGGCTGTATTTTTCACTGCAGCATTGTTTTATGGGCCATTAGGATAGCTATGAAATGGTATGTATTCACTGGACACAATGAGATGGATTCATCTGTGACCTGTCATTAGACAGAGTGTGTCTGGTGAAGTCCCAGCTATGGTAACTGATCAGACTCTTTGTGAAAGTAACCTCATTATGGTTTAGGACATGCGCCGTGCTGACAGACACTGCCAAACATGGTCATTGTTTATCGAAGAACATTTGTGTATTTGCGTGTCGTCAGGGGTGAAGGAGATTGACATTGCTGCCACACTGGAACACATCCGTGACCAGAGACCAGGGATGGTGCGCACCAAGGTACACTGTCTGGCCCGTGACATCTCCACTGTGCTAGTGACTGGTGACCCAGTGCCACCATTACACACATGACACCATTACCCCGTTATCTTTACTTACTGGCTTATGCTCGGTCTCAGAGCCTCAGCTGTGATCCACATTCACCTAGTTACCAGTTTACAAGTCCATCCCGAGTCAGGCTCCCTGTTTTTCCTCACAGGACCAGTTTGAGTTTGCCCTGACTGCTGTGGCTGAGGAGGTCAACGCCATCCTCAAAGCACTCCCCCAGTGAGCTATGCCTGATGCCTCGCCATCTCCACTTTGCACTCGTCCTCATACCCGCCTCCTCTTCCTCTGCATCCATATATGCATGATCACAAGAGGTTGGATCTGAGTTCAGCAGGAGGGGCACATCTCTGTTTCATCCTTAGATCAAAGGATAGATTAAGAATTCACGTTTTCCTCCTCATCACTGGGACAGCACTCTGTATCTCCAGGTACCGCTGATGATGACTGTGCCTCAGAGCTCTTTATGCTGTAAACTATCCCCATAGGCCCCATTGCCTTGAGCAACAAACCAGACCAAACCTGATAATATCATCCCTGATTATAAACATGTCAGCTGACTATTGATCAATAGCCCAGGTCTCTTGGGATTCTCGATTATATACATTTTAATGCATTGCCTTCATTAGACTGATTTAACTTGGTTTTAAAATCTGTAGTTTTGCCTTTCCTAAACCGATAGCAGTCAGAATATGTATTTTATTAATATAAATATAAGACAGTCATAAAAACTTTTGAAAGCATGCAGCCATTAGTCACTGATTGCTGACATTTATAATACTAAAAAGGTGTTCTACATAACAGTTATCACTGGATCCTGTGTAACTTCCTGGAGCTGAATAATATCCCAACACTTTGCAGTATTTCTGGTGTTATATGTTTCATTTTGTGGGCAGCATGCTCTACAAAAAAAACCTTCTATCTCACCACACAATTGTTAATATAGGAAATATCATTCATATTTCTTGGTACACATCAGTTCATAAATGATGAGGAACCTTGCTGTCCTTATATGCACTCTGCTGATCCTGACCTATGTTCGACATTAGCTATGTCATGACAGACAGCTGATGTCTCTCTGGAAGCCCTTTTTGATTTAACAGAATTTCAGTGAATGAGATTGTTCTTGCTAACCCTTCTAAATGTGTACTCCACGCTGATGGCCTTCTCTGAACATCACAGCTCGGACCTGCTTTGATTGCACAGGGAAAGGTCGCTAGCCCAGCTTTGGTGTCCTGCTTTCGATTTTTGGCCTTATCTTACTTTTTCTGCAAAGGTACCGCACTTCCTAAAACTGTAAAAACCTTTCAGGGATTGGTATGTTTTCTCTTGACGTAAAAAGCATATATAAAAACTTGATGTTTATTTTTCATGGGTCAGCTGGGGGAATTACCTAATTGAAGTAGTTCAGCATTAATACAGTGGGCAGACAGTCTTGCTGCAGTGTTTGAGAGCAGATAGTCAGCATTTGTTTGTGTCTTCTTCCTGTGATATGTCCAGTGAGCTCATTTATATCCCTTGTCTTTTACGGTTAGCTCTCCTAAGTATTTTTGGAATAATTATATTTCGATATTAGTCTATTTTTCATAAGTGCAATGCTTCACCATGTAATGTTTAAACAAAAAAGATAACTGATAAAATTTGTCTTTGAAGACCTGTTATTGTGAGGAGTGCAGTGTGGTAGTCTAGGTGACTCCCCAAGCAACACTGATGGTCTGTGGGAAATGATAAATGCAGACAGCAAGTAACACTGGGAGCGAGAGCCCCCGTGGCAGGGCAGACACTGCAATATCTGTAAAAAGTCACACGTTTCTCTCCTGTTTCTCTCCATTGACATGGATGCCTCATTCAGATTCAGCCTCTGCCATCAGATATTCTGTCCGTTTAACTCCAAGCCATTCAGTGTCACTGTATATCTGTCGCAAACCAAAAGAAAAAAAAACAAACCAAAAAAAAGCATTGATGTGAAAATATTTCTTTTGTAATTTTATGTGATGAATAAAATAGTTTGTGAAGTGATGCAACAGCAGAGGATGTTTCAGTGTGCACTTCTTCTCTGAACCTGCTGGCATTATTACAGACCCAGGAATAATTCGACTCATTATTAACAGGTCACAGTATGGTTGAGTCGATCAGTGAAGACTCAGACTCCTGCCATTGATAAGGGTAACACTGCACTGGTCACATCCTACCTGTGCAAGCATAGTAAAATACCTTAAAAAGAACCCAGATGTGCCTGTTAATAGTTTTTTTAAATTATACTTTACTTGCAGATACAGGCACTTTAACAGCGCTCAGTTTTATTCAAAGTTAGAATTTTGTAGGTCTACAATAGTCCTGCTGGGAAATAGATCCCCATGACCATTAACAAACGTTCTGTATCATTAAGTATCTTCCTCAAAAGCTGAAATAGTTAAAATGAGATGAAGTTGCAGGTTTTGGTTAAGGATCTAGTTTCTGCCTCCATGTGTGCACACACACACACATGCACGCGCACACACAAGAAAAACACATTTAGTAAGCACATGACATTTTTCAACATTCCCCTTATTGTTTTCCAAATAAAACTTTGAAAAATCAGCTGGAGAACAATCTGAGTGGCAGGTCGCAAGCTCTCCAGGAGTTCTGCCTGTTGGGAGCAAATGGACATGAATGTGAGATCCACAGTAGATATGGATTAGTAGAGGTCCTTTGTCCCCCTCCTAGTGACGTATTTTGACCCCCCAACAAGTTTTCCAAAGCTGTCATTGGCCTGTTGCTTTTCTTTTGTATATACATTGTAGGTATGTGACCATTGTATAAAAATAGCATCAGATGCCCTCTCATCCATTTGTGTTAAATAACCCCTAATTCGCTAAAATTGAAATGAATATTTTTCATTACACTTGAATATCGGCAAAATAAAAATCAGTATATGTGTGGTTTAAAAACCATCTTTAAATTAAGATGGCTGTCTCTATAAGCATAGAGCTACTATATTTTAACCATTCTTTGTCTATATGTGGTCCTTATGCAGCTAACCATGCTTATATCACTGCAGATTCTTCATAGGTACATTCTAAAGTATTAACAGCTTGACTTGTGGTTTTAACTGTCTTGCTGTTAGGAGACAGGGGGCTCAGGGGCAGTGAAGGAGAGGTTTGGAAGGAATTCCCTATGTCATACTGAGCTTTACCTCTAGGGGGCATGTAGCCAGTAGCCAGTCAACCAGTGAAGGCCTGGAAGTCGGAGTCTGAAACAACAAAATAAAAGAAATCCCATAAAACAAAATTAGAGCATAAAAAAGAAGCCTGATATTTTATTATGGGAATGAGGGGACAAGCAAATAGATTAGAGCAGGGAATAACCAGAAAAGGAGAGAGTACTGATCATTTACCTAATTCTGGTTAGTACTGCATGACTGGGGGGTGGGGGGGGTGTCAATGGACAGTCATTACCCAGGACCCAAACCACACTCCACCTTCCCATGAACCCTAACACCATCTATCTCATGAGTAAATCAAAGAGAGGGTTAGTCCTTCTATATTAGTTAATTATTTATTGGTCTGATTCTTGTCATCTGGTGTTATTTCCAAAGTAAATCATGTATCTTATAATCTGGTACATTTATAATATTGGATATTTATGATGCAATTTAAGTACTTCATGAACAGCTGTTAAACTCTTAGCATATGAAACAACACGTGCCCAAGACATTAATCTGGAAGAGCCTCTGCCACAAGACCCACTCCCACGACGAAGCACATGATGTTTGACAGTGACACTATATATATATAGTGTTGTTTCCTATTAGGTAGACAAGAGCTACGATGAAGGCGGCTATATTTAATGTGTGAGGAGAAGCTAAAGCAGTCCCATCACAGAGTTTCACCACAGTAAATTCCCAGCGATACTCTGCTACCTGCTTATCTCCCACCAAAAGTACTTCACAACAACGAGTGGTAAAAAAAAAAAAAGGTTTAACACAATTGGAAGTTAGATAGATTTCTCCAAGCACTACATTAAAGAAGACATTTCAAAATTTCACTAAATATACATTTCAAAATTCCATTGGCCTACTCAATAGATCTCTTTTTTTAAAAAAGCAACAATTTTAAAGAACAACTACAAATTACACGCAAATTCATTTATTTCCAAACTGCTAATCTTCTGAGGTTGGTGTGTTAAAACCTGCCATAGAAAAAGACATTTTACTGAAACCATAATCCTTTTCAGAGTGTAGGAGGACTGTAGTCTTGCCTACATTATATTAAAAAAAGCCTATCTTAGAGCGGCTGACTCTCCCCCATCTCTATATAAATCTCTCAGTTTCAACACAGAGCCAATATATCAACAGCATGAACAGACTTGGGCACAGTAATGATATTATGAAGGAAAGACGTTACATGGTTACGTGGCACCTTGTTGGCTGAGTGGAGTCTGACTGGCACACATCAGCTCACCACACAATTAGAGACCTTCTTTGTCATCTTGTGGATTGTATCCATAGATGGACACTTGCTCTCCTCCACTGGACTGTTGGGACTTGGTAAGTCAGAACCATCCCAGAACCGCCCATTAGTAGACTCACTGGCTACTGTTGCGTTTTCAGTTGGCTTGTTGCTAACGGTCCTCCCCAGTCTATTCTCTGCAAACCCTTGATCTTTGAGCCCACCTCCACATTCCCCAGCCTTGACCCCGGCACCTGAGATCATATCTGCCGCCGCATTCCTCCTCTGCGCTTCCATCTCCGACAAACTACAGGCCAGCGCCATCTGCAGGTCCTCGTCATCCTCCTCACATTCCTCGTATCTGAAGAAGGGGGCCGAGCTGTAGGAGCGCTGAGGTGGGGCCGCTGGGTAGAAGCCGGGCGACTCCTGCCGTGACTGCTGCTGCAGACCAGGCTGCTGTTGCCGTCGTGACTGACCGGCCGAGTCTCTGAGGCTGAGCTCCAAGGCCAAAGCCATGTCGTCCTCCACACCTACAAAGAGCAGACAGACGCATGTAACACTTACCCATATGGAGCCCTGCATAAGGACCATGTGGGATGTTGAGAAGACGAAAAGAATGACAGCATAAAAGCGTGAAAGGATGAGCGCAGTGATGGAGGAGAGCGCACACCATTGATCAGAACAGCTTTCAAGACCCCATCCTCCTCAATTTCTGTTCTCTCCTGGCCATTCTCTCTGATTCTGCCAAGGGAGCAAAAAACAGCATCAAAGGTTGCATTACTGACGCTGTCAGCATTGGCGTCAGCAACTGCTGGCAACGCCATGACAAAGACCCACCTTCGGGTGGTGGTGCGTTTCCCATTGACGACACGTGTGGAGGTAGAGACTGACTTGATGCTGCCCCCCATGCTGTCCATCCCACTAAAGGAGGATGAAAAGGAGGTGAAACCTGCTGAAAGAGGAGACACAACACCATGATCTTGTGAGCCACCAGCATGTTATGCAAGGCCTGATTACTGAGGTCTTCCAGGCTCCGGACCTGAACTACAGAGCTGTACTAGATTTTTACAGCTAACGGCAAAGATTTTACCCCATTCTGCAGTATTATCAGCCATGACTCTGCATGAGGGAGTAAGCCCTCACCTCCGGCAGATGGGAAGGAGAAGAAACGACTAGGCCCAAACCGTGATGGGCCTGAATGTCCATGACTCCTGTCCTGCATGCCACCAAAAGGGAAATCATCTGTAGATCAAGGGAAAAAAAGAGCGAATGTTGTACATAGTCTTCAACAAAAACCAAGATCCCTGAACTCAACAAATGAATGAATGAATGAGGAAAAGGGGTATTTCATCATAGCTTAGGGCCATAATTTCCTTGGGCAACAGCTCTTTATCAGACTTGGCACTTCTGCGTTCCTTTCTATATTCAATGTATGAACAACAGTTTAGGGACACGTATCTTAATTGTTGAATTCAGGTGTTCCATTCAGACCCATTGCCACAGGTGAATAAGATCAAGCACCTAGCCATGCAGTCAGGTTTACAAACATGTGTGAAAGTATGGTTTGTTCTGCAGAGCTCAGTGAATTTAAGCATGGTATGGTCATATGATGCCACCTTTGCAATAACGATAAATCCTTTATTTTCCATTTGGTGCATTGGAATTCTTCTGTTCGCCTGCTCCATCTTGCTTTCCATGGCCTAGAGGCCACGGCACAGGATTAGCCAACATGCAGCGCCCTTGCAGTGCCCTGTGTTTACCAAGACCTTCCAGGCTCACGAGCTGAACTACAGAGCCGTGGGTTAAACACCTTGCTCAAGAGCCCATAGAGGTGTGACCCCATTTAGCGGGAATACTGTAAGGCGGACACGTTTAGGAGCTGAAGCACACTAAACATGGTCCATAAAGACTTGGTTGGATGACTTGGATGAGGAAGCACTTGACTGACCCGCACAAATGGTCTTATGGATGAACGGGTAAAAATTCCCACAGTTACTCTGAGATGATAGATCTTGTGGAAAGCCTTCCCGGACGAGTGGCAGCTGTTATAACCGCAAAGGGGGGGGCATTCAACTCCATATAGATGCCTATAGATTTCAATTGCAATGTCATAGAAGTTCCTGCAGGTGTTATGGCCAGGTGTCCCAATACTTTTGTCCATATAGTATATCTCAGATGGTAAAAAACATACTCTGGGTGGTTAAATTTCGACAAATTAGTCACAAGACACAATTGGTGTTTGGTAAAAATCAATTCAGTAAAAATTTCTGTGTAACAGAATAAAATATGCTTCACAGGAACTTCACATGTAAGAAGAAGCGAGAAGCTTTATATTTGTGTTTACATGGTTGAAAGCTTGAATGAGTAAAGAGGCCTCACAAACTCACCAAAGAAGCTAGCAAATGGATCCTCGCCCCCGAAGAATTCTTGAAACACTTCATCTGGGCTGCGGAATGTGAATGTGAAGCCTGGAAAATCATCTGGACTGGAAGAGCCGGCAGAGGCTTTGAGAAATGAATAAAAAGGAGGAATGGATACCGATACAGTGATTATGCTACTTAATTTTTTTTTATTTAAATTTAAAAAAATAAATCACAAAAACTACATAACAAAACAATTAAAGTAACACATATCAGAAGCAGCACCTTGTCACACCTGAAGGACTCCTGCAAAGCTACTGTGAGAGGTTAAGTTGGCCATACCCTTACCTGCATTGTGAATGCCCTCTTTGCCATACCGATCATAAGTCTCTCGTTTGGTTCCTGGAGTAGAAAGATAGATACACATGCAGTTCCCCTTAAGTAACAAAAGTTACATAGTTGAGGGTGAACAATCAGATGATCACAGAAGTTTGAAAAGATTCCTGAGGTCCTACAATCAATAAAATGATACTTACTGTCTGAGAGCACTTCATACGCCTCAGCTATTTCCTTGAACTTCCTCTCTGCTTCCTCTTTGTTGTCTGGATTCTTGTCTGGGTGCCACCGCAGAGCCTGCTTCCTGTAACTTATGAGTACACAGAAATACTGGAGATGAAGTACATCATTCAGACCCAAAGCCGGGTCACTATCAAACTAGACAAACTAGGCAGAGAATGATCCCAGCTTGGGTAGTTCCATCTAGCTAAGGTGACATTACAATGTCGGCAGTTCTTATTGCGACAGCCCCAGAGCAACAGTGCACCCTGGTGGACCTTACTGGCAACACAGTCACAATAGCTCTGATAAACAACATCACAGTACTGCTCAAGGAACTTATGTTAAGCTCTATGAATCACAAGCCTATTAGCAAGGATAGAAGTCGAGGGAACTGAGCAGAAGCACTACACAAATTGGCAAGCAGTGTCTCAGGTAGTAATGCTATTCAAACACAACAAGTCAACTGAAAATCCTGGGTTTTTAAGAGCTGAGTTTCCATTCAGGGTGAATAATAAAGTTGTGTTACATTGCAATAAATTGGTGACAAATCTATTCACTGGTCCACTAAGATGACATATAATAGATACAATGTAAGTAACTTTTGGAAAACATTAGATAACCGACAAGCCTTTAGGACCAGAGGTAGCAGGCCTGTCTTATGATTTTCTGCCCTTGGCTGTTTAATTTAAGGATATACAACTTACCATAAAGGCTTTTGGCTACTTACGCCTTTTTGATGTCTTCAGAAGAGGCATTTCGTGATACTCCCAAAATGTCATAATAATCCACCATTTCTTCCCTCACCTTTCTGAGCCTGCAGGAAGTACAGATCTCAATTGGAAACAGCAATCTACTGACACCCAATTAGAATTTACCCATGTGTGTGTACACACACACACACACACACACACACACACACACACAACAGCATGCCTATAAGGGGAGATAAACACAGAGTAGACAAAATAATGGAGACATCTTTTTTTTGTTTAAGAATTGGACATTTTTGATAAAAATTGTAAATTATTGTTTCTTTTCTAACATTGAAGTCAGAATTGCAATTAAAGGCAGCTACAAAAGTGAGGTTCGATTCCAATCAGCGGCATGTATATGGAGTTAATTTTGTGCCAAAAGTATTCATCAAAATTTTGAAAATTGCAAGCAAATCATTAAGTATCAGAATGAAAATGTTTTCCAAATATCAAAAAGTCAAACAAAATAATTTTTTCCCTTCTTCTCTAATTTGTTTTGCTTCTGGAATGTTTTTCTTTGCTTTTGAATTTTTTTTTTGCTTTTGTAATGCTTTTTACGGAAGCATAATGTGTTCACTTAAGAAAAAAATCTGCTCTGTTTTTCTGAATTAACGGGATAATTATCTTGGAATTTCTAAATTAATGACATAATTATCACGGAATTTCTGAGAAAGTTCTCATGTAAATTAAAAATACACTGTTTTTCTGAATTAACGAGATACGGCTTTCATGTAAAAAAATACGCTCCGTTTTTCTGAATTGGTCTTTGTCAGCCAACGACACACTTGGACAACACCTTAGATAAATCCAGTTTTATTTTGGTCTGGGTTAGAAACACTGGGAAATACTCGCAGCTTTAAGTAAAGTAGGTGGCATTGTTATTAGTGTGTCGACTTTGCGCAGGTTTTGCGGTTGTTCACACGGAAAGCACATTCTGATTTGCAGAACATTGCAGTGTTTCTCCAGGATCAGTTAGACCAGTATGGCATGCTTCACGGATACAAGATGATGCATCTG